>CM071154.1:0-600000 GCA_036417725.1 Clanis bilineata | reverse complement strand
AGTATCTCAGTTCCATTAATGTGTAAACCGTTTAAACAGAGATATTAGACATTAATATGGGACTCTCGATGAATTCGAGCCCTTTTCGACAGACTTCCACAAAAGGAGGAGGTCCTCAATTCCTCTGTATTTTTTTATGTATGTTACGCGATATCTCTGCCAAAAGTGAATCGATTTTCAAAATTATTTTTGTGTTCATCATCATCATCATCAGCCATAGGACGTCCACTGCTGAACATAGGCCTCCCCCAACGATTTTCAGATCGACCTGTTGGATGCGGCCTGCATACAGCGACTTCCTGCGATTTCTTGTGTTCGATAGAGATTATTTCAAGAGTGGTCCCATATAAATTTGGTCATGATCGGTAAATTGGAAGTCGGTCAGTTAAGTTTTTCTACATATAAGACCGCTAAAACACCCACATCTCAATACCAATATCTCAACAAGCTATATATATTATAATTTATCTTCATAAATAAATAAATCTCTCACCTCATCATCTACATCGCTTATTTATAGCCAACTGATAAGCTCAACAATATGCTGTATTTTTTTAAGTGACAACACAGTTCGCTAGTGTATCAGTTCTCGTCGTATTTCCATTATTTCTTCATGCAAAATTACTTTTAATATTGTGAACACCCATTTTACTCCTTTAGGAGTTGAATTTCCAAATATTCTTTTAGATTTCTACGTCCAAAGGCTTGTTGATAAGTGAGGGAGTTAGAATATTTCACATAACTCAAGCTCACGCCTGTATCTCCGAAAGGGTAAGCTTAGTTCCGTCCCAGAAGTGATAGGGGGCGAGCGGCATAACGGGCAAAAATTGCAGACTCCGGGCTGATATGGAAAAATGCAATATCACTTTTCCCGACCTGAGGATCGAACTAGAGACCTTAGAACGGTAGTCGTACGGAAATACAACCACGCCACCAAGGCACTTTCCTTTCTAAGGTTTATAGATTGTGTAACCTGAATCTACATTCTCTGTTAAATTATTATCTCGAACTGCGCTCGTCATCAAAATACGGCCGTCTTTAAACACAACTCCTATACGTTAGTTAAAAATGCACAACACCGTTTTGCAAATGAAAAATTCAACAACCGCTTGTCCTTACTCTGTGCCACCCGTCCTCCCCTGGGAGACGGGGGTGATCGTCAATCCATGAGTATCACCGATACAGCGCTCGCCGCAAATAAATATCGTTTACTCCCGATTTAGTGCAAATTCGACAATGTACGACAGGTTACGTGGCTAGGTTGGGATGGACAAGACAATAATAATTTTAAATCATTAGATAGTCTGGAAATGATGACGATAGTGATGATAGTGCTGCTTATGATAATGCCTGCCTTGTATATTCTCTGCACCGCCCAAAGGTTGACTGGTAGAGAATGCCTCAGGCATTAAGTCCGCCTGTACATATCATATTATGTATAAAGTGTTTTAAATAAAATAAAAAATATATGATTATCTTAGGGTAGTTGTTGTTGATGATGACGATTATTATGGTGCTGATGATGATAATAATATAATCACTCCAAATATACTAATGTATATACATCTCGGTTGGTGTTTGGGTCAAGAGCCAAATGCAGAAGGCAGTATTACTGGATACGGCACGAATTGTGAGGACGTTCCTCACTCTGGGGTCCTAACCGCCGGTGGCTTGGGTCCCGAGCCTCGTCATCGGAGGGGAATATTTTTATATTTTTAAATGTATTTTTTTATAGCATATATTTAAAAATGGAAAAAAAATCTTTAAAAATAAAGAGTACTGAACATAATCACTCCAAATAGAGCTTCAAAAGGCTGTGCAAACAGGGAAGACAGTCTTATTCAATATGAAAAAATCTATTGATCTCATCAGAACAAAGGTTTACTATCAGAAAATACATAATGTCCGGAATTAGAATTATTGCCCGATGTCGAGAAAATATTAACACCAATTATATAAAATGGAAACCCCTGAGAACATCGTGAGAGCTTATATCACAAATCTACTAAAACGTAATGTAAAATACCTTTATTACATGACTGCATTCTTGTAAATCCATTTTATGTAACAAAGCTAACATTAATACAATGTTTGAAGTGCCATCTGTTGCCTAAGTTTTAATTAATTAAGATAAAACAATGTCATTGCGCGGCCGCCATTCTGGGAACTGGGGCGTAGCTGTGACTGTTGAGAAATTCAACTGTTATAAGTTAATTTAATGATATCTGATGAAGGGCTATATCGTGTACGACGACTAAAAAGGAATCTGTGAAAAAAACTCATTAATAAGAGCTCAATATTAATAAAACTTGGAAATATTATGAAGTTGGTTATAATAAAATTCAATGTAATACTTACACAACCCGCCCATTATTCCTGAAAGGGTAGACAGAAGGGCAACTTGTGCAACCAAATTTTCGCCAAACCTATTACCACCCCATGATCGGTGGCGTGCACGAGCGATCACCAAATGTTAATTATATATTTTTATATCAGACTAGCAAAGGAGCTGGTGCGTTACCTGATAATAAGTGATCTTCAACTCCTATAGACACCTTCGAAAAAATAAAAAATAAAAACATAAAAATCTTTATTGATCACGTAGGCATGTAAAAAGCACTTATGACAAGTCAACACAAGTAAATTTTTAAATTAGGATTAATATAATTTACATTATATATTTGAATTTGACGACAGGCAGGCAAGTATGGATATAATAACGATGGGATGGCTAAGATAGGGTGATAAGGGGAGATAGGAATAGAGTTTAAGGGAATGGGTTGTATAGGAATGGCATATGGCAGGAATGGTGGCAGGGGATTGACTGAAAATATTGGAAGCAGTTGGGATTGGTGCGTGAGGCCCTATCCTAGCTAACCTACCAGCCTTTCTCTAGCTACCTACGGATGACGACCCGAAGAAGAAAGGCAGAAAGAAACTCCGGGATTAATTTTTCATCATCAATTGTCACAAATTTTTTTTCTTTTGTCTTTTTCCCTTTTTTATTAGTTTGATTTACAAATTGGTTGCGTTGCCAACCTCAAAGGATGGATGTAGGGATTGGGAAGGGGAATTCCTACTTTATATTTAATTTACTTACTTTAATTTCTTCTACTTTACATTGGTTTTCTGAGCAAAACACAAATATCATCGACCCGGAAAAGAATCCAAAATCTAGACACGATAATCGTAACCTATTCGAAATCTCGTACAAGTCTACTATGAGCTTTATAATTTTCTCATTCTTATAAAAACGTTTTGGTAATAACTGACGTTTATAATTAATGTTTTCGTTGATATTACATACATAATGAGTAATGACACGAAAAATAAAGATGTTAAAATGCTATCCAAATATTACATAGGAAATATAAACTAAGTTTATGGCTTACGTTGATGAAAACAGTAAAAATTTTCTTCCACAATTCGTCCAGAAAAGATCATTACAGTTAGATGTTCATATCTGATGATATACCACTTTAATGACGTAAATATCCATTCAATTCTTTCGTCATATTCTTATTCTGATAGTATCGAGTTATAACCGATGTTTATCACCCACTCGTTCTGATTCACACGTAGAGCTCTTCATATCGCTGTCAAAGTGTTCTTACGTGGCGTGCATTACTTGATTTTCAAATGATTAGTTTATTTCGGGGCAATTTCATTTTTTTTTATTACAGAATTGGCAAACGAGCAGATGGATCACCTGATGGTAAGTGATCTCCATCACCTATAGACACTCATAACACAAAAAGAATCATGTTTTTTTTTTTTTTTTTATTGGCATTAGAAGGCAGACGAGCAGACGGCCCATCTGATGGTAAGTGGTTACCGCCGCCCATGGACATCGGCAATGCCAGGGACACAGCCAAGTCGCTGCCTACTGTGAAAAATGCTTTTTTAAGCCTCGTTTGAAGAAGGACATGTCATAGCGCTGAGGGAACACCGAGGAGGGAAGTTCGTTCCAGAGTTTGCAGGTGCGTGGGAAAAAAGATCTCTGGAAATGCACTGTGCTGGTAGTTGGTGGTTCCAGGTAGAATGGGTGAACTTTCCTCCGGTGACGAGTGGTGCGATAGTAGAAAGGAGACGATGGAATCATCTCGAACAGTTCCTCAGAGCACTCACCATGGAACAGTCGGTAGAGCACGCAGAGAGATCCGATATCCCTCCGCATGGCCAACGGTTCTAGACCATCCGAGAGGCTGGGGCTGTCGATAATTCGAGCGGCTCGCCTCTGTAGGGAGTCAAATGGAAGCAGTTGGTATTTGGGTGCTCCAGCCCAGAGATGTGAGCAGTACTCCACGTGAGGCCGGACCTGTGCTTTGTAAAGCACAGATCGTTGACTCGGCGTAAAGTACCGCTTGGCCTTGTTGAGGACACCCAGTTTTTTAGAGGCAAGTTTAGCTTTGCTTTCCAGATGACCCCTAAATTGGACTCCGCCCGAAACCTCAACCCCGAGAATATCAAGGCTCTTGGAGGCTTGAAGGGGTACTCCTTGGAACTGTGGCGCCATGACAAAAGAGTCCTTCTTCGCGGTGAACGCGCAAACCTGTGTCTTCGTGGGGTTGAATTGGACTAAGTTGAGACGACCCCACTCGGAGACCCGCCCCAAGGAGGTCTCTACTTCCGACACAAGTTTCAATCGCCTGTCCTGCAATAAGCTTCGTGGGGTGCTCTGCTGGCCGGTGTATCGCGCATCACTCGTGCTATCATCCGCATAACAATGCATATTCTCGATTGAGAGCATGTCATTGATATGCAGGATGAATAGCGTCGGGGAGAGCACTGAACCTTGAGGGACACCAGCATTCACTGATATGGCCTCAGATATACTGCCGTCAACGACGACTTTAATTCTGCGGTCATCCAGGAAGCTGGCGATCCACTTGCAGAGTCCCTCGGGGATACCATAGGAGGGCAGCTTTGATAAAAGGGCTTTATGCCAGACCCTATCGAAGGCCTTTGCGATATCGAGGCTCACCGCCAGGAGCTGGGCATTGATAATATGCTCCATTACCTTGGAGAGCAAGGATGTGATCGCTATAGGCCTGTAGTTCGAAGGATCTGACCGATCGCCCTTTTTGGGAATCGGATGGATATGAGCTACCTTCCACGAGTATGGGACCGTGCAAGTACTACAGGAAAGACGATATAAACGCGTTAGTACAGGAGTCAACTCGGGGGCGTATGTCTTCAAGACCACTGCAGGGATGCCATCAGGTCCACTCGACTTGCGGGTATCGAGGAGCCTCAGTTCCCGCCTGACAGCACGTTGTGTAATGCGTATTTCAGGCAGGGAACTCTCACACTGTGAGATGTTTGGTGGAGTGGCTCCCCCGTCATCCAATGTCGAGTTAGAGGCGAAGAGTTTAGCTAAGAGATCTGCCCTCTCTTTCGCACTCCAGGCCTGATTTCCGTCTGGTTTTTGCAGTGGTGGGAGACTAGACCGGCAGAAGTTGCCCTCGGCAGCTTTGGCGAGCGACCAGAATGCCCGGCTTCCGCAGGGGTAACCTTTTAGTCGCTCACCAATTCTGCCAACATGGTTTGCCTTTGCCCTGGCGATAGCCTTCTTGCTAGACCTAGAGGCGGCATTATACAACCGCCTCTTCTTTCCAGCATCGGGGTCATGACTGATTTTGGCATTGGACCATTCTGCGTACGCAGACCTTTTGAGGCGCACAGCATCCGCACTGGCTTTATTGTACCAGGGGGAGCTGCGGCCACCGACGGGTACCTCAGAGTGAGGAATAAAAAGTTCCATTCCCTGAAGCACCACGTCAATAACAAGGTCTGTGCACTCGTCTATGAAGCTGGAAGAGAAGCAAAGCCGCCTCCATGGGAAAGATGCATAAAACTCACGCAATCCATCCCAATCTGCTGACTTGTACTGCCAGACTCTACGAGACCCGTTCGCTCGTGAGCGAGCAGGATACGTGATGGGCGACGTAGTTTGGATTAGGCAGTGATCGGATGATCCCAAAGGGGCACCGACCGTCACCTTGTATCCAACAGGGGATGTAGTCAGCAGAAGATCCAGCAGCGAAGGCTCATGGCTCTCGATGTCTGGGATACGGGTGGGCTGTGTAACTAACTGAGAGAAACCATGGGCCAGGGCAAAGTCGTAAACGGCTCGACCCGGGAGATTGGTCGTTCGGGAGCCCAGCCACTCTTGATGGTGAGCGTTAAAGTCCCCAAGAATCACCACCTCCGCGGACGGGTACCGTTCCGACACGTGGTCAGTCACCTCTAGGACATGTTCCAGAAGTTGAGTTGATCCTGAATCACCGCTATGAGACCTTTACAGACCGGCATAGATACGGGTTAATCCCCCGTGGTCTACGCGCAGCCATAGAATGGACAGGTCCCGTTGTTCAAGGTCCCGAAGACGGCGGTAACAGATATCCTCCCGGATGAATACGCATACTCCAGCTTTACGTACGAAAGCGTGTTCAAGTACGTAACCAGGGTAATTAAGATATGATATATCACCCGGGGGAGATATCTGTGTCTCCGTGAGAAAAAGCAAGGCAGGCCGCGACGTCTCGAGGTGGTGGTGGACGGCGTCGAGATTGCTGTGTAATCCCCGAACATTACAGAAGTCCACGTTTAATGTGGGAGGGATGTCCGCCGATGGAGCCTTTTTTTTCCTCTTATGTTTTCGGGACATATTTATAATATACAATTAGAAGGATGGGAGTTGTGACGATGGAGTCAAGAAGATGCCCTGATAATGAAGCGCTACATAGCCTAAGGCGAAGTCGCGCGTTGCCTGAGGAGCTGGCGTGGGGCACGGAAGGGCCCCCGGTCCCCCCTGTGCATAGCTGCCGGGTCCCACTCCGGTCTCCTACTCCGGCACGACAACTACACACCAGGATTATGCGCCAGTTGGCGGGACAGCTTCCCAGGGCGGAGTACAGAGCAATCCCTGGGTTCAGGTCCCCTACTGACTGGCGGGCGGCCGGCGGAAGACCGTTTCACCGGGTCTCCCTGGGCCCCACGCCAACCTATCAGACTAATCGGACCCGACGGAGCCAACGCAACGCACGTTCCGAGCACCTTCCAAACTCCTCGTCACACAAGGGAAGAAGAGGAGCGATAGACAGAGACAGAACAGGCTCTCCAACCCAATCGCCGGAACACAGCAGAACTATTTAGCGGCAGACTCTAGTTGGAGGGTGGTCGCCAGCCAGTCGGACAAAGTCCTACCACCGATTCGTTTTTTGGCACCCGTTTAGCACCATCCAGGGGTCACTTGTAGGGTCTCGAGGGTAAAGCCTACGGAAGCGGGATGCGTCAACCCCCAGGTGGTGCGTTGCCAACTTAAAAGGAGGGAATGGAAGGGGAGGGAAGGGGATTGGGGAAGGGAGTGGGGAAATGGACCACCGGAAATCTCACTCACCTAACGAAACGCGACAGCAAGCTGCCACTTTACGTCTGTTTTCTGTGAGACAGTGGTATCTAACCGGTCGAGCCGGCCCATTCGTGCTATAGACGTTACTGTCTACAGCGTGGCTCTACCACTTTAAAAATTCAATTCCAAATATTATGAAAACAGAGAAAAACTCTTATCATCTGTAAGTTTTCATCATTATCAGCAGTCACAAAACATCCAATATTAATACTAAGCTTTATTAAATTATTTTTTATGAAAGGAAGCCATTTTATCTGTCGCCTCATAAGTCTAGTGTAAGGGCTTAAGGGCTGTGGGCCGGAAGGTTCTGGGTTCGATTCTTAGGTCGGGCAGGTATTTTTCTGCTAATTTACTTGGAACTGGATCCCCCAGAGAGTGTTGGCTTGAGGCAGGCAGCCGGTCGTAAGAACTAAACCGAATCCCTTCTGCAACATACTTACAAAGTTTGATGCGCCGAGCCCATTTTGATGTGGGGTTGGAAAGAAAGAAAGAGCTAATATAATTTTAACCTCACATTCTTGGCGGAGAGTCAATAGTACTGTCGGAACCATTTTGAATTTTATACCTGGGGGGTTACCACCACCTCTTATAGCAGTATTATTATAATTTTACTTGTACCGATTTCCATACAAAACAAACGAAAAACGATTATAATAATACTGCTATAAGAGGTCGTGGTAACCCTGCAGATGTTTACAATGTTACATATTTTGCAGAACCGAGCTTGTATTATTTTGGTCAGGTTAATTACTTTACATGGCTTGTGAAAATAAAATGACTGAGTAAACAATGAATAACCGCTCCGTCGACATACATTTTGGGAACAAATATTAGTCCCTTGAGGCGATTTACCTTTTTTAATTGCTGCTGATCCCCACTAAAGTGCTGCAGCCAGAAATTACACAAAATCGACGACACGTGCCGTAGAGATTTAATATTACTAAGTATAGAGGGGCCATCAAGCAAGTCTCTATACAAAAAAATATCCCAAACGTCACTACGCCATCTACCATTTATTATTATTCGCCTCGTATTACAATTTACACCCTAAATCAGCGGTCGGCAACCTTTTGGCTCACCTCATATTTTATGTCTAGAAACTATAATATTTTAGATATTAATGACTAATTTACAAAGAAATCACGGCTCGCAAATAGGACATCCAGGGGCCGCGTGTTGCCGACCGCTGCCCTAAATTGATGTGTGAATGTTCAAGAACCACGTAAGACAATTTTATTGTCTAAAATAAGTTTATTCTCTCAATATTATTATGCTGGCACGACCTTGTGCGAGTATGTTTCAAATACGACTAAGTCACTTATGACCACGAGGTCACAACTTTGGGTTACAAGTTTCGCGCTGTTGTCCTGTCTATTTACTATTGAATGTCTTTGGTACGTGCGAAACTGTACTGAAACCCCTTTCCCGTATCAAAATTAAAATCAGCCTTCTTTCCACATGCCCTTATCCCACCTCAATTTGAAACCGGCGGAACATTTTTGCAAGCATGTTGCAGAAAGGATTTGTTTTTTTCATGACTGGAAGTAAATAAAAATCAGCAATGTACCTCTCCACAGGTGCCGAGACCTTTTAAATGGAAATCATATTTAAAGCCGTAATTACTTTCAATTAAACATATCTGGGAGTTAACTCCGCTGTCGCCTGTCAGGTGTGTTGAAGCGGATTTGTTTTAATCATCACATCGTTAGGACATAGCTCTGACGCGTCCACACTTATACATTTGAAGCGATGACTGATCCAGGTACGATCACAGGAGTACGGGCGAAAGTGTAAGGGCCAAATCGTAGTGCATCGTTATTGGCGCCCCTAAAAAACGCTGGCTAAATATTTTAGAGGAGATAGAGCCAATGGTCTCAATGTAGAGGTAATATATGTTTAAAAAGACTCTTGGATCGAGTGGAATTATTTAAGTAAGACTAAGAAGACGGAACATAAGCTGACGCCTGTATCCCGAAGGGGTAGACAGAGGCGCCCTAGCGAAATAGAACACCCACATTTCACCAAGCTTAGTTCCGTCCCATATGTGATAGTTGGCGTGCCTGTCGCCATATCGGGTACAAATTCCAGACTCCGGGCTCATATTGAAAAATCCAATATCACTATTCCCGACCCGGGGATCGAACCCGAGACGTCAGGACGATAATCGTAACGAAATACAACCACGCCTCCGAGGCAGTCGGAAGAAGAGGGACCCCAGCACTAGACCAGGATGACGCGACGCCAAAAAAAAAATACTACTGTAGTGTCTATTCTAATACTAATGTAATGAGATGCAATACACTCTAACACGGTAGTCTTCTACTTAGTGTACTTATCTCACTCTTATGTAGGGTGCAACACATTTTTTTAATTATTTTATGTATGTCGCATAATGGATTATGATTTTTGAGTGGTAGAGCCACGCTGTAGACAGTTACCTTTACAGCACGAATGGTCCGGCTCGATCGGTTTGATACCACTGTCCCCAGAAAACCGACGTAAAGTGGCAGCTTGCTGTCGCGTTTCGTTCGGAGAGTGAGATTTCCGGTCGCCCATTTCCCCCTTCCCTTTGCCCTTTCATTCCCTCCTTTTAGGTTAGCAACACATTCTTTTTATGTCTTGGGTGTCTATGGGCGGTGGAGTTCACTTACCATCAGGTGACCCATCTGCTCGTTTGCCAGTCTCTGCTATAAAAAAATTGACTAAATTTTATAGGGAAACCAGTTCTTTTAGAACTCTCTCTGAGGATTCCAGTCCCTACCAAATCGGGATAGAAAATAACGCGTTACTTGAGCTAGCTAAGTGAATGAATGTCGCAACGTGTTGAAATAGTTAATACTATCTCATATTGACTATTCCAACACGTTGCGACATTCATTTTAGTTTTATACTTTCGTCATATTTATAGCAGCTCGCTTATATGAAGATCTACTTTCAATAAAAAACAAATAAATCATAATATACAAACTATTACATCTCACAAGTAGTAAAACTCCCTTCTAGTGACATAATCGTACCATGTCATGACGCGACGGTCAAGAGACATCATAATGAACCGAGTACTGAAACCAAATACCACGATTGTGACTTGCGACAGAACTAAAAATAAATTGTAAAGGGTAAGGGGATTATGATTTTTGAGTGTTCCGTATACCTATTTTTATTTTAACTATATAATGATATATGTAGGAATGGAACGTGTAATGTCTGAGTGTAATGGAACAGAGAGTGAATGCATGAATGAGTAAGTAAGATTGTGGGAATGAGCGGTAAGTGAATGGACAGTTGATGTTTTAACGACGTACGGAATTGTAAGCAAAAGGAGGTAAAAAAGGTTTTTAAGTTTTAACGCCTTTTATTTGAATTTGGAACAAAATTGATTACCCAGTACTACATTAGGTCGCCTCCTTGTTCCAGTGGCAGCATATATGGGCTTTGAGGGCCTGGGTTTGATTCCCAGGTCGGGCAAAGCGATTTTTTCTTATTTGATTTGTCCGGGTCTGGATCCCATAGAGGAAGTTGACGCCGGGCAGACAGCCTGTCGTAAAAACTTATCCAAATCCATGCTGCAACAAGATTTAAAGTGTGTTGTGCCGTCCCCACATTACGGTACTGTAAGAACAAATAGAAAAAGGTAATAAAAATTTTTGGGGGACAAATGATAGGGCTATATATATTGCTTCTTTTATCCATGTAAAATGATGAAATGTCGCAATGATATCTAATATTGGTCGTTATATTTTATGACATATATAATTAGAGTAATTATATATTAAATAATGAATAATTATAATATGACACATAATTATGTATTGAAATTGATTAATTCAAGTTTATTCATCCATACGGACCTTCAGATAAAAAATACTGATTACAAAATCATTTAACAAATTAATAAAATAATTTGAGCGCCTTATTATTCTATCGGCATATTACACTGAAGCCTTGAAGACTTTGGTTAATTTTCGAAACAAAGGCCACCGAAATCAGATAACCCTTTCCTTTTTGGTGCGGAACCCTAATAAAGTATAATTATCGTTACGCCATGTCCGTACAAATTATGTAGGAAGTGACCAGACTCCGGAGGCACTGTCTTTATGTATTTGGTCATGAGGTCATTGAACTAACTAGGTATTCATAAACATTGTCCAGGTATTGGAATAAAACTATTTTTACGGATTTTATCACGATTTGGTTTTAATTTTTATGCCCGACGTTTAAATTTAAATTTGTATAATTTTAAAATTGTGCCCGATATGGCGATAGGCTCGCCCCCTATCACATCTGGGACGGAACTAAGCTCGGCGAAATGTGGGTGTTCTAGTTCGCTAGTGCGCCTCTGCCTACCCCTTCGGGGATACAGGCGTGAGCTTATGTTATGTGTTATGTTAAAATGAAGGTAGATAATGTTATATTAACATTTTTGGACAAATGACACCTTAGTCTGCCCCGTGACCACGAATGCTGCAAAGCTTTCGAAACGTCGGGCATAAAAATTAAAACCAAATAGTGATAGAATCCGTAAAAATAGTTTTATTCCAATGAATAACATTCGCGTAAACCTAAGAAATCATTATTGTCTAGGTATTCAACAGCATCCGTGGTATATGAGCCTGTGGTTATATGAAGTTGCAGGTTCGATTGTCAACCAAGGATTTATTGATGTGATCTAAAAATGCAATTATATTATATTTTCACCTTATAGTACAACCGGCTCGTTGGTCTAGGGGTATGATTTTCGCTTAGGGTGCGAGAGGTCCCGGGTTCAAATCCCGGACGAGCCCAATACTTTTTGGATGGATTTTTAATACAAAGGTTTTACATAATCATCAGCGTAAAAAAGGTAGCAATTTAAAGATAACTTCAAATTGCCTTGAAAATGTTATTTTTTGTTTTAAGTATCGGATTGATTCACATATATTATCTAACATTTAACAACCTCTGTGGCGCAATGGACGGGTGGTCGGCTGTGAAACGAGAGAACACGTGTTCGATTCCTGCCCCAAGACAAACGTATGTGTGATCCACATCGTCTTACTTAAAACAGCATTTTTAGCTGAGCAAATGGTTACAAATAATCTGTCACTTTTTTCCTTGCGTTACATTGTTTAAAAATGAAAGGTACAACCTATGGTATAAAGATAAGCAGCGCTTAAATATTTTTATAAGTAAGGGGCATAATTTTGATTCGCGTCTAAGAGTTGATTGTCAAACCTTTGCAGTTTCTGATCCCCATGATACAGGTTAAACCTAGTGTGGGGTGAGAACTATGTGTATGTTGGGTTTAAATAGTTATGTAACATGGATTGACCATTATGTCATAAACTGTTCCGGCCATAAATAAGTTTGTAGCGATAATAAAAGTTGCTCGACCACTTATTACGCGTCAATTATAATTAATATTTTGTTTATTTTGCCAAATTGGGTAATAATAAATAAGTCTACTATATAAAGTGAGAGTTGTCCCCAGCCGATGTTTTAAACCAACGAAAAAAGGCGAATATATCAACACGAATTTTATAGATACACTTATTTCTGCATTACGGTTCTATTTTACATCCGATTTAGAATTATTTCATGATTATAAGCTGATCGCACGTCACTATATACATTTTTGAAGGGTTGAGCCACGTTGTAGACAGTCATGTCTACAACACGAATAGGCCAGCCCAATTGGTAACGCTGTCTCACAGAAAACCGACGTAAAATGGAGACTTGCTGTTGTGTTTCATTCGTTGAGAGAGATTTCCGGTGGCCCTTACACTCCTTCCCTATCCTCTACCCTTCCTTCCTTCTCCTCTGCCTTTCCTTCCTGTTTTTTATCTATGATTATAATGATAATATCGTGTCTATGGGTGTCTACAGGCAGTGGAGATCACTTATCATCAATTGACCTACCTCTTGTTTGCTAGTCTCGGGTAGAAACTCCGTGCTGATCTACATACTTGTTACTTGATATGTTTGCTTTTTTTCCAAAGACCAGCTTAGCTGACTGGCTCCCTCGAGGTGATTAACGAGGTTCAATCGTATTGGGGAATACTGATCAGGAAACCTTGTAGTGTGTAACCATTAGTATATAAGTTGTACGTACCATGTAAGTTAGTCAGTCATAAAGTCTTAAACGAACCACCGGCCTATCAACACGTCTCCACCTAAATCTCTCCATTACAACATAACTTAACTCTCTCGACCCGGGCATCGAACCTAAAACCGCATAATGGTAGTCGTACTCCCTAATTCCCTAAACAAGTATGCCACCGAGCGGTACAAACTAAATATAGTCTTAACTTGTAAAATATAGTACTTTGTTTACTGACACCATATAGACCAGTCTAGATAAACTAGAACATACGCAACATGTCATGGCGTCAGTATATTACTAATGGGTGTGTAATTTCCGTGCCGCCGACATTTATTTACCACTGTTTATGTACCGCAAGAATATAATATAAAGACACGGGAAATTTTAGGACATTCGGGCTAAGAACAAATAATTTTGGCGATGAAATGTGAATCGCGCCCGGTATTTTTTTAGTATACTTAGCAGCGATAGTTTAGTTGGGAATGGTAGTGACCGAGACAAGTGTTGGAGGTTCGAGACCAACCCGAACATGGAGCATACACCTCTGACTTTTCTATGTTAAATGTATTTTCATTGTAAAATATCGCTTGCTATAACGGTGAAGGAAAACATCGTGAGGAAACCTGCATACCCGAGAATTTCTTCACAGGGATTTCGAAGGTATGTGAAGTCTACCAACCCGCATTAGGCCAGCGTGGTCGACTAAGGCCTAACCCCTCTCATTAGTAGAGGATTCTGTGGCTATTATTCTGCACGGACAACCACACCTCTCTTCTAACGAAGCGAGGTGTCGCGATACCGGTCTTCCAAAAGAGTGAGTTCTGAGCCCATGTGTGGGATGTGTGGCTTTCTTGAACGAAACATCTGAATTCATTTTTATATTTCCAAAGACAATAAATAAATACTTATTAAGTCATATTGCGTTGACGTCTCGGGTTCCATCTTCGGGTCGGCTAAAGTGATGATAAGTATTTCTGCTCAGAATCAGCCCGGAGTCTGTAATTTGTGCACGACATGGCGCATATCACATCTGGGACAGAAATAAGGCGAAATGTAGGGATTCTAGATTGCTAGTTCGCCTCTGCCTACCCTTCGGGGATACATGCGTAAGAATACGAATAGACAGCCTCCGTGGCACAGCGGGCGAGTGGCCGGCTGTAAAATGTGAGGTCGCGGGTTCGATTCCCGCACCGAGATAAATGTCTGTGTGGCCCACAGATATTTGTTTCGGATCTGGATGTTGTAATACCGAAAGTCTCTCGTAGTTCCTGATACCCACGACACAAGACTCAATCTTAGTGTGGGGTCAGGACTATGTGTTTGACTGTTGGGTGTATTTATTATTTATTATTATTATAATGTATATACTTGGGCATGATACATAAGTGACTTCAGCGGGTCAACATACATGATATGGCGTGAAGCAATAGCTCTGGTGACCTCACATCACAGGCCAACTCCCCGCATCTATGTTAATTACGAAGGCATGTGTATGAAATATTTTAATATGAGGAAAAGTAGTTTGTCATTAAAGTTGTTTTAGAACGTGTGACCGTATCATTTGATGTACCTACTTAAGTGATAAAGCCGTAGACAATTTTGCCCACAGTACAAAAGGCCGGCTTGACTGGATTTTTACGATTGTATAATGTGAGAACAGAAAACTGATATGAAATGACACATGACTATTTCCAGAGACCCAAATGCCCTCACATTCCCCTGTCCCACTGCTGGGCACGAGCCTCTTCTACTAATAAGAGGGGTTAGGCCTTAGTCTACCACGCTGGCCTAATGCGAATTGGTAGACTTCACATACTTTTGAAATTTTTGTGGAAAAATTCTCCAGTATTCAGGTTTCCTCACGATGTTTTCCTTCGCCGTTACAGCAAGCGATATTTCGCAATGAAAACACATTTAACATAAAAAAGGCAGAGGTGTATGCTCCTTTTTGGGGTTGGCCTCGAACCCCCGACACTCGTCACGGCAGTCGGTACCATTCCCAACTGAGCTATCGCTACTTTTTTTAAATACCCTTGCTAATTCAAATTCATTTCTTTTTACAAAATTAATAGGATGGAGATATTAGGAAGCGATTTAATGACTTCTTGGTCTGGTGTCTGTTATTGCTGTGAACTGTGGATCAACACATTTTTAAGCATGTTGCATATAATCACAAGTTTAAAAACTTAACGGACCGACTTCAAATCCGATCGTAATCAAATTTATATGGTACCATCCTTGAAATAAGCTCTATCGAACACAAAAATAATTTTGAAAATCGGTCAACTTTTGTCGGAGATATCGCGTAACATACATAAAAAAATACAGACGAATTGAGGACCTTTTCCTTTTTGAAAGTCGGTCGAAAAGATATGGCTTTTAACGACTTTATGCCTGACGTCGACCGCCTTTGTGGAATCCAGTCCCAGGAAAATTGTTATAGCAATACGGGAGTTGAGACAGGCACAGAGGCCAAGGAGGTGTCCTAGCTAGACATAATACAACATTAATAAATAATCACAAGTTTAAAAACTTAACAGACCGACGTCAAAACCGATCGTGACCAAATTTATATGGGACCAAACAGAATTTTGAAGATCGCTCCATATTTGACGAAGATATCGCGTAACATACATAAAAAAATACAGACGAAGTCGGTCGAAAATAAACTGACTTGTAGCCCCTTACTTATATAAATATTTAAGCGCTGCTTATCTTTTACCATGGGTTGTCCCTTTCATTTTTAAATATAATGCAAGGAAAAAAGTGACAGGCTATTCTTAGTGAAAAGATAAGCCAAAATGTTTTTGTAAGTAAGGCCAATTATATTTAAATCTAATTTAACTAAGTGAACTAATTTTTACCAAACTACTCACCGCAAACCTGCAATTTACCTGTTCATTTGGGTACTTGAATATTTTTAAAAGTATACAGTGCTATTTATTAGTTTATCCTTAACATATAAAAAATATCATAATAACTTGATTTCATTTATTTAGTTAAAAATTAGGTACATATAATTTAATTTGCCGCCAAAACGCTATATGTTAACTATAGATACGCGTGACGTCATTGTTCCTTAGATACAAAATCGCTCATAAATAAAACATTGAGGAAATAACATTTATGATTTCACACTAAGAATACAGGTCAGATATTTCGTCGATCAGATACCGATCGTCGATCTCATCCGCGTTGAAATTAGGTTGAGCTTTAAACAAAAATACGTAAAAAATATACCAAATAACCTGGCAGTATGACTTTGTATCTTTGGTCTTATAGGCCCTTGTGGAACAAATATGCAGGAAAAATGACTATTGTGACATCATGCATTGTGATTGGTGTTTACAGTCACGTGACTCAGATAAAAAAATTAAGTACTTAAATAACTAAAATAAAATTATACTTGGAGTATTTTTAATAAATTCCTATTGGACACGTTATTTCGATGATAAATCTATGTTCCTATAGAAATTCATTGATATTGCTTACTATATTCAAGTACCCATTTGCATTATATTGTTTTGGATAACTGACTCATACCCAAATCTTCGCCCATCTCTTCTGAGCTGCTCCAATTTGACCTCTAAAGCTATACGAAAGGATATAAGCGGCGGCGACAACTGCAACAGCTCACACGCTCGCGTCGGGAGTCGAACCACACACCTGTGATAGTGAGAGATGAAGATTACGGTCAGTGCTGTGTTGTGTTACTGTGAATTGGATTTATGTGATATACGAAACGTCCTGTTTGTGTAAAAACTTAACGACTAACAAACTTAAACTTATTCGATTAACTTGATAATTTATCCGATTGTGACCAAATTTATATGGAACCACCCCTGGAAAAAGCTCTATCAAACACAAAAAAAAACTTGAATATCAATCCCCATTTGGAGGAACTACAGAGAAATTAAGGACCTTCCCTTTTTCGAAGTCGGTCGAAAGCAAAAGCAATTACATATATATTTTTTTTATATATCAGAGACTGGCAAGCGAGCAGATGGGTCACCTGAGATGGTAAGTGATCTCAACCGCCCATAGACACCCAAAACACAAAAAGAGGCATGGGTGCGTTGCCAATTTAAAGGGAGGAAATGGAAGGGGAGGGAAAGGGAATTGGGAAACGAAGGGCGACCGGAAATCTTATTCACCGAACGAAACGCGACAGCAAGCTGCCACTTTATGTCGGTTTTTTGTAAGACAGTGGTATCAAACCGGTCGAGCCGGCACATTCGTGCTGTAGACGTTACTGTCTACAGCGTGGCTCAACCACTCAACAAATTTTATAAACAAGATAGGATTTAAAAAAAAATTGACTTATTTAAATCTCATAGAACTATACATACTTCTTTCCGCGGCTTCTTTGCACCTGTCCTCCCACTCTTATGTAGGGTCGGTGAAACACACTTCTCAAGCATGTTGCTAAAAGGATTCGGCTTCAGTTTTTATGATCGCTGACTACCTGATATCAACTCTTTTTCACTCAATCACTTTTTCTGACCTGGGATTTGAATACATCACTACCTAGTCCACAGCTCATAGATGCTGCCACTAAACCAAAGAGGCGACTAGACATACTTATGAAAGGAAACTAAACGCAATATAGTTCAGGAAATGGTGGCAAGAAAACCGCATATCTAAGAATAAGAACAGAATATCTGAAAGGAAAGTCGTAATTGACGTAAGATTTAATGGTCTTTAATATATAAATACTCATTATACGTCATTTAACTTAAAGACAGAACTTTAGATAACTCAGGTTCTATTACTACTTATAAGTAATGTTTAAAGGGACTTACTTCTGGTACCTTCTCATTCTCTCCTTCTCATTCTTCATTTCGTACCTTATCTTTAGATTAAGTGGCCAAGTAATCAAGTATTTTAACATTAAGTTTTTTCCGACCTAAGAATAAATTTCGGAGGCCAAAAACAAAAAATCCAAACATCAGTCAAACCTTTCGCGTAGTCAGAATTAATTATTTTATCACAAAATATTTAATGGATGTAATTAAGATTCCTAGATTCCTACTTTATGTTATTGTGTAATTGTCTGATCCCAAATAAAATAAAAAACTTATATTATATTTAGGTGGTAGTATTGTTGGTGGTAGCAGTCAGCTACGCAGCTGATGTAAAGAGCAAAGAGAAGACTACACCCTCCAAGACTGATAAGAGAGATCTTATAGAAGGAAACTACGGAGACAGGACTTTCTTAAAGAATGGTGAGCATATTTCATTCATAATCAGGTCACCACACGATATCAATGCTACTAATCGTTGAAATAAAACTATTTTTAAGGATGCAGTCTTCGTGGTTACGGGTTGGACTCAAAGCCTTCGAAACGTCGGGCATAATAATTAAAACCAAACTATGATAGAATCCGTAAAAATAATTTTATTTCAATAACATTTGCGTAAACTTAAGAATTAGTACGCTACTAATCGTGCTAAACATTTTCTATAACTAATGAACAAAACATTATGGAAATGGACATAGGACACCTAATCACAAGTCTAACAGGTAAATCTTTGGGGGAGGCCCATGTTCAGCAATGCACGTCATGTGGCTGATGATGATGACGAAGTGGATAATGATCTTCATCATGATCTATAAATTCCTATCACAAACATACAATAGCCAAAACTTCATGATGCGTTTCCCATGTAAGAGAATGTAACAGAAGTTAGGCATCAGAGCTTCAACTAATCGTACATCTCATTTTACAGCCCCAATGACCCAGAGGGCGAGTTATTCTGGTTGTGAATCAAGAGGCCATGGGTTCAATTCTGCACTGGAATTAATGTTTATGAGATTCACAGAGATATCATTAGATATTATTTTGAATCCATGTTCCACGTAGTTTCTGAAATGTCTTTTTGATTTATCCCCTATACAATTTTGTTTATTCATTGTTTTCAGTTCTCCGTTCAGTTGAGGGTGGCGACTACTCCAATCCCGACGATGAGCTAGTCGGCAGATCTTCACTTGTGAGTACTCACTAAATTTAATTCAGCACATTTAACATTTTTTTGGTAATTTCGGTCGTGAAGGAAAATAAGTAGTAAGGTGACAATACCTCTAGAATGAATACTTTTATCGATATATATCATCTGAATAATAATAATAAGAGAACTATTTTTCACTATGAACGATGGGCTGGTTTTGCAAAATCAAAACTTTTTAACAAAGCAGAAAATAATCTGCAATCTAATAACTTGTTTTATAACTATGCATCCACCTAAAGATAACTTAATGTGCTATGTAATATAAAATTTCTAGTATTAAATAGAGATTAACAAACTGCTGATTAAGCTAATTACAAGCACGTTATTCGTAATGTTAAAATTATAACACTGCACTCGTAACGGCGCAGCGCAGTGAGATATTTTATGTAACTCTAATATTACTTATGCGATAAATGTAGTTGAAAGTCCAACGTCTTTATGGAAAGGAACTTATATTATTTTAATAGCAAGTAACTATTAAATAATCGAACCAATCTCTTCTACATCTAGATCAAAGTTGTAAGCGTAAAGTCATAGTTCCTGATACACATAAGATGATCATATCTTCAGATCTTCGGCTATAAAATGTCAACAACTTTGCCTAATTAACGTATATTGATAATAAGTTCACATAAATGAAATTAAATATTGATTAATAAGGTAATTAATCAAGTTTTAAGATATAGTTTCAAAACATTTAGACCTTAAAAGATGATACTCAAAATTCTAAAACAACTATCTCTAAGAATATTCTGAATTATCATGCTAGTTTATTGCAATATTTGAATAATTATGCAGTTATAATAAAATATTAATTGCTAGCATCTGTAACATTATGCTTTTTATGAAGTTTTTACTGCTGCTTATTACGAAACGGTGTCCTTATAGGTCAGTGGCTGAATATTGGATGTGAGTCACGCTGATCTATAAATATGATTTAAATTAAATTTAAATAAGCAATTAGGTTAAAAGGAGCATTTCATGTTGATGCATTATAATAACCTTTTATACATTAACGTCGTAAATAATAAACACAATATTTGTGAGCACGTTGGTTTTTAACCTTGTGAAAAGAGCACAAAATAAATATAATCATATTAAAACAGTTTCAGATATTGCAACAAAATTTGCAAATAATCCATAATTCATCGACGCTACTTTGCACAAATCACATGACAATGATCGACAATGTTACTCAACAATCAACACTCAACACTCAAGAGTGATGTTCTCACGGCTAAACCAGTTAGATAACTCGTTCAAGGCTGTACTAGATCATCTCATGAGCAGATTTTGAAGTAATTATGGTAACATGCCTTAGTGACGTCATTGTATTGGGGTAGGTACCGTCCTGGGGGATTATCACTTAAAGCAGTATTATTATTATATTACTTGTACCTATTCCAGAACAAGAAAAGGAAAGTAAGATTATAATAATACTGTTATAAGACGTGGTGGTAACCCCCCTGAAGTCTCGGGTACCAAAATAAGAGATACTGCTCAGTATCGGGCCGGAGTCTGAAATTCTGAAATTTTGAAGATTATTTCATTGAAATAAAACTATTCTTACGGATTCTATCACGATTAGGTTTTAATTATAAAAATTTAAACAAAACGGAATATAGGGACCCGCGTAAAAGAACATATAGCTGACGTAAAACACCGACGCTCTACGAAGTCTGCAGTTGCTGAACATTCAGAGGAAGGCTCCAAACATTATCTTAGATTTGATAAACCACAAATCCTCGCCAAAGAACACCGATTCCTCCCTAGGATGATACGCGAGGCTATTGAAATTAAAAAACATCCTAATTTCAATAGAGAAGATGGTTGGAAGCTTGCACAAACCTGGGATCCAATTATACATCTTATTAAATCGGAACCCAAAAGACCAGCTGCCAGAACTCAAGACACCGTGAGCTCGTACTGCATAAATCGGAACACAAATAATTAACCTTTTTTGATTTTGTATATTTTTTAATGATGGTAGATATTGTAACTCTAACCTTTTTTGGACAAATGACACCTCAGTCTGACCCGTGACAACGAAGACTGCAAAGCCTTCGAAACGTCGGGAATAATAATTAATTGGGGAATAATAATTAAAACCTAATCGTGATAGAATCCGTAAGAATAGTTTTATTTCAATGTATAATATTCACGTAAACTTAAGAAATCAGTATGATTATTTCATTATCACTTCATGGAACGAAAACCAGGTTGGCTGAAAATGAATCTGAAATTGGGTGCACTTCTAGCACACCAGGCTTGTATTTAAGTACTAAGTGTATGTGTCTGTTGGGTGTGATTATTTTTAAAGAGATCTTAAATAAATCAGATTTATATATTTATTCATAATGATCAGCCACAGGGCGTCCACTACTGGACATAGGCCTCCCCCAAAGATTTCCAGATTGACCTGTTGGAAGCGGCCTGCACCCCGCGACTTCTTGCGACCTTTATCAGTTCGTCGGTCCGAGGTTAAAAAATATTATTACCCTCCTTTCCAGGCAGTCGGGTAAAAAGTCTTCCCTCAATTCATCTGTCTCCTTTTATAACCTATAAGTTCTAGTTACTTAGGTAGGCACCGTTTATATCATACAAAAGCTTTGAGAACGCACGAGCTCGATTCGAATATTTACTCGAAAGTTATTGAAGCTACAACAGATCGGTGAAAGTAAAAAACGTGTTGTCGTTTATAACTTCGATAGTAGCACCAACCGGCTCGTTGGTCTAGGGGTATGATTTTCGCTTAGGGTGCGAGAGGTCCCGGGTTCAAATCCCGGACGAGCCCATTCATTTTGTGTACTTTAGTAAAAAAATTATGCATAAATAAATAACAGAATTAATAAGAAAGCTTTCATGCGAAAGTCCAAATTAATTTTTGTAGCCCACAAAATTAAATATTGCATAGGTCTCCAGATTGTGTCTAGAAGGAAGATTCCTTCTTCAATTGATAAACAATTCAAAAACTGTTTAAATTATTGACAAACCTGGGCTTCAAACCCAGGACTTTTGGATCCAGAGCCTATATACGCTGTCGCTAGAGTAAGGAGGCCACAATAAATCGGACACATTAGTAACCGGCTGTGAAGCGAGAGGCCGCGGGTTCGATCCCTGCACCGAGACAAATGTATGGCCTACAGATATTAGTTTCGGGTCTGGGTATTGTGAAACCGAAAGGCTCTCGTAGTTTCACATACCCACGACACAAGACTCTATTTTAGTGCGGGGTCAGGACTATGTATGTGACCGTTGTGTGTTATTTATTTATTTATCATTTCATTTTATTAAAAAAGAAAAAAGAATAAATACATTACATTGAGTTCATTAATAAATTTTGTCAAAGGAGCGAACTGAGTTAATGAATTGGGGGAAAAAATCGAAATCATCTAAGAAATGAAGCGAGGAAATATTTTTCGCCCGGGGCGCGAACAAATTAATAACACCCCCTAGTTTGAAGAGAGTTCGCGTAAAAACAGGTCCGTTTTAAATTATCCTCAAAAGTGTTCCTAATTTTGATATTCTTACGAATGAAATGTTTAAGAAAGTTTTGCTACTACCCTCATTTCCAATAGCCTCCTTTCAGCCGACTACAAAAGAAGGGGGTTCTCAATTCTTTAATATTTCTTTCATGTGTGTTTCTCGATATCTCGAGCAAATCTGGACTGATTATCAAGATTTTTGTGTACGATTACATTTTTCCAAAGATTTATTCTTCTTGTTCTTTGATTAAGATTTGATAAATTTTGAAGTCCGTTTTTAAATAAATAAATAATACCCAACGGTCGCACACAGTCATAACCCCACATATACGAGTCTTGTGTAGTGGGTATCAGGGGGCCTAGTTTGTAAAACGAAATCCGCAGTTGCGGACTTCGTTTCGGACGTTTTGCTATTCTATGTGGCTCACGTGTCCGACCGATCTCGGTGCTATAAGTTTCGTTTCGGGGAATGCTATGCTGTAAACCGTTTGACAGCCCACTCTTCGGTGTTTGACATTTATTTGATCTACGTACATCTATATTAGTCTGTGCGATAGAGTATCGGTCCGATATCGTTCGTCCTATAACGTTTCACAGAATAGACACCCAGAAACTACGAGAGACTTTCGGTCTCACAACACCCATATCCGAAATAAATATCTGTAGGCTACACAAACATTTGTCTTGTTGCGGGAATCGAACTCGCGGCCTCTTGCTTCACAGCCGGCAACTCGCCCACTGTGCCAGGAGACTGTCAAAAGCTGTTTAAGTATTTAAACATAATAATGTATATAGGCTTATTTTTAACCTACTTCAAATTATAAAATAATAATAATAATTATATTAAATTGAAAAAAATAAGAATGATATGTATAGTATATCTAGTACATGTAATTACGGAATATAATGAAACTAAAATTGAATGAAAATTCATTACATGTCCTTCATATATATATTTTTTTTTAATTTAACTTGTAATTGGGACTCACCGTAGGTTAGTAATAGTGATGCAAGTCGCCCTTAGTTTAACAAATCCACTATTTAACAAAACTTCAAACCATAAATCTAGAATATCTACGGTACAAAATAGTACAAACTATCAATTACTATAGTTTTAATGGTCCAATTTCGCACTCGCCTAAATTGCCAATCCTCAACAATTACGCCAAACCATAAACAAAGGACACAAGACCGTTGCATTAATTATATCCCAAAGCGGTGGGCAAAAGTCGCGGTCGGCGCTAATTTAAGATGTCTCATTATCACGGAGGCGTTCGTATCCACCCTTTGTGGGATTGTGAGCCCTTAGAAGAGCCGGTACAGGGAACGTACTCCGATGAAATGGGGGTTGTACCCACACGGTTTATTTAAATACTGCGTCAATGTAAACAATAATTGCGATTTTGTTCTTTTATTAAATTTTATCTCATTAATCATATTCAGTAAAACATAATATTTTTACACTATTGTAGAAAATTTTAAGCCCATTATTAGATACTAGAAACAGAAGCTTCTAAAAATGATCTAATATTTTTCTTTCTACTTTTTTTTTCTTTTTTTATAGCAGAGATGGCAAACGAGTAGATGGGTCACCTGATGGTAAGTGATCTCCACCACCCATAGACACACAAGAAACAAAAAGAATCATGGGTGCGTTGCCAACCTAAAAGGAGGGAATGGAAGGGGAGGGAAAAAGAATTTGGGAGGCATTGTACCACCGGAAATCTCATTCACCGAACGAAACGCGACAGCAAGCTGCCACTTGACGTAGGTTTTCTGTGAGACAATAGTAACAAACCCGTCGAGCCGGCCCATTCGTGCTGTAGACGTAATTGTCTTCAGCGTGGCTCTACCACTCACTCAAAATTCGAATCAACCTCACTCTGCTCATGATATTATTTACTATATTATTAACATAACATAAGCTCACGCCTGTATCCCCGAAGGGGTAGGCAGAGGCGTACTAGCGAACTAGAACACCCACATTTCGCCAAGCTTAGTTCCGTCCCAGATGTGATAGGGGCCGAGCCTATCGCCATATCGGGCACAAATTCCAGACTCCGAGCTGATATGGAAAAATCCAATATCACTTTGCCCGACCCGGGGATCGAACCCGAGACCTCAGAACCGTAGTCATACCGAAATACCACCACGCCACCGAGGCAGTTACTATATTATTCAAATGCAATAAGGTCGTGGTGCAACCTCTTATCATTACTCATTTTGTGACGTGTATATTTTATAATGAGTTTGTCCCCCAAAATAAAAACTGAATACCACCCTGCGTTAAATGATTGATAGTAAGAACATTGTGCGTCCCGGCGGGATCACCTTTGCCCCGGGTTAAAGGTAATGCTGTGTTAATTATCCCAACTGGAGAAACGTCGCTCATATTTGAGGATTCTTTAGTATCCGACCGGGTAATGGGATTTCGGACATCTTTATGGATATTTTATGAACTAATCAATATCAACTAGACAATACAACTGATATAAGAATCTAAGAGGAAATTAACTTTATATTAGCTTTACAGGTGAGGCTAATTATAAAACGTGTAAAAAAAAAGTTCAGCGCCCACTGAGCACCGATATGCTGTTTTCACTGATCTCACCGCCGCGCTCATAGACTTAAGGTCACTTTATATCCTTTAAGGCCGCCTTATCTTTCAAAACATTGTAAGAAGCCGTTAAAGTTTAGTAGCGTTCCAGTATTCGGGCGTTAGTCAAGGTACTTAAAAACTTCGTACCATCAAGTAGATCAGACCAAGTAACGATTTACAAAAAAAAATAATACTTATAAAGTATGGGGCTCATCCGGGATTTGAACCCGGGACCTCTCGCACCCTAAGCGAAAATCATACCCCTAGACCAACGAGCCGGTTGGAAGACTAGTCACACGTACACAACGCAACCGACCACAAACCAAGATTTATAAGTCTTTGGAAAAACATTGGCCTAATAAATTTCGTAACTACCTACGCTATTAGGCTTTTTTATGGTAACTAGTGGTCGCTCGGTGGTCGAAATTTGACAATAATTCATAAAAAAATAGCGTTATGCACTTCTTCACCATATAAACTTCAAGTGTGTCAAATTTCACGTTCATCCGTTCCCGCAATTAAAAAAAATGGATACAAAGTTTTCGCTTCACGTATTATGTATTATTATAAAAGTCCTATTCATTTTGATATTTATTAACATGGCGAAGGGGTAAATAAACATCAATATTATTAATGCAGATAGCATTAGTGAAAATTGTGATAATCTTTATTTTTATTAGGACAGTCGAACCTAAATATTTTCTATCGTTCCAATATTGAAAAATATAATTTAATAGAGTTCGCTGCATGAATAGAACGTATTAAATATTGAAGAATAGACAGGAATTGAGCTAGGAAGCCTATAGTCGGCAGCATGGCTAACAATAGCACAATGCGGCCTAGTTGTATTGAAATATTTAAATTCAGTTCCAGTACTTCCAGTACCGTGTTGACAATAGTCTGAACCATCTAAACCCCCTCCTTTACCAACCTGTATTCCTTTCCTTTCCATGATAGGTGACACGGTAGACAATGAATGTATCTTTCTCATATGATTAACATATTTTTTTTAGCAGAGACTGATAATCGAGTAGATGAGCCACCTGATCGTTAGTGATCACCGCCCTTAGACACCCGTGATACCAAAAGAATCATGCATGGGTTGCCGTAAGAAGGGGTAATCGGGCCACAGGAAATCTCACTCTCCAAAATATACGCAACGACCAGCTGCCACTTTACGTTAGTTTTCTGTGAGACATTGGTATCAAACATGTCTAGCCAGCTCATTTGTGCTGTAGATGTTACTCTGCTGCTCTCTCTTCCTCTCTCTCTTTTGCTGTCTCTGCCTACCCCAACGGGAAACAGGCGTGAGTTTATGTATGTATGTATGTATGTATGTATGTTACTGTCTACAGCGTGGCTCTACTATTAAAAAAAAAATTGTTGCCAATTAATTTATATGATTTGTAAATTGGCAAACCTCGTTCTGAGGACTCGGTCTAACGTTCCATCTTTTTAATGCTTTTACATATTTCATTGACGGGAATTTCCCTTTTTCGGAAGAACCCAAAAATAGGTTGTGAATAAATGAATACCTTAACCAATCACAAACGTATAACTGCCCTACAACAGAATTTCAATTGAAGTCTCTATTTGACTGAGGACTGCCTCGGTGGCGTGGTTGTATTTCGGTACGACTACCGTCCTGAGGTCTCGGGTTCTATCCCCGGGTCGGGCAAAGTGATATTGTATGTTTCCATATCAGCCCGGAGTCTGAAATTTGTGCCCGATATGGCGATAGGCTCGCCCCTTATCACATCTGGGACGGAACTGAGCTCGGCGAAATGTGGGTGTTCGAGTTCACTAGTTCATCTCTGCCTACCCCTTTGGGGATACAGGCGTGAGCTTATGTGTATGTTTGTATGAAATACAATATAAGAAAGAACCACGTGGACGAAATCGGGAGAAAAAGATAATTTAATAACGCTTCAAAATTACACAATTAGATACAAAATAGAGGTATACGTTATAAATAAAAATTACTCTAAAATGTAGCAAATATTAAACAAAGCCATCCCTCTTGATAATTAATTACGCAATCATTAGAGACCTAATGACCTGACTTGTTGAGTAAACTGGGCGTTCCGGAATTTGTCACCGGTAGGCCTGAGGCAGTGACGTGTAGGTCATATGGACATAGAGACACTGTTCACCATATAAATTTTCTAATTAAATATTTTTAAAGAAAAATAAACTTATCCTCTTTGGAGGCGGTACCAGGCCCAATAAGTATAATAAAAAGGCAATAATTCCAAAGAAAGTAACTTTACTTTGACATTTCCAAATTAATACGGGACCAACGCTGAACAATAACCCTTTCAAACAAAAATTACATCCAAATCAGTCTACTCATATATATCTTTAAATATCTTTCATACAAACGAACTGACATTCAACTCCTTTTTTTTAAGTTTTAATCGACACAGCCATGAAGACGATATATTGCAGAAATTGTAAAATTAATTTCAAGAGGTTTTTGTCTATCCTAAACTAAATTCCTGTGCACGTCGCTGGCCTGAGGTGCAAATTGTGAGCCCTTTTGTTGGCTGAAGAAGGGACTGTTTAATTATGATTATTTTTGTTTGCGTCCGGAATTTAAGATGGGCTCCTTAATTTTCGTGTATCTGTGTTGAGGCAAAACTTCCATCAGCTAATAAGCAAATTGAAGGGGATGCTCTGTTTTACAGTAATAATGATCCAGGCCTGTGACTTTAAGAACAGATGCTGGTAATCAACCAAGTGGGTCATCTGATGGCAATCTAGAGGTATACCATTAACACCCAAAATACTAGTAGAATTATGGTAGCATTGCCTAATAAGTTCAGTGGCCTGAGCAGGAAAATTTCTGACAACCGTAAATGTATTTCAGCTCGATGCGCGTCTATGAAATTTGTATGAAATATTAACCAAACGTCATCAGTGCGCAGCGAACTCGAATACATTTATATTTACATTAGTGTTTCGTGCTCGGGCTACTGGAATTAAGTTTAATTTGTCTAATTCTGCATGAGAAAGTACATTTTATGTTACGTTTTCTCGGTTCAACCACTAGGCTTTAGAAATGAAATTTGGTAGGAAGACATTAATATTATAATTAAAGCACATGGCATATAAAGGATATCTCACAAACCCTTACACGCGGACGTACCCGCGATAATAGCTAGTCAAGAGTGGCGTAACAGAACCCAGATTTTATTTTAAATTGACACGGAGATTATGGTAGCAGTGATGGTGACGTAAGAGTTGCAAGGAGAATGTTTGCAATTTTTTGTCTACCCTGATCAAAATTATAGTACACGTCACTGCTAAATATTTCAAATTCGTTTATTCAGGCAATGAATTACACCACATCATTTATGACACGAATTAAAGTATTTAATCATTCACAAAAACATTTTACCGTGTACTGAGTACCTCTTGCAGAAGATTTAAACAAAACCGAGGTTTATATGGGTAATATTTACTTACCCAATAAATAATTCATTGCAAAGTATCTCGTTAAATAACTTTAACTTCGAAGGACAAAGGGTACGAGTAGGTGCTAAGGGTCCCTCAAAGGAGGCGTAGGAGACGCCGGAGTAACGACTAACCGGCGTCTCCCGCCCTGTGGAATGGGGGCGTTTAGAGAATTCCGCCACGGTATCCCCTGCCTGTCGTAAAAGGCGACTAATAGGGGCTATCTGTCTATCAGGGGTCGTGGGCGCGCAGTTGGGGGCTGTTTCAGCGCCTGCATAAGACGACCCTAAGATGGACAGCAGGACGTGTTGGCTTCATCGCTGGCATTGACGCCGATGGCGTCTTTTGGTGTAGGGGGCGTCAGAGCCCTTCCTATTAACAGAGGTAGGCCGCAATGCGGCACCGCGCAAGGGCGGCTCCGGCTGAAGCCGAGGCGCTTCTCGTCTTGGGAAACCCGAAGCCGTCCTTAATGCGCCGATGGGGGCCATCGCGGGGTTTTGGTTGGTATTTCCGGTATAGGATGTAAATAGTGTTAGGGACTCGGCCCAGCGATCGCCTGGATGTCAATCATCTTTCCCAGGTGGTTAAATGCTGGGTCGTAAGACCGGCGAGCCCAACATAACCATCCCACTTTCCCCCGGAGTGGGTTGGTAGCGATAAATCGTTTTCCCCGCGTAAACAAAAAAAAAACAAAAAAAAAAAAAAAAGGTGCTAAGGGTCCCAGAGGTTTGGGATCTTCTGTCTAAGCTAATAGAAAGGAATTGCTATAATTGTATATAAATGTTATGAATCAGCAAAAGGAAAGCAGTATTGGTTATCTTGGGTTTAATTTTATTTTTATTAGTTGGTTTATGGCCAATGGTCTTACTATGGAGGATGCTCAAGACCGGGTGAAGTGGAAGCGTTTATTTAGGAGGGCAGACCCTTGCAGAAAGAAAAAAAAGTTGTTGGTTTATACGAGCCTACGTTAACTGAACTAGACCATGATAGAGAACAGTGGAAAAAGATAGGGGATAGATAGGAGTCCTTTACCTAGCAGTCGGACACGATAGCATAGAAAAGAAAGATAGAAGTTGGTTTATGCCTAATTTTGTCTATGTATAGCTGTTGTTCACGACTCCGTTCCCACGGAATCCGTCCATTTTTCGGGATGAAAAGTAACCTATGTCATTCAGAAATAATGTAGCTTTCTACTGGTGAAAAAAAAATCTGAATCGGTTCATTAGTTCAAGAGATTATTTCCTATAATATATTAAAAATAATAATAAATCATTTATTTCGGAAAACATGATCCATACAGATTCTAGTAACAGTAATTTTAATAAAATATTATTAATAATCCTAATTTAGTTGATAAGCGGTAGTATGTATAAATGTAACTTCTGAGTCAATAGCATACACCGACGCTGGTGAATGTTACTAGATCGTCTGCTTAACTGTAAGTCACAACTTTACAAACACTGCCTCTTTTTATAATATTAGAATAGATATAGAAAGGACAGGAATTGTGAAGACTGGTAAAGCTATGTGAGCACTTAACAGCAAGCTGCCAATTTACATCGATTTTCTTTCCGACAGCAGTAATAACCCAGTCGAGCTGGTCCACTCACGTCGAAGACAAAATTGTTAACAGCAGGTCTCTGCTTCGTTTCAGCTTTTTGTTATTTAAGACATTGCTTTTGGAAAGACATAACTACTGTTTGTGTAATTAATCCCCGTTATTAGCACATCAATTATAGTAACTGTAGATCATTGTAGAATGATTGCTGACACGTGCTGGTTATTGCAGCTGTAAATTAACTCTGATTAAACTGAACTATTAAAGATAAATACAAGAATAATGGGCATCAAAATATTGCTGTCTTGTGTAAATACGAGTATTATTATTTCATTTAAAATTGATTTATATGCAAGCAAATTGAGAGTAGTAATGATCATTACGCCTCAAGTGTGTTGTGCCAATCCCACATTGGAGTGGGGTAAGAGAAGGTGAAATGAAAGTTATAATATATATAATATTATGAGACATTGAAATAAAACTATTCTTACGGATTCTATCACGATTATGTTTATTTTCGGGAATAATAATTAAAACATAATCGTGATAGAATCCGTAAGAATAGTTTTATTTCAATGTATAATATTCGCGTAAACTTAAGAAATCATTATGAGACATGCAAACTCTTTAGAGAAGTAATGAATTCATTGCTTGTACAAGCGAATTTTCTAATTTAATTTGACTGGGACCGGATCGCTCAGAAGGGGATGATGTCAAGCAGGCATCCGGTCGTAAAAACTAAGCCAAAAATTTTCTGCGACATGCTTGAGTAAGTGTGCTGCCCCGACCCCACTTAAGGTGGGATAAGGGCAGGAAGAAAGAACGAATGCTTGTACCTATTTAAAAAAATAATAGTATCGATGAATGATCAATAAATTTTAATATATTTTAATTTAGTAGGATAATACTATGCAGATTGTATTGTGGGTGTCAGGAACTACGGGGACTTAAAGCCATCGATGTATTATTTACCTAGATGTTAACGTACAGTTGACGCTCGGAAAATGGGACAGCAAAGGAGTGCTTATAATCACTCATTTTGCATACAGTCCGACGCCGATGGAATTCTAAATTTCAAAATTCAAATTTAAGAACGCTTGCTCATTTCGTTTAAAAAGCTACTTTATGACACGTGCATAGGGTTATATTTGTGTTGATTTAATTAGAACTTGTGATCTTTTTCTTTGTTTTATTCCTGAGACCACATTTTAGGAGGATATTTGCAAAGAACTGTGCATCTAGGGTATATTATATTGATGCATAAAGCCCACAAAACGCAGACTCGACACAAATATCTGTTATCACATAAATATTTGTGTCCATCCCAAAATCGATCCTCTAGATTCTATTTAGTAACAAAGTACGTTAGTATGACGCTCAAACATGTTATCAGAATGCACAACATTAATGAATTTTGCGGGAAGGCTTCTTAATTTCTGCTGGTAGTAATTTAGCATCTCGGAAACAAAATGAAAATTAAATGAAAGTACGGTCCTGCGATAATTATCTGCGGGACGGTACATCGCACTGTAATGTTAGTGAACAGTAAGCTATGTCAATTTGTGTACTGGATAGCGACCGTGCCGTGTTGAAAAATTCGACATTACGGTCATCGTTCCAGTGACTCTTAGTTAAAATCTGCTAGTATATATCTAGTAACTTCATATCCGCAACTTATTATTCATTAAATACATATTTATACACTCTCCCTTTTCGGGGCAGTCGGGTAAAACACCATTAAGCACAGACATAACATAAAAAAGAATAATAACTTTTTCGAGTAAGGTTAGAAAAAGCACTAAATTTTTTAGCTCGTCCTTTTTTAGTCCGTACATAAAGTTGAGCTAATCTTTACCATTCACACTATAAATGCAGATTGTCGTCCTATCCCAATCCCATCCAAACAAAAGTTTATCATGGCTAAGGTGATTATGTTTTAGACTTTAAACAACTCTCCCTTTGTCTATCAATGCTATAAAAAAGTTTTAGTTTGACCTTAGGATGCTTATTTCTATGATAATATGTTTGATTATAATTTCTTATAACAATTTACGCTCAGTGCGTATACAATTATTGTTTTTATTGCAAATAACCTGCAAACGTTTAACAATACACGTAATTTTAGCATTTTGTTTTACTGTATTGGCTATAAACGTTTGTAATCTGCTTTTATACACATCTCGTTTTAAGGTTTATTAAACTAAAACAAGTTTACGAGTCTTATTTTAAACTTAAGTATTTCTTTTTATTTTCTCCAATTATGAAACGAGCAATTTGCTTTTGGTAAGGGTCACGACTGGAGAACTTTTCTGCCCCATCGGCTATCAGTTCTACGAGCTATATGCCCTGCCCACTGCCATTTCAACTTGCTAATCATCTGGGCTATGTCGGTGATTTTCGTTCTTCTACGGATCTCCTCATTCTTGATTTGATCACGTAGAGAAACACCGAGCATAGCCCTCTCCATAGCTCGCTGAGTGACTGTGAGCTTTCTAATGCGGCCCATTTTTGGAGACCACGTACCGGTGAGCGTAGCGTAGGACGTCCACCTACAAAGTGGAACGACGACCTGATAAAGGTCGCAGGAAGTCGTTGAATGCAGGCCGTTTCCAACAGGTCGATCTGGAAATCTTTGGGGGAGGCCTATGTTCAGCAGTGGACGTCCTATGGCTGATGATGATGATGATGAAGGGTCATGACTGCCTGTTAATAGCACTTCGTGATACTGTATAAATCACTGCACTACTGTACTGCGCTCATTTTATTGAGACAAACTAAATATTATGTTAGAAATAGTGCATACTAAAGACATCTCTCATACAAGACCTCTCTTATGTATTGAATGAGGATCTATTCCCAAGATTTCAACCAGAATATGGTTTACATAATTCCGTTTATAATAGATGCGTATATCTCTGAAAATCTTTAGATGAGATTTGTAAACAAATTAAAAGCTAGTTTTCTTGTATGAATATGTGATGGTACTGCATCTCCGCACACTGCGCTGGTCGAGCATCCGCCGGATAAATCCGCAGAATTGTGCGCCATAACGAGCCCGTGTAATAAATAAGGGAGTTTTTGTCGATGCCTGAGCGCAGCGCGACTATAGCGTTCAACCATTTAGCGCACTCATTAAGATATCATACCTACTGACGCTACGTTATGAAGCTTTTAGCACTCGTGGGTTGGGAGACCGTGGTACATCGACCTACACTCATCTGATAACCAGATAAGACATATTCTTTAAAGATATCATTTAGTTACAAACACCCCTATCGAAATGTGTTCTTGGCAAGTTTTTTTCCATAATGGTTTTTTGCACGCACGTCGTCTCTTATTTGCAATCATAGACAATAAAGCCGCTCCAGCAATCGCCTGATGGTAAGCGATATTACTCTGGACTGATGAACAGTAAAACCCAATAACATCTTACCCGATCTTGAGATTGAATGAATTCAGAACATTCTTTTTAGAATTTGTTGTTAAGAAGACTGCCTCGACGTAGTTGTATTTCGGTACGACTACCGTCCTGAGGTCTCGGGTTCGATCCCCGGGTCGGGCAAAGTGATATTGGATTTTTCCATATCAGTCCGGAGTCTTGAATTTGTGCCCGATATGGCGATAGGCTCGCCCCCTATCACATCTGGGACGGAACTAAGCTCGGCGAAGTGTGGGTGTTCTAGTTCGCTAGTTCACCTCTGCCTACCCCCTTTGGGGATAAAGGCGTGAGCTTACGGTTGTTAAAAAGAACACTTTGCCGATAGCGTTAGTAAAGTCCATAATATGAAATATTGGCACAAACAAGATGTTACACGAAATAAACCCGAAGAACTTCTAACATTAATTACTGCGAACAAGAAAGGCAGAAACTCCACCGATACTGTGTGGATATGGATACAAATATCAAAAGTTTAGCTCTGTAACTCATATCTTGCATCTAGCCGCACTCGGTCTGACCATTTATCCAGAACATTCCAGAACAAACGTTAAAACAACGAGTTTCCACGGATCGTGACGAGTTGAGACATTGGACCCTAATAAACTTTAACTTAGGGAAGAGATTTCCGTGTAATCGATTCACATGGTTAAATCGATTCGAAAATGAACTGATTTGTTTATATTTCATTGATTTATGAGTACCTTTTTAATCGATTTATGTCGTCTTTTTAGTTGGGGTGAAAATTATACTCGTACATTATATTTTAATTTATATTGAACACAGTTTTTTTAGGTTACAACAATAATTACGAAAAACTGGCTTTGTATATTTTTTTATTATTATTAAAAAACGCACCAACTAAATATTATGCTTTTTTAAATCATAATCATCATCTTTACTATATTTTTATCATGCTAGTTTAATAAAACGATTTTAAAATCGATTTCAAACCCTTGCAACTGTCGATGTCCATGCGAGTTTTAGCATTACGTCACATTATCCGTCGCGTCACGACTGGCCGCGATAAAACACCTTATTGCCCGCCTTGAAAGAAACCCGCCATTTTGCAGCGCATTCCCCCAAATCGCCTACCAGTTTACAGCTCTTTTGTAGTTGAGGGAACAGTGTTGCAACAGTATTTTGCTTGGGATTACTTTTTAAAATACCCTTAAAAGTTATGAATGAACACTCTTAGGCTGAAATCTATAGAGCGAACATGTAAAAAATTACTCGAACTTAAACAAAGTTTGATTTAAGAATTCCAAATTCTCCCTGAGTTCGTTTCTTTGACTGAGACTTAGTCGAAGTTCAGTCCATAAATCTCAGCCTTTGTACCTACGAATGAAGCAATCGATTTCGGAACGATTGCGTAGCTGCTCTTAAAAGGATTTGGCATCATATTAGTAAATGTTATCAAATATAAATTATTTGTTAATTGCCATTCGCTAGCCCATTCACAGTTACCTCACTGTTTATGTACACTGTCTACGGAACTCTCATTTGGAGTCCCGAACTTCACAACTAAAGGGAAGACGATTTGGGCGCCTCTTTTCCGCTGCTACCGACGTTCGCTAAATTATAGTCTTCATCTGCGTTTTGCATGTTAATGGAGGCGAGATTTGAGTCTTTATTTAGTTAGGTTTCTATGTTTTTTCATTACATCTGTGTATAAGAATATTATGTCTATGTATTTTTTTATATCAGAGACTGGCAAACGAGCAGATGGGTCACCTGATGATAAGTGATTTCCACCGCCCATAGACACCCATGACAAAAAGACTCATGTGTGCGTTGCCAACCTAATTGGGCCACCGGAAATCTCACTCACCACAGGCTATATGCCACTAGATTTCAGTGACTAAAATAAGGCGTAATACAAATCCTTGATTTAAAATTAACATAACATAAGCTCACGCCTGTATCCCCGAAGGGTTAGGCAGAGGCGCACTAGCGAGCTAGAACACCCACATTTCGCCGAGCTTAGTTCCGTCCCAGATGTGATAGGGGGCGAGCCTATCGCCATATCGGGCACAAATTCCAGACTCCAGGCTGATATGGAAAAATTCCAATATCACTTTGCCCGACCCGGGGATCGAACTCGAGACCTCAGAACCGTAGGCGTACCGTAATACCACCACGCCAAGGAGGCAGTCCAATTAAATCAGTACCATAATTACTCCAACGAAAGCTCTCTTAATTCTTATTCAATAGTCGAGGGAGTAGATATAAATCGAGTGTTTATCGCATTTTATGATTCTGAAATGAGTTCATCGGGAGCCTGGGATCCGGTAACACATTGGCGGTGCTATGGTATTATGACGATAATCGGCTTAGCTCCGAATGGCAAGGGTTGTGCCCAGCGTAAATACTTGGATGGGCATTGTATTATATATCTTCGGTGGTCTAGTCGTTGCGCCTATATATTGTCGCCTCCTTGATCTAGGGGCAGCATATGTAGATGGGCTGTGGACAGGAAGCTTCTGGGTTCGATTCCCAGGTCTGTTTTCTTCATAAGGCGAATTTTCTATTTCAATTTACCAGGGACTGGATCCCTCAGAGGGGGTTGACGTCAGGCAGGTAGCAGGGTGTCGTCAGTGTGTAGCATTGCGTGCGCGGTAGAGTACCATCCTGAGGTTTCATGTTCGACCCCGGGTCGGATGAAATTATTTTGGCTTCATCTACTCACTTTTCTTTATTTCTACCTGCCCTTATCACACCTTAATGTGGGTTCGACGCACCTTTTTCAAGTATGTTGCAGAAAATTATTTGTCTTAGTTTTTACGACGAGCTGAATGCCTGTCAACTTTCACTCAGGAGAAACCCTCCCTCTACTTACTATCAGTATAAAGGTTTTTTTTATAGCAGAGACTGGCAAACGAGCTGATGGGTCTCCTGACACAAAAATAATCATGGATGCGTTGCCAACCTAAAAGGAGAGAATGGAAGGGGAGGGAAAAGGGATTGCGAAAGGTAGGGAGAGAAATGGTTCACCGGAAATCTCACTCACCGAACGAAACGCGGCAGCAAGCCACTTTACGTCGGTTTTCTGTGAGACAGTGGTATCAAACCGGTCGAGCCGGCCCGTTCCTGCTATAGACGTTATTGTCTACAGCGTGGTTCTACCACTCAATAAAGTCTGGAATTTGTGCCTAATGTGACGATAAGTTCTCCCCTTATCATATTTACTGAAATACTCGGCGTTTGGGCATTATAGCTATCGCCTATCTAGTTCACCTCTACAGGCGTGTGCTTATGTTATTACAAGGTTCTCATAACATCTTACAAACTTAACGGACTCATGAAACTGTCTAGTTACAACAATAAAATTGTTATGCCGCTTTATAATGGCACAAACTGCTATATGTTATTACTGAACTTCAACTACTTCAAGTACAACTAACTAATCTAATTACTCGGGTCGTATATTTACCACAACATTATATTTGGCATAAAGTTTATTTTGGTTAATGGCAGCGTGTGGGCTGTAGATCGGTAGATTGTGGGTTCGAATCGAGTTAGGCAAACCGGTTTTTTAACACTATTTGCTTGGGACTGGATCCCCCAGAGGGAAATGCGATAGGCAAATAAAATTCCAAAAATCAAGCCGAATCTCTACTACAACATGCTTGAAAAGGTGTGTTGCACCGACCACACATTTGAGTGATAAGATAAGGGTACGTGGAAACTAAAAAAAGGAGAACGGACCTCGATTTATTACCTAGAGTTTTTGCAAAAGAACGATCGCAAGCGAGTAATTTTGCATAAAAGTGGTAAAGCTACCCTGTAGACAATTTTGCCAGCATGCCATCAATTTTTTTTTTATCCGAACACGGCAAAGTGACTACACAACATCTGATGGTAAGCAATGTGCGGTCCAAAAATACCAGCCACCATCTATAGACCTTGTGTCCATCGGTGGGCCACCAGTATCATGCCGGCCTGCATAAATGCTTCTGCCATCCATACCCCTGTGGCATCAAAAGCAAATAAAAAAATCCACTACAGTTCATAACCCTACACAGAAACCATATAACAGAATATTTATCATCTTCCTTTACGCTTACGAGAGAAATATAATCCCTTGTTTCCATAATACCAACCACGCAAAAACCCCATCAAATAAAATTCGTAATAAGTAGACAGCCCTGTCCTCTAGAAATGGACCCCTTAGGTTCCGCAGACGTTTGGCCTTAATAAGATTAGACACATAACGCCGACACGAGCCCCAGGTTCAAGGTCTCGTGAATTTCTTACGCACATTCTGCCTAATCATTTTGTTTTTGTTAGGGTTCCTTGGGGAATATGGATTTTGGAATATAATATTAGCACTTTAATATTACTGTTCTACTGTAGCTGGGCACATTCGTTTTTTAATATTTCCATATGTCTGGCCTCGCGTACTAAGTAGAGTCGTCAGGCTTAACTATCCACCGGCTCGACCGGTTTGATACCACTGTTTCACAGCAAACTGAGGTACAATAACCGCTTCCTGTTGAATTTCGGATTTCTGGAGCTTTAAAATCCCATCCAGTTCCTAGTTATTAGTTTAGCTATTTTGAGGTGAGGAATAGTCTGTTGGCGTACTTGTTCCCCCCCACCTACGATTTTGGGTCTTCTTAGCGGAGTGTGAAAAAGCATTTATGCAGCCCAGCATGACCAGCAGTTGACCAGCAATTGTCTCAAAGTTTACCGATGCTATTTTGAACTGCATTGTGCTTACCAACAAGTGTAGCGTAGTCACTGACATTCTTGGATAAAAAATCGATTCCTTTTCTTTCCATGATAGGTAGCTGCTTGCCTGTGCCCCAGGTATGGCCAAAAACCATGGGTGAATGTAATGACTTACCATCAGGTGGTCTGCTTTACCATCAGAAGGCAATAAAAACCTCTTACGTTTATAACTAAGCGATAGTCTATGTCCAGCAGTGGACGTCTTGTGGCTGATGATGATGATGATAGTCTAAATTCTAAAACATGCGGAACACAGCAAATTGCCACGGTTTCTGTCTTCTCCCAATCTGTTGACTTGTTGCTTTTGAATTATAAACCTATTCCATGGCACCAATTTTCTCCTCCGAAATAAGTTCTGGAGTTACGTTTTTATTAAAATAAGATGAGGTGCGGATACAACAAATTCGTTTGAGGATGGGCCCCGTGTGTGGTGGAATTTGAATGCCACGTAAATTGGCTCTTTTTGCGCTATCAACGTTTTTGAGTGTGTTTATCGTATATTGGATTTTTATACAACGAAAATGGTAATCTTGAAGCACGATTTAGTGTGATTATTAGTTTTATACTAACTACTCCTGGGAAAGGGCTTTCTCTACTAATGATGAGGGGGTATAGGCCTTTATTGCTTAATGCTTTGGTAGAATTCACATAACTTTTACATACCCGTACCCTCGAAATCCTTCAGAATTGTTAGGTATCTTTCCTTCACCATTATAGCAAGCGATATACATACTTAAAAAAGTTATGTCAGCAAGTATGGACTAACTCGACCGGTTTGATAACACTGTCTCACAGAAAACCGACGCAAAGATCCAAATCATCCCTCTCGTTCCCAATTCACATGATTGGCATTGCATTAATTGCATACGAGTGGTAGAGCCACGCTGTAGACAGTAATGTCTATAGCACGAATGGGCCGGCTCGACCGGTTAGATACCACTGTCTCACAGAAAACCGACGTAAAGTGGCAGCTTGCTGTCGCGTTTCGTTCGGTGAGTGAGATTTCCGGTGGCCCATTTTCCCATTCCCTTTCCTCCCCTTCCAGTCCCTCCTTTTATGTTGGCAACGCACCCATGATTCTTTTTGTGTCTTGGGTGTCTATGGGCGGTAGAGATCACTTACCATCAGGTGACCCATCTACTCGTTTGCCAATCTCTGCTATATAAAAATAAAAAAATTAATATATCATTTGGTTTTTTGGGTCCTAATGGTAGTGGGGATCAGTGACCCATCACCTCTTTTGCCAATTTCTGCTATATAAAATTGTGTTGAAAAATTTACCTTCGGGTTTTATAATCCGTCGTCATTAAATCTCAGAGTCAAAGTCTTTCTTCACAGATGTGAGAAATATGATTTCTTATGCATCATTGTGTACAGCAACATTCGCCATGTGAATTAGGACCAATTACTTCACGCACAAAGTGAGTACACATCCGCAACTATTGGCAAAAAACACAAGTAAGCAAGCTGACGTAAAACTCACAACTTACAATAGTGCATAATAACGTTGCGTTAGTCATATAACACTGGCATTTAAATAATAAATAACACCCAAAAGATAAATACGATATGGTCTATATGATATTATCGTATATTATGCCTAATCGTGATAGAATCCGTAAAAATAGTTTTATTTCAACACCACACATAATCCTGACCCCACACCAATGACTAAAGAAAAAATTTGAGGACCCGGCATAACTACGAAAAATACGTGTTTACTATGATACCGGTTCCGCCATTTTAGTTTCGTGATCTATTTACATGAAAGTTGTCACCGTGTCAAAATAATTAAATAACGTATAAATACTTATTGGTTACGGTGTTTTATTTACAATAATACTAACCACGGAATATGCAGAAGATGTCTAACTGTATATTTTATGGGTAATTCTTTCACAAAGTCGCCATTTTTGTTTCGTGCCATACATTAAGGATGCTTCATTTTTTCGTATTTATGCCCTGTCCTTTACCTTCTTTTGTCTAAGCCCCACACTAAATACTAGTCTTGTGTCGTGGGTATCAGGAACTACGAGAGACTTTCGGTCTCACACAAAAACCCGAAACAAATATCTGTGGGCCACACAAGCATTTGTCTCGGTGCGGGAATCGAACCCGCGGCCTCTCGTTTCACAGCCGGCTACTCGCCCACTGCGCCTCGGAGGCTGTCAATATATGTCAATATGTTCTAATGTATGTAATACATTTACCAGTGATCTACTTTCTGTGGATTTACTATTTGTTACAGTAGCCCGAGCACGAAAAACTAATGTAAATGTATTCGAGTTCACTGCGCACTGATGACGTTTGGTTAATATTTCATACAAATTTCATAGACGCGCATCGAGTTCGAATACATTTACGGTTGTCAGAAATTTTCCTGCTCAGGCCGCTGATCAAATGTGATGATAGTTTTAGTCCACAAATACCAGCGACCACCGACAACCAATGAGTCAATCGTTGGTCATCAGAAACATGCTGGCCTGCATAAACGCTTCTTCAACTTTCGCTTAGATAAATTTGCATTCCCAAAGACTCGCTAAGTTTTATTGTTCGTATGCAAGTGTCGATAAAATCGTGTTATTGTTGATTCTGGCTTACAGGGGTTACAATGGCGGGGTGTGTGGGCGGGATATCCTCGTGATCAAATGTGAAATCATCATCAATGGTGTGTTTTCTTTAAAAATTAACATAACATAACATAACATAAGCTCACGCCTGTATCCCCGAAGGAGTAGGCAGAGGTGCACTAGCGAACTAGAACACCCACATTTCGCCGAGCTTAGTTCCGTCCCAGATGTGATAGGGGCGAGTCTATCGCCATATCGGGCACAAATTCAAGACTCTGGGCTGATATAGAAAAATCCAATGTCAATTTGCCCGACTCGGGGATCGAACCCGATACCTCAGGACGGTATTCATACCGAAATACAAGCACGCCACCGAGACAGTCATACACCCTCAATAATTTATCCTAAATACGCTGCCGCAAGATAAATGAGGCGATTTCTATCATAATGAGGAATAGCAGAAGGAAAGACGATCCAGTTATCAGGTGGGAAAGCGATTCAAGCCCAATGTTCAAATACCCACGCTCCGTTTATATTTTCCAGCGGGAAATCTTTCGTCGGAAACACTGCCTTCACTGTATTCATAGTTGCGAACTTTGGAAGCAACAATTTTGGAAATATATTATTATTATATTAAGAATTAGGTTTATATTAAAAAATAATAACATTAGCCCTGAAATATTACTGTCCCACTACTGGGCACGGGCCACCTGTACTAATGAAAGGGGTTAGGCCTTAGTCTACCACGCTGGCTTAATGCAGGTTGGTAGACTTCACATACCTTCGAATTTCTTGTAGAGAAATTCTAGGGTATGCAGATTTTCTCACGATGTTTTCCTTCACCGTTATAGCAAACGATATTTCACAATGAACATACACATAACATCAGAGGTGTATGCTTTATTTTGGTCTGGTTTCGAACCTCCGACACTGGTCTCGGCAGTCCATACCATTCCCAACTGAGTTATCGCTACTTATATTAAGTTTAATTTAATTTATTTAAATAATGAATATTATTGTATTTTGATAAAATCCAGTCCATCATCAGGCACTTCTTTGTGCAAAATGAAGAATAAAGGTTATATTAATTGCATATTATTTTGGTTTAGTTTATTATTTTTCGTATTCATTACCTATAGCGTTTCAAAGTCTATTATTTTATTCCATTGAACTAAACTTAATTATTTCTTAAAGTATTATTATTTATAGCTCTGCCATTTTAGTTCGTTACGATATTTGTTTAGGCTTTCGACTGCTCATTCAATGCCAAAATTAGACAAATATCTGTCAAATGTCGCAGCATGACAAAATTAAGTTTGTTAAAATGACAAATCTAGAATAAAACTTTCGAAGTGGGTTCACAGCAGTGTCAGAACCAATGTAATGACTTTTGACATTGAATGTTAGTTTGATCAATGCTTCAGAAACCGAGATTAAACTAAATTTAAGTTTAGTTTGTCGTAATAGAAATATCGTTATTGTGCTACTTACAAAAGTTATTTAAACATAAGATTTCACAAGAAAAGAAATAGCGGCAGCAGAAATAACTATTTAGGAAAAAATCTACAAAAACAATAGTACAGTAAAAATATTTTTTTAACAAAACAAAAATATCTGTGGCTATAAATACCGCTCCCTACTTTGTAAGCTCGTGATTTGTGTGCCAATTGCGTAGAAGTGACTTTCCACTTAAGCGAGAGCAAGCGTGGGACGAAGGAAAAATCTTTTTTGTTGTGCTGAAAGCACCGTGATGAACTCCCCTTTATTTTGATCGCAATCAAAATTATATCTCTGAATTATCATTTATTTTGTAAATACATTTGTTTTTTTATATCAGTGATTGGCAAACGAGCAGGTTGGTCACCTGATGGTAAGCGATCTCCAACGACCATAGACATCCAAGACACAAATGTGTTATACGTTGCCAACCGAAAATGAGGGTAGTAGGGATTGGAAAAGGGCAGGGGAATTGGGCCACCGAAAATCTCATTCACCGAAAGGCAACAGCCAGCTGCCACTTTACGTCGATTTTGAGACAGAGATTTGAGACAGTGGTATCAAATTGGTCGCGCTGACCCATTCGTTCTATAGTTATTACTGTCTACAGCGTGGCTCTATCACTCAATTCATCTCTGATTCTTTTTTTACCTGCCCTTCACCATCACCATCAGCCACAGTACGTCCATTGCCTGCCTGCCCTTACCATACTTCAATATGGGGTCGAAGCAACACCTTTTAAACATACAGAAGGGATTTGGCTTCAATTATTTCGACTATCCACTTAACTGATCAATCCCATCTGGGGCATGCACTCCTAGTAAAATCATGTCAGAAAAATACAATTTAAGGTTTTAGATTACGGATACTGGCACATCATCTGCAAAGAATCCTAAAAATTCAATTAACCAGATATTGTAAGAATAAATAATTTAATGATCATCGATAAGCATTACCGCCTCAATCAATAAGAACTCCGATTCCGTCCCGTCCCGAATTTCCATCGAAATTCTTTCGTACACGCTCGATGTAAGACATATGGGCAAACATAATCGACGCACGCTCTCAAATTATTTCAAGAGCCTTGCGCAAAATTGACTACATTGTGTTTTATTTATTTGTAAATGATTGTTTGTTAAACAAATTAAAGGGTTTCAATGTGTTTTTATTGTATTAGGAATTCCCTGCTATAATTTTTTGTGAAATATTGGCATGTAACACAGCTCAACATACTACATGAAAATGGAATAATACATGGAAAAGTAATGATACAAAATCTCTTTTATTTTTCATCTTCGTATACGGACACACACCAATAGACTTAAATAAAATATAGATGTTCTAGTAATCTAGTCCATCTCTAGTTCTCTTTTAATGATTCAGATGCGTTTTATGTACGTATAGAAGTTAAAATTTGGCAGCGAAACATCATGGGTTACATATTGCATGAGATATGTTCCGACAGTTGGCACAGCTCATGTTTATTGCCATTACTACGAATTTCAATGAAATATTACTATGTGTGTTATAATCAAGAGTTCTGAGTAAATAGTAATGTGTATCAAATGCGATAGGCATACCTTTTAACATAAATCTGGATGAGAAAGACGTGATCGTAATTGAAAACATCCTAGCTTTCGTACACGTGAGATAAAGTATACGTAACTATTTTATTATTGTGTTTTATACGTTGCCTCAATGGTCCAAGACGCTTATATACTATATCTTTTTTTCATCTGCTTCCCGTGCCGTAACGTCGGCGCAACACATTTTTTTTTCATGTTGTAGAAGAATAAATGTTGTTATTTAATTATTATAAATTAGTCGACATTGACTCTAATAACACTTTGTTTACCTGTTTTGTGAATTTTCAAGATGGCAATGGATAATATATTTATTTATTTGTTTCATTATATTTTTCAGTCGTATTCAACGCCATCGCCCCATATCGCGAAGATATCCGACGTACTGTCCAGTGAGGGCCCACACTACTCGGCCATCTCCGAGCACTTGTTCTCACCAGTCTCTGCTTACCAGTCCAGGGTTCGTTCATTATCTTGTGCTTATTAATAAATAAATAACACCCAACTGTTGCATATATAGTTCTGACCCCACACTAAGATCGAGGCTTGTGTTGTGGAAATCAGGAACTACTAGAGACTTTCGGTCCCACAACACCCAGACCCGAAACAAATATCTGTGGGCCGAACAAATATTTGTCTCGGTGCGGGGATCGAACCCGCGGCTTCTTGCTTCACAACCGGCTGTTCGCCCGCAACGCCATGGAGGCTGTCATTAATTTACCATCATTGACCTCAGCTCCATTTTCGCATTATCGGTACCCCAAAACCTATGCCTTATGTTTCTAACTTATTTTTCAAATTAGTTCACTAGTGAAATTCCTAAAAAGCTAACAAAATGCTTATATATTTTCAGTTTCCCTCACAACCATTGGATCAAAACCCAGAAGTCAGTATAATTGAATCAGACTACAAACCCAAACCAAGCAAGAAGTATAAGAAACCAAAGAGCCCACCTAAACGTACAAACGTCTCTTACGAACCAAACCCTTATCAATATGACACACTCCCTAACTCCGCCAACTACAGTCCTTCACAATTCAGAAATATCTACCAAGCACCTAACACATTTGACAGAGGTCTATTCTCTGATAGGATATATTCTGATCAATCACAAGTGCGTCCTATAGCCCAACCAGTGATAGCTCCTCAGTACTATCCTCAAGAATACCAACAGCCCCAAGTATATCAGACACTACTTCAAAACCAGCGCCAATATGTCCAACCGTTTCAGTATATACCACAACCTCTACAAGTACCTAGCACGGAATATTCTCAAGGAGCCCAACAATTAAGTCCAGGCTTCGCATATAATCAGGCTGTCCAGCAAGCTGTTCCTGGCGTAGAGTATGTCGCTGATGCCCAAGGTATAAGAGGCTTGTCATATGCTCAGAACTCTCAAGCGGCACCAGGAGTCACATATACTCAAGGTTCTCAAGTTATACCAAGCCTAGCATATTCTCAAGGAGGACAACAGTTACCCAATGTGGTATATGTCCAAGGTTCCCAGCAACCGGCGGCGACTTATAGTCGTCAACAGAACCAACAATTAGAATCGAGTATCCGGCCACAACTTATTAGGATTATTCCCCAGCAGCAACCAGCTCCTCAACAGGTAAGAAATGGCTCGCTTCAACAGATACACCCGATTGAAATCAAATTCTACGTTTAATTATCTTCGTCTTATTCTTCAAGATTAGCCATAAACATAAAATTGTAAGAATATTTATTTTATACAATTAAATAATTCTAGCTAATAAATTATTCTTAATACGTTGATTTATTTTGCCATATTAACACTTAATTTAATTATGTTAATCATAAATCTGATATCATAATTTTCATTAAGGATATTTCTTATTTCAGTACATACAACAACAACAAACCCAAGGAGCCGTGAGTTATGCAAGCTTTTCTCAGAGCCCACCTTTATATTCCCAACCTCAATCCTATGGTCAACTTCAGTCCTATGCGCAACCACAACCCTATCCCCAACCCCATTTCTATGCCCAACCTCAACCCAATGCCCAACCTCAAGCCAATGCCCAACCTCAACCTTACGCGCAACCTCAACCCTATGCCCAACCTCAAGCTTACGTCCAACCTCAACCCAATGCCCAACCTCAACCTTACGCGCAACCTCAACCCTATGCCCAACCTCAAGCTAACGCCCAACCTCAACCCTATGCCCAACCTCAACCTTACACCCAACCTCAACCCTATACCCGACCTCAGGAAAACCAAATACCACACACAGAACAAACCATTCTCCTGCCTGTAAGGCCAGACTTGGCACAAACCGTTCAGCCATTGCAACCTATACCTGATAGCCAGCCACAACCACAACAAATATCAAGCCAACCTGAGCCGATAATACAGCCAAACCAAGAGCAATACTCTACAGCAGTTCCTGACAAAGAAATTCATGTGTCAACACAAAACATCCAATCTGAATCTAGTAAAGAACCGACAACCCAACCAGCTCCTCAGGAATCACATTCGCAGTCGACCCCAGCACCTCCAGCAATTAGTACTCTGCCTAGCTTAGTACAAAGTCGGCTTCAGCTTCTACGAGAGGGCAGACGTCAGAAGCAACTAGCGTACCTTCAACAGTATCCTCAGACGTATCCTCAGGCGTATCCTCAGGCGTATCAACAACCGGGGCTGGTGAACATAGGTGTGACGCCAACGTACCCATCAATACAGTACTTTGGCAAATACGCTGAGTCCTTGTTCAGGAACCAACGTTGATTTTAAATTAAGTTGTTGTTTCACTTTTACTGTTAATAACAGCATACTCTTACATGTTATTCATAAAGGGATAGGCAGTACCCCACCTAGTGCACCCACTTTTGCCAATTTAGTTTTGCATTGCAATCAAAAAATAATTTATGCTAGCGCCGATTTTCAAATAGCCAAACAACTTAATCTTGCAAATAATGTTAGCGTTTCGACAGCTTATGTATGAAACATCTCTAAAAAAAAAACAATAACAATAATTATCTGGATAATAAAATAAAATTACCTATTGTCGAAGAAAAAACTGAACGAGCGAAATAATTATAAAATTTTTGGCCGTCATATAATTTCAAAGTATAGAACATGTTCTTTTGCCAAACAAATGTACTGTAATTATTCTGAATCCCGATTATGATCATTGTCCTTGAAATAGTGACCTCATAGTTACTGAAGAAAAAAAAAATTGAAAAATATGTTGAGATTAATAGATTTGATGAAACATATCAGCTTTTTACTATTAATGTAAAATTAATTATTATTTTATCTTTATAAATGAAATCCTAATTAGGTTTCGTCCATACATTGCGTTGCATTATAAACAAGTTTGTGTTTTAAGTTATAATCCATTTTTAAGAACATATATTTTATTAAAAAATAAACTAGATTTAAGGCTAGACTCCTATTTGTCATTTATATTATAGAGGTAAGATTACATTTTATACCCAGTACATATTCAGCGTGCATAAAATGTAATTCAGCAAAAGTAAAATGAACGAAATATGAATGAATCACACTGGTAATTGTTAAAACTTCGTTAACTAACGAGTGTTAAAGCTGACAAAATGAAAAGGCAATGTATGTCCGAGCCTCAATGGTTGTTAAAGGCGTTGCAAGTTGTACTTATAGTGATGCCATATACTCTTTAATCAGTAACGTTATTTTCAAATGTTTAATAAATAAATTGTTACAAAATCTTTACTTGGTTTCTTTAAAATCTATCTTTTCCATATACGTTATAATATTCACTTAAAGTCTTTTTCTTTCTACTTGCCCTTATCCCACATTAATGTGGGGTCGGCGCAACACACTTTTTCAAGCTCGTTGCAGAGAGGATTTGGCTAAGTTTTTACGACCGGCCGCCTGCCTGACGTCAACCCGCTATGAGGGATCCAGTCGCGGGAAATTAAATTAGAAAATTTGCTTTGCCCGACCTGGGATTCGAACCCAGGACCTCCCGGTCCACAGCCCATATATGCTGCCACTAAACCAAGGAGGCGACAATATTCACTTTAAAATGATACTTTAAAATATTCACTTTAAAGTATCATTTTAATATTCCCATTTGAATAAAACAAAAAAGTATATTATTGTAAGCTACAGAAGAGCTTTAAGCCAGCGGATGCACAGCGCTAGAGAGCTTCTGCTCTACAAAGAAAAATATCTATTATTTCATACATTCTGCTCCCTTGATCCCTGCGACCATAAAAGCACGGAAGCGGCCTGTTTAATATTCTATGCGTAAAGAGAATCATCCGATTACAGGGCCGCAGTGGGAAAATGTATTGGGAACCAACAGGATCTTGTATGTAAATAAATAGAAATAAAGAAAAGATTATAAAAATGTAATAACGAAATAAAACATGATAAGATGTACGTATAAACATAAAACTACAGGAACAGTTAACGGGATTCTTTAATATGTGATTTTTGAACATTAATTAACCTCCAAGGTACAATTTTATGGATTAATCTTCAAATTGTTTCTAAACAAAGTACGACTAATCACGAGTTTAAAAACTTAAAAGCCGACTTTCAACTCATTAGGTTTTGACAAAATCTTGGAATACAAAGACAGTAAAAAATACCGACAAATTAAGGACCTCCTTAATTTGAAGGGGTTGAAATTGAACACCTTTATTTAATAATACGTATTAGAGACGTGTAATGTGTTAAACCCACATGTTCTTTTAAAAGACTTAAATTAAATGACTAAAGTAAATACAGGGAAGGATGATGACCCCCGGCGAATAATTCCTAATCCGGCCTATTCCGGACCGGTTGTTGGTAAAGTTGATCGCATCTATATTATTCGATCCCCAAAACATTGGAAATTCGCAAATTCCTGCCATTTTACCCTGTGGCCAGGCGGTTTTTATAATTTCAAATGAAACCTTTGAACGAGGGTTTGCAATTAATGTTGCCGATCCTTTGAAAAACGTTGTTTTCCACAACAGATTACAGCTTCAATACATTTCGTGGGGTAATATCTACATTTATATTTGGTGTGGTTTGCGGAACCTACCGACGCGAGAAAATGGTAGTTGGTATGGATGTAAGTCATACATATGTATTATATTCTTTATTTCTTCCCATCTGCCCTTATTCCATTGTGGGGTAGGCGCAACGTACTTCCCGTTGGAGGTGGCACATATATATGTTACATAAGCGTATGGGCCACCGGAGGCCGAACCGCTCGTGACTATTTAAAGCAAGTTGCTGAAAGGATTGATCTTGGTGTTTACGACCAGCTGCCTTTCTGATACAAGCCTCCTCAAGGGGTACAATCCTGAGCAAATCGTTCTAAAAAAGAACGTTTTTCTTTGCCTATTTTCCGAACCCACGACCCCCCGATCCAAAGCTGATGTATGATGCCACTAAAATAACAGTGTAGATAGTCACGGGCAGGTCGGCATCCGGTGGCCCATACGCTTATGTAACATATATATGTGCCGCTTCCGCGGGGTTAATAAAAATACGCAGTACGCCTGCCATTCAACTGTAGCAATACTTCTCAAAAACGTAGATTATAAAACTGCACGGAGCGGTGTGACGCTTATGTTAATGAACTTATGATGTAGTTTATTCAAAGTATACTTTTGATATTTTCCCCATAACTACCTTACTTTCTTTCTACCTGCCCTTATCCCACCTTAATGTGGGGTCGGCACAACACACTTTTTCAAGCATTTTGCAGAAAGGATTTGGCTAAGTTTTTACGACCGGCTGCCTGCCTGACGTCACCCCCTTTGGGGATCAAATTAAATTAGCAAATTCGCTGTGCCTGACCTGGGAATCGAACCCACGACCTCCCGGTTCACAGCCCATAAATGGTGCCACTAGACAAAGGTGACCAGTTATGGTTTCCCCATAACTACCATTTGACCTAAATTGCTTCAAGTTTTTGACATAACCCGTAACGACCAAAAAGATATTCCATTAAAGTAATCTGCGTCAAGTTTGGACAATAACCATCACAATAAGGACCGCAAATTTTTGAAGTTCCTTTACGGAGGGCATGTCAGGAATGTCGTCCGTTTGCATCGCTCTAACGTCCTACGCACATTTGAGGAACACAATAGGTAAGTCAAATTTTGAAGATTTAGTACTGATTTTACCATAGTGAATCTGGTAGTACTAGAGTATCGGCCTATAGCCAGAACACCTAGAGATTTTTTTACGATTTGTATCAGTCCAAACAACGACACCAACCCTCAGATAAAAGTTATTTTGCTTTGAATAACCACCCCTTATAGTTCAATTATAAAATTTTAAATTATACGCTTTTAACATCAATATAGAGGTATTAAAACCTTAGATGCACAGTTCTTTGCAAATATCCTCCTAAAAAGTAGTCTCCATAATAAAACAAAGAAAAAGATCACAAGCTCTTATTAAATCAACACAAATATAACCCTATACACGTGTTATAAAGTAGCTTTTTAATTGACATGACCAAGCGTTCTTAAATTTGCATTTTGAAATTTAGAATGCTATCGGCATCCAACTGTTGGTAAAAGGAGTGCTGAAGCACTTCTTTGCTGTCCCATTTTCCGAGCGTCAACTGTGCATTTAGGTAAATAATATATCGATAGGTTTTAACGCTATACATGGTAGATAAATGTTCCATGATTAGTATGACCTTTTTCATATGGTTTTAAAACCCGCAACAGAGGGATCAATTTACCTTTTTTTTATTATTATTATTTACTGAAGGTAACCTAAAAAGCCTTAATGACGATCACATTACACATCGCTAACAAAAAATAACAATAGTGTTATCTTAAACACACCTTTCAACAAACATCCGTGTTACTTCAAATACATTTTGTAGCTGCAATTTTCAAAAATGAAAACAACGAGTTACGCAACTACTCGTGCAGGGGACACGGCGCGGCGCGGTGCGGTGCGGCGTCGATTGCGGCGGACGTGACGCGGTGAGGGCCGCAAACTTCCCCCCGTTACGACCAGATGGCGGCCGTGTTGTGCCCCTAATGGAATACGCAAACAGGAGTGTTTTAAATACGAAACGCACCTGATTGTCGATCCTTAGTTCCGACCCGATTTCACTGAAGTTTTTAGTTGCGTTGTTATTTTGGTATCGTTAATTACTGAAGCCGGTATAATATTTGATGACTTTATTTAACGTTTGGATTAAATCTTGAAAATTATAGTCAATCGACAGTACAGACATAAAGGCATATAGTATGATACAAACGAGAAATATATGCCAAGCCAAAAAAAAAAAAGTGCTACACGCTGGGTGCCTTTTCCAGCTGCTTCGCTACACATCCTCGCAAAGTCGCGCTAACTCGCAAAGCTTTGGTCGAAACAATGACACTGTATCACAGCCTCCAGCCCTCCTGCCAGTATTACCAGTTATTTTCATTCTTTATCGATGGAACTTTCTCCAAAGATGGTCTTTTAGAACGATCAAGAATCAAGAACAATAGGAGTACGAAGATTAACTTATTTATTATTTTGCAATTTTCATGCAAAATATATTTCAGCATCATCATCAACTGCTTAACATCTAACATTCAAAACTATAACAATAATAAATTCTTAAAATTCAACAAAATCTTAAGATTATTTCTATTTGTGATACATTGGCACCATTTTTCAATTTTGAAGTATGTTATTAAGTTGTTATTTATACACTAAAGTTCCAGTGATATTTAGTTACATCTGGCATCTCTACCTCCAGCCTCACAATGTGTCCCACCTTACGAGGGACATCTCAACCGCACTTAATTAACGCACGCCCGTTCCAGAATATACCAGATTGCCATCTCACTGGATCTTATTGTGTTACATCCAGAATGTATCTAACAAAGCGCTGTAATTGTAAAGTGGCCATTATTTCGGGTGCTTCGCCTTTATAGAGGTAGAGTCAGTTTATAATGTCAGTATATAATAAACTTGTAATTAAAGTCTCTTGTTATTTGGGAAAATATGATTTTAGACGGTTTTTGGCTTGGAACTGAAATTGTTAGTTCTTTCTTGGACCCCTCTGATGTGTGGCTGACGCAATACATATTTTTTTACTGAATTTGTGGCATTTTTATTACAGTGTATCGGTCGAACAGCGAGTCCCGTGTTTAATTGTTTAAAAAAATCGCCTCAGAAGCATGATACCGAAAGGAATTGACTCCAAAACTCCATAAAACATTTAAAATCATCCACGTTTCACTTTATGTGTATAGATTAGGCTAGATTTCAGCTAAAATCAGCACTAGCTCAGGAAGTTCCATTTTATGTTATTTTTCGGAAATTGCAGATCGCTATTTTGTTATATACCGGTGAAAAAAAATTCACATCTGGTTACTGTATCTTCATTAAATGATACTTATAAAAAAATCTGACTGCGATTCCCCAAAAAAACTACTAAATTCGAACTTCGCAGACTAACGAACCTCAAATATTGTTTTCATTGTAACTTAATTTCCTCGTATTCAGATTGAAAAGTATTTTCACAGTGGCTTTTATTACTATTAAAATCAATGACAGGTAAAAGTTTGTATGGAAGTGAAAATTGCTCTTTTAGGACCAGCCACCTCAGTGACGTTAACCTCCTCTGGAACATCCAATACCGGTCAAATAACACACAATATTAGAAACAGAAATACTATATTTTTAATTACCCTTCACTGAAGCACAAAGATTTATGACAGTCATATACATAATGGTAAATGTAGTGAATCTAAATAAATCAATAACCGAATTTATCAATTTACTATGGCGGGATGTACACTCCACCGCTTTTTACCCCTTGGTAACAAATAAATACTATGTCCAAGGACATTTACATACATCAAAAGTATCGTAACAAAGCACTCTGACCGAATTTAATCCAATCGCCCGCGCCAAAGTAATCTGAGGTCGAATGAAATAGAAAGGTCGTGCAGATTTGCATCGCTAATAAATCCTCCTATAGAGGTTCGTGGTGTACATTTTTCTGTCACCCCTAAAGGTGAAGATTTAACAGTTGCCATCGCTGTCAGTGACGCATCGTATGCCCGAGCAGGAATATTTTTGATAATCGAATTCGTATCGAGCTCACTGCGCACTGATGACATTAATATTTGATACAAATGTCGTAGGAAAACGACAACAGGAATAGGCCTGCTTTGGCAGATTGATACCATAATCGACCGACTTCCAAAAAGGAAAAGGTCTTCAATTCGTCAGTATTTTTTTATGTATGTTACGCGATATCTCGGCCAAATGTGGACCGATTTTCAAATTTTTTTTGTGTTTGATAGATCTTATTTCAAGGGTGGACCATATAAATTTGTTTACTTTAAGTTTTTAAACTTGTGATTATTTAACAAGAAATTTTGCTCGTTTGCCAGTCTGTATATGATTTTACTATGTACTCGAACTACGTGAATCTATGGGAGATGATTTTACTGTAGTAGCTTTGTAGCGTCAGCCTCTTATGCAGCGCTTGAAGCAAGCTTCGGAAATGTACTTTCAGGAATATTCTGGTATTTCAGTTGGTCCTAGCATTCAGCTCATTCAGTTGCTGTAAAAAGTAAATATAATTCCATGGAATTCGCATAAAGTCAACATTTTATTAACCGTAATATGCATACGTATCTTTCCTCCCTACTGTGACCCTAATAAACCAAAGCCTTGTATCCGGATATTCGATATTTTCGCGTGTGTTTTTACTCCGTTGATGACAGAATATAATATAGGTTTAGTTTTATGTTCGTCAGGCTCGGATGGTTTCAAACGTTTTCTCAGACTTTTTAGGCATATTATGATTTATGAACGGTGTCGTCCTGTTACTGTATCACAACGAGTGTTTAATATTATTTTGGTTATTTGATGAAAACCAAGTCTCCTTGGTCGCCTCCTTGGTCTAGTGGCAGCACATATGGGCTGTGGACCGGGAGGTCGTGAGGTCGATTCCCAGGTCGGGTAAAGTGAATTTTCTAACTTAATTTGCCCGGGACTGGATCTCGCAGAGGGGGTCGACGTCAGGCGGGCAGCCGGTCGTAAAACTTAGCCAAATCCTTTCTGTAACACGCTTGAAAAAGTGTGTTGCACCGACCCCACATTAAGATAGGATAAGGGCAGGTAGAAAGAAAGAAAGAAAACATGAAAACCAAATATATAAGTCAAAAAGATTTAACCTGCCTCGGTGGCGTGGTGGTATTTCGGTACGACTACGGTTCTGAGGTCTCGGGTTCGATCTCCGGGTCGGGCAAAGTGATATTGGATTTTTCCATATCAGCCCGGAGTCTGAAAGTTGTGCCCGATATGGCGATAGGCTCACCCCCTATCACATCTGGGACGGAACTAAGCTCGGCGAAATGTGGGTGTTCTAGTTCGCTAGTGCGCCTCTGCCTACCCCTTCGGGGATACAGGCGTGAGCTTATGTTATGTTATGTAATAAGATTAACATAAAATATGTTCGGAGTAAAAAAAGTGAAAATTAAGAATTATAATTTCCACCGTTTTTTATTTCCGGAGTGTAAACATGAACAGATTTTTCGTGAATGGATTAAAAATAGTGTCTCGTAATAATAGCATACTCCAAATGAAAAATTATGATAACTCCAAGGCGATTACTGCATGAGCCAATATAACCTTAAAGTGAGCATCCCTTTTTCTAAGCACCAAATGCAATTCCAAGCGAAATTAGCATAACCATAAATTAAGAAAACCGCCTGCGAATCCGTCCACATTTCCACACAAAACAAGAGCGCAGTAAAAGATCATGAGCCATTACATCCCCCGTGCCAAGAAGTTAACCCACATTCGGTATTCAACAGGGGATGGAGGAAACGCACGAACACAGAACCTTCCAGCCAGGGAAGTGCATTTGGTTTATACATTATTTTGTGTTGTGTCAAAGTATCTTCCTATTATTATAAATACAAAATTGGAAATGGCTGGATGTTTGTTACTCAATCACAATAATGGCTGAATGTATCTGAATGAAATTTGGCACGCACTGGCACCCACTCCAATGAGAGTAAGAAATTATTGTTATTTTTTACTTTTGAGTGTTCAGTTTTTAAGCCGGTTATAAAATGTTGTGAAACTTCATTATTTGTTATTTTAAGTGTTCATTCAATGGTATAAAATTAAAACTTACGACGCAATTACCGAAATAATTTGAAAGAATAAAAACTAGCGGTCTATGTGGTACTTTTAGAGTTTCTCGACAGGCGTCTTAAAAAATACATAAAAAAAAGATTCCGATGAATTCAGAACCTCCTCCTTTTTTTAATTGGGTCAAAAAGAAATAAATTATAAGTCTGAACAAGTTTAAGACTGTTATTAAATATTGGCCATGATATAACAGTACTAAACACCAAACAAGATAAATGCAGGTTTCCTTACGTCACTTTCCTTGTAAGGTCACCCGAAATTCATTTGTATTCACCATGAAGCGAACACACGACCTCACATTCGGAAACTTATCAATCATACTAACAAAGCTAATAAGCATAATGCGCGAACAAAGGGAAATAAGAATTTTGTTTCAATGACTAATTTGGCCTCGGAAGTATTGGCAAATGTACAAAGGACCGAAGATGTAGACTTGAAGTCTAAATTAATTTTATGTCACCATCTTATTATCTGGCTCGGTGGCGTATGCGTATACGATATGACTGTCCTGATCGTCCTGGGGTCTTGTATTCGATCCCGGGTCGGATAAATTGTTGTCAGGTTTTTCTGTCAGTATAGACGGAGTCTATGTGCCGAAAGAGCCGGCACTTTATAGTCATATATATACCTGTAGCAGATGAATTAGAAAGAAAGAAAGAAAATGTTTATTGCCACTAAACGCATGCAACATTTGTTACTACTAACTTATACATAAAGACTACTAAATACTAAACAATGTATAATATAGTGGTAATATAATAACCTAGTGCATGCGTAATTAAGATCTAGCACAAACTTTTATATCCAAATACGGCAAAGTGACTCCACTACACCTGACTAGACATTGCAATCTAGAAATACCAACGGTCACTGACAAATCATGAGTCAATCGGTAGTTACCAGTATCATGTCGGCCTGTAGTAGAGTTACGCTGTAGACAGATACGTCTACAGCACAAATGGGCCGGCTAGACCGATTTGATATCACTGTCTCACAGAAAACCGACGTAAACTGGCAGCTGGCTGTCGCGTTTAGATCGGTGAGTAAGATTTCCGTTGGCCCAGTTCCCCTCCTTCCATTCCCAATCCCTATTTCCCCCTCCTTTTAGGTTGGCAACGCACCCATGAATCTTTTGGTGTCTTAGGTGTCTATTGGCGGTGGAGATCACTTACCATCAGGTGACCCATATGCTCGTTTGCCAGTCTCTGATATAAAAACAGTAATTCTTCTCACCCCATTTAAAAGCCTTAAACTTAATTTCATTTTTTTTCTTTAATAAAATCTTCTATATCATCTCTTAGGCGAGATAATAAATTGTAATTTTGTCCAACCGTATATCTAAGCGTATATCATTTTTTCAAGCACAATATTAAATCAATATATTCTGCTAAATTGAATTTCAAATTCTTACTTTCTTTCGCTGTGCCATACTTTACCGCCTCTTTGGCCAAGGTAGCATATGTTTAGATTATGTAACGCAGGCTATGGACCTGGAGATTCTAGGTGCAAATCCCAGGTCGGCCAAAGCGGTTTTCATAACACCATTAGATTAAACTATACCCCGCAGAGAGTACAAGAGGGAGGTAAAAACCAAGCCGAATCACTTTTACAGCCTGCTTGAAAAGTGTGTTGTATCGACCCCACAATAAAGTGGATAAATGGGTCAGGTGAAAAGACTGGTCTAAAGGGCATACTTGGGCTGAAGGTCTGGGGTTCTAATCCCAGGACAGCCAATTACTTATTGGCTTATAATGCTTCGTAAATAAAAAATACGCTAATAAATCTAAGCTTATAGGCGAGAGGTCATTACCCGTTAGACATTACACTAAAGCGCAAAAAATGTCACTCAACTCAAACTAAATAAATTTCGGAGATAATTCCAGCTTTATAAATTGCAGATAACAACGGTTTCGACTTTAACACGGCTAGAAACCGAAAATTATTAATTTGTGACGATCCTATTCATTATTCCACTCTCGATCATTGTCAAATAGTGTTTGTAACAAATGTGTAAAAGTTTCGATGTATGTGACAAATTTAATGTATTGAAAAGCCATTTAGAACATCGGCTTGAGAAAAAAATGACGTAAGTGACCCCACGTCGCATTACTCAAACTTGTAAACAATTTCATTAGTTTAACAAAGATATAAGCCCACGCCTTTATCCCCGAAGGGGTAGGCAGATGCGAATTAACAAACTAGAATACCACATATCTCAGATATTATTTCCGTCATAGATGTGACAGGCCTATTGCTATATTTTCGGGCACAAATTCCAGACGCCGGTCTGATACTGAGTTGATAAACTCAATGAAACGTGGTTCGTGATTACGTAGGTAACTACCCATCCTGGGAATCGAACTCGAGACCTCAGAACCGTAGTCGTACTTCGTACGCAATTCAACTACGCCACCGAGACAGTAGTTTAAGCATCGTACATACTCTAGAGTCACGTCTTTTTAACCAACTTCAAAAATGGAGGTTATCAATTTGTATTTATGTAATATTTAAGAGTGATAGAGCCACGTTGTAGACAGTAACGTCTACAGCACGAATAAGCCGGCTCGACCGGTTTGATACCACTGTCTCACAGAAAACCGACGAAAAGTGGCAGATCGCTGCGCGTTTCGTTCGGTGAGTAAGATTTCTGATAGCCCATTTCCCCTCTTCCTTTCCCAGTCCCTTTTTCCTCCCCAAGTTATTACCATTTGCTACTCTTGCACACATCTTTTGCCTTATTCACTCTCAATATTGATGATTTCCTCTTTCTTTCATACGTTATAGCCTCCTATATCGACAGCCTCCGAGGCGCAGCGGGCGAGCAGCCGGCTGTGAAGCAAGAGGCCGCGGTGTTCGATCCCCGCACCGAAACAAATATTTGTGCGACCCACAGATATTTGTTTCGGGTCTGGGTGTTGTGAGACCGAAAATCTCTCGTAATTCCTGATACCCACGACACAAGATTCGACCTTAGTGTGGGGTCAGGATTTGGTGTGTGACTGTTGGGTGTTATTTGTTATTTATTTACAATAGATTGGATTACGATAGATTTTTATTGTACTTGGTATCTTCCAACATAGGGAATAGTGCAAGTTTCATCAAAATCGGTAGAGTAGTTTTGAAGAGATATGGAGTAAGTTAATTTTAAGTTAAACTTTATTTATTTCCCTTAGAGGTAGACAAAGACAACAGATTCCCATTTGCTACACTTGCACACCTCTTTTGCTTCATTCAGTCTCAGTACTAATGAAACGACACAGTCTTTCTTTCATACGTTATAGTATTAGTAATAGATTATGATCGTAAGAAAGAAGGCGCATTGTGATTCAAGGATCATTTTAATTGGCCTTTGGGCACAACGTCCGATTGCCGGCGCTGCACGTAGCGCCACGAGGCCATAAAACGAGCGATATCTGATCATAATACTTAACTGATATAATCTAATATCTTTGAAATGAATAATAAGAAATGATACTGAGATATCTCAGACAATATGTCGCTCAGAAACAATGAATGGTTAAAAGCCCCGTCTACAATAGCCACTAATCACGAAATAATGTGAAAGTTATACCTGCTATTTGTGATCAAACAGAACAATCATTATTTCTCATATAAATTATGATAAGTTTGATGATTTTGTGTTGTTGTGCACATATTTGTCAACTCTACCAATCGGCTCGTTGGTCTAGGGGTATGATTTTCGCTTAGGGTGCGAGAGGTCCCGGGTTCAAATCCCGGACGAGCCCCAAGCTTTTTTTGTACAAAGTAGTTTAATATATTTATCAACACAAATGAATGTTGGATTAAATTTTGGTTGTAAGAATAATTGTAGCAAATTAATTACAATCCAATGTAATTTCTATTCACTACTATTAATATATAATTGTATTCCACACATGTAATATGTAATTCAAGTGACCATACACAGTCCCAACCCAACGTAGATTTTGTATTATATTATGTTAATACTAAGCTTTTCTCGCGGGTCCGCCCTCTTGAATGATAGCCTATGGAACCCAGATTAATTGGGGTCATAACCTACTTGTCAGTCTAGTTTCATCCAAATCGATTCATCTCCTGTCCCCACACTAGGTTTAACTTATATTGTGGGTATCAAGAACTACAAGAGCCTTTTGTTCTTCAACGCCCGGACCCGTAACAAATATTGTGGGCCCCAACAACTTGCCTTGGTTAGGAAATTGAAACGATCTCAGTTTAGAATGGAGATAGATCGCGATTATGAACCAATCAAATCAAGTCATTTGACGGAATCATATTGAAACTGTGTTCTTATTCGCTAATTTTTGTAATATATCTGCACATTCGAACTCAGATTGGAACCGGGTGTTAATGTATGTGCTAAATCACACTGCGTCTATCGTGCGGTGCGTCGTATTACATCTATGTCGTTTCCGTTTAAGAAATCTCCACCCTTAGCCTGTATGTGCTAAGTCGCGCTGCGTCTATCGTGCGGTGCGTCGTCGCGTCATCGCGCGAGTCTTCATGAAGTGCACGCTGGCGCGCTGCTTGCAGTAACCGCGGTAGTAATGGCCCATAACAAGCCCATGTATGGGCGGCGCGCCTGCCCAGCGGTGCAGTGCGGCTGAGTCGCCGGTCGGTGCGTGACATGTGTAGAAGGACCTTGCACCTGCCGCCTGGTGGGTTTGGAGATTCTCTGCTAAGGTATGGTTATAAAGTTAAGTCTATTTCTTGCTTTCTTCCTTCTTTCTTTACATACATTTGCGCTACTTTTCAGACTGCAAAATGTGCAATGTGTGTGAATATTTATGTATTGCATAGATAAGGCTGTATACAAAATTATGTACTCGTATAAAAATACAACAAAATTATATTTTTTGTATCTAATTTTTATTTATATATAAAAGTAGGCAAAGTTACGTCCAAATATATTTTGAATTTCTAGCATGCTAGATTAATTATATTATAGACCTCAGCTGAAAAACATAATCCTGCGTAGACGCATATAGAATGTCAATGAAAAATAGCCAAAGTGCCAAAGGGAACTTTGTTATGAACGCAGAAAAAATATATTTAAAACGGCCACATACAGTGTCCTGACCACGGATATCAGATAAAGAGTCTTGACCCTTCACTAGGTTGAACCTGTATCGTGGATACCAGGAACATAGATCAGGAACTAAGGGCTGAGATCTATAGAGCGAACTTGACTAAGTCTGAGTCAAAGAAACGAACTCATTGAGGATTTGAGGAGGAGAAAAACAGACTGACAGGCAGACTAAGCAAAGGTTTTCTTGTAAAAACTAAGTACTACTACTTAACTAAGGACTAAGTTAAAGTTCGATTTAGAAATTACAAATCTTCACTTAATCCGTTTATTTGAATCAGAGTTAGTCGAAGTTCGATCTATAAATCTCAGTCTAAGAGGGACTTACGGTCCCACAACACCCACAATCGAAACAAATATCCTACAAGAGAGACATTACCTTAACCAATGACGTGCATAGACATTCCAATCAGGGTAGACAAAAATCTTACACAATTATTTTCTTTAACTCTTGCGACACCATCATAGTGTTTATCATGTCTGTGTCGATTGAAAACATAATCCGAGCATTGCTATATTATGATCAAATATTATGATATTAAATATTATGATAGATAGATAGCTAGATAACTCTTTATTGTACACCAAGAAAAATAAATTACAAAAATGAATAAGCAATACAAAGTGTAAACAATAGGCAGTCTAATCGCTATGATGGTCTTATGATCAACTATTAATATTTAGTTTTAATTCAATTTAAATCTTAATTCCTTTATTTTTTATTAAATGTATGTTATGATCTGTGTTGATTGAAATAAATATTATTGTCATTAGTATTGCTATTTTGGAAAACAGTTTTTATATTTTTATTTATGGTAATAGCAAATTGTTAGAGTAGACAGTGTCTTATGTCTATATGGACTGCTCGCCACTGACCTTAACCTTGCTATAATAAAGCAAATAATTATATCGATATGTACCATATTGTTACACGTGTTTTTACCGTCAAAGTTATCTACGAAAATCAATCTCAATTTTAATTTGACACGAGGTTTCCTCTATGTTAATATTGGCGTTATCAAGCCTTCAAGAAACTGGTTGTCAGTATACCTTTGATGTAACTTCTGATCTTAATTTAAGGCGTAACTCATTATCCTTAACACTGCTTTATAACACCGTTTTATACCCCATATAAAGACACTAAACCACACATTAAACACGTATTAAGTTAATAAGTTTACAGAAGCATTTTGAGTAACAAGATATTTGCGTATCATTTAACGCTTCACGAATCTCAATATCACTAAAATCAATAAAAAATGTAGGACGATTTAACAAAAATTATATATGAGTTTAGTACAAATAATTTATAATTCAATTGTCGAAATTATTACAGTAGTTTGTTATACTTCTTCGATCACAATACTAATTTCAAATCTCAGTTTTATTGTATAACAACTTGCGAATTTTCGAATCGAAAGTATAATACGTATATACTCGTATATTACACTACTTGTATGAAAAAGTATTACATTGAAATAAAACTATTATTACGGATTCTATCACGATTAGGTTTTAATTATTATTGACCCGTGACAACGAAGACTGCAAAGCCTTCGAAACGTCGGGAATGATAATTAAAACCTAATCGTGATAGAATCCGTAATAATAGTTTTATTTCAATGTATAATATTCGCGTAAACTTAAGAAATCAGTATGTATAAAAAGTATTACATTTACCTATTTTTTTTTTTTTTTTTTTTTTTATTTATGGCAATTGAAATACATTATGCCAATGTCAAGTTAGGGAAATTGTTTTCCTACATCTAAGTTTTCGCAAGTGCAATGAAGTCGGATGTGTTCGATTTCAAGGCCCTGCTGGAGTTTTGGCGTCAATTCCTTCCAGTTTGATGTTTTTTATACGATTTTCTCGCAGCGGAGGAATCGAACATGGTCGACCCATCCACCCGACAAAAAGCATCCAAAATCACTTATTTCAAAGCTTCCACATACTGTCCATCTTCGTTGATGTTTATTGCTTAGATACACATCACATTTAAATCACAAACACAACTTTAGACTAAAATATGAAATCATTAAAACAAGCGACCACCCGCACCGTCGGAATTCCCGCCAAAACTCATTTATCTATTTACATCTTGGTACGAAAATAAACCGTTTGAACCATAGACCTGCGTGGATAAAATCCTTGAGCTACGCAATGTAAGGTAGATATTAAAACAGGTAAAGCCAAAATTTTACCTTCAACAGAATATTCAAATATAATAATATAACCCATTACGGAATTTAAGTTAAAATTAATATTAACTTAGGAAACTACTTCTTGGCAGAATGTTATCTTAATTGTTCCAGCCACTACGGAATAAAGGCTACATTACACGTCCCGTTTATGGTTTCTTACAATATTAGTATCATAATAAGTGCCTACTAAAGCTGGGAGGCTAAACGATTAATTTTTAATGTACAGACTTGTATAATGTAGTCTATAAAGTCTATAGGTAAAGAGGGTTTACGACTCCTGGTTGAATGTGGTGCCGGTGAAGTCTTGAGTTCGATTCCTAGGTTGGATAGTGATGTGGTATTGATATTACGGTAATATGATGTATGAATTTGGACAAGGACAGACGACTGATAAAGGTCACAGGGAGTTGCTGGATGCAGGCCGCTTCCAACAAGTCCGTATGGAAATCATTGGGGAAGGCTCATGTCCAGCAGTGGACGTCCTGTGGCTGATGATGATGATGATGAATGTGATCTTAAAAATATTTATGGAAAATGTACTATTTTGTTACAAGCCTCTAAGTGCCAAAACTAGCGCAAATAGTCAAATTTTAAAAACCTAAAACCCCAATCAAAACCTTATGACAGCTTCAGTAAATTAATAATAAGTATACGAAACCACAGTCACACAGCGAGCTATGGAGAGGGCTATGCTCGGTGTTTCTCTACGTGATCAAATCAGGATTGAGGAGATCCGTAGAAGAACGAAAGTCACCGACATAGCCCAGAGGATTAGCAAGTTGAAATGGCAGTGGGTAGGGCACATAGCTCGTAGAACAGATAGCCGATGGGGCAGAAAAGTTCTGGAGTGGAGACCACGTACCGGCAAGCGCAGCGTAGGACGTCCACCTACAAGGTGGACTGACGACCTGATAAAGGTCGCAGGAAGTCGCTGGATGCAGGCCGCTTCCAACAGGTCGATCTGGAAATCTTTGGGGGAGGCCTATGTTCAGCCGTGGACGTCCTATGGCTGATGATGATGATGATGATACGAAACCATCATTGGAGTAAGCTCTATCGAACACAAAAAGAATCTTGACAATCACACCACATTTGCCTGAAATATCGCTTATGCATAAAAACACCGAAAAATTAAGAACCTCATCCTTTTGTAGTCGATTAAAAATTATGTAAGGGAATTATTTATTTTAATGTGGCTTCTTGTTATGGTTTGCTAAATGCGACAAAAGTCCTTCAACAACTTTCACAGCTATCAAATCAAATGATGCGTATCTTACAGTGGCGATGGGTCCATATAACTGTAATCCTACCGGTTTAACTTTACACATTTTCGAATAATAATTAGGTTAGTAGTAACAAAAAACAGAAGAAAAGCCTGACGTCGGCCTCCGTTTTATAAATTGTCACCCTTCGCCACTGCTATCTTAACAACACGCGTTAAAAACTTTGCCAAAACAAAAACGGCAATATTTTATCCGAACTAATTTCATTTCGTTTTAGTGTTTATGAAAATAGTTTTCCACAAAAAATATATTTGGAAGTTTCTTGTTAAGAGTTGTTTATGTGTTCGTTTTAATTTCGCCCACCCCCTGACTTATAGCGTGATTATACGATGCGATTAAATTTATGAGCTTCACTAAAACTTTACACGATTACTTACAGATCCGAAATATCTGTTGAGCAAAAAATAAATGTTTTGTCTGTGCGTCGGAGGCGTGTTTAAACGCAATTAAGTTTGATTAATTCAGTTCAGTTTTAGTAAATCGTCGATTGTTTGTCGAGACCTTTTTGCCTATATTTAAACTAATATTACATAAATAAGCTTACGCCTGCAACCCCAAAGAATTAGGCAGAGGCGCACTGGCGAACTAGTTCACCCACATTTCGCCGAGCTTAATTCAATAAATTTAAGCAAATTTCAGACTCCGAGCTGATATGGAAAAATCCCATATCACTTTGCCCGACCCGGGGATCGAACCCGAAACCTCAGGACGGTAGTCGTACCGAAATACAACCACACCACCGAGGTAGTCCGGCAGGTTTTTTTTATATCAGAGACTAATTAAACTATTTAAACTAATATTGCATGAATAAGCTTACGCTTGCAACCCCAAAGAAGTAGGCAGAGGCGAACTAAAGATCTAAAACACTAATATTTTGCCGAGCTAATTTCCGTCCTAGTAATAGTAACGAGCCTATCGTCATGTCGGGCACAAATACTAATATTACAAAGTGAAAATATTGTTTAGACACACTGATCTCTGGAATTACTGAACCGAGATTGAAAATAATTTCACTATTATAAAGCTACATTATCCTCGTGTAAAATAGGCTAAGTATCCCGAAAAAGAGTTTTATCACAAGGGCGAGCTGACTAATAGATTTGTCAGTGCCCAGATTTGACTACTGCTAGGTGCCGAAATTTTGTTAGTGTATTCCTTTTGACAAAGATAACCACTAAGGGCAACTTGCAGCGCTATTACTAATCTAAAGGTAAGCTTAATATCAATACACTATCCACATCACTATCCAATCTAGGAATCAAATATTTTTAGTTTAATATTAATCATGCTATATTTTACCTGATAAAGGTCGCAGGAAGTCGCTGGATGCAGGCCGTTTCCAACAGGTCGATCTGGAAATCTTTGGGGGAGGCCTATGTTCAGCAGTGGACGTCCTATGGCTGATGATGATGATTAATAATGTCTAGCTATTTTTACTTGCTGAAAAGTCAAATTCTTGTTTTCGGATTATCTACTGATTTCTTAAGTTTACGCGAATGTTATACATTGAAATAAAATTATTTTTACGGATTCTGAAGAATGCAAAGCAAACGTCGGGCATAAAAATTAAAACTGTTATAGAATCCGTAAAAATAGTATTATCTGTCATCATCATCATCAGCCTACACTATTCCACTGCTGGACATATGCCTCTCCCAGTACACACCATTGAGCTCGGTCTTTTCTGTCATAAATACTTAAAAAAAAAAAACAAGAAAAAAACTCGTGAGACCTAAACCATTTTATAACCATAGAAGCTTTAATGAATTGGTAAAGAAAATATAGGTATGCAAAGTAACTCCAGAGAATTTGCTAGTTGTGTTTAAATGAGGATAAGTTCGGTGATCTGTCGAATAAATCTTGAACTATGACCACCCCAATTTATTTGGAGGTTTATTGTTTTGTTTAGACGGACAGCGGATATTGTTACAGTTACTTCCTTATTAATGTCAGAGACGATTTAGTCATCACAAGTTTAAAAACTTAACGGGCCGACTTCAAATCCAATCATGGCCAAATTTATATGGGACCATCCTTGAAATAAGCTATATTGAACATAAAAAGAATTTCGAAAATCGGTCCACATTCGGCGGAGATATCGCGTAACATACATAAAAAAATACAGACGAATTGAGGACTTTCTCTTTTTTGAAAGTCAGTCAAGCTCATGCTATATTTAGTAAAAGCACTATGTTTGCGAGATTTTCAGGGGTCAAAATAACCTTTCCCAATCCCGTATTCACCCCTATTATTGCCAATATTCATAGGCGACCGCAAATTACGATGTGGTAGGTCATCAGTAACCAGTAGCCTAAGCACGAAAAACTAATGTAAATGTAAACTCGCTGCGCACTGATGACGTTTGGTTAATATTTCATACAAATTTCATAGACGCGCATCGAGTTCGAATACATTTACGGTTGTCAGAAATTTTCCTGCTCAGGCCGCTGCTCTCGTTTACTAGTCTTTTTGTAAACATATTAAAATATCTAAAAATGTTACTATTGTCTACAAGCAAATCCCAATATTTTTGGTAAAGATTAGTAACACACTACTGATTAATAATTAGGTTTTTGACTATGTTTTATTTTATACGCATATTTATATGTATAGCAAATAAAACAAAAAAGATACCCTTCTCTAAAAACTGAACCGAAATTAGTTGAAAAATAAAGCAGTAGTTCATATTTTAAATTCTACAGTGGGGGCATATTGGAAATATCTTGCTATCCCCTTCCAACTCCAACACACGTGCTATTATATTATGACTGTGACGTGATTATACTGATACTTCTCTTTCCCGCAGTTTGAAGGTTACACCAAACTTCAAAGGTTTATAATTTTTTTATTTTTGAGAATATTTAAATTTTTTTTGTTCTATATTTTAGACGACGTAAATTTCATATAAAATTAATTTTTAAAAATTAGTCAAGTACACAATTGTAAGATTATGTAATAGTTACGTATCATGTTAAAAGTCCCATAACTCATTTAGAGTCTGAATGGAGTCTAAAATGTAATTCCGCAGGCCCTCCTCTCCTGTTTCATAAATATTTCACGAAATCATTTCGCTCTTATTGAAAGAAATAATTTATTTTTGAGAGCACATGCAATATTAAATTAGACAGATAATTAAAAAACAACAATTTTACTATATGCATATCACAAAAACACTGGGCGACTTACATGATCCATTTGCCATCTTGCTGTAAAATTTTATTATCATAATAAAATTTAAAATAGAATTAAATAATAGTAACTATACTGCATGGCCGGTAGTTGTACTTCTTTATAGTGACAACTACCTCTAGTTGCAGTAAAGTAAACTCTTTTACAATACGACTAGGAATATATTTTTAAACTAATCGTAACAAAGTTGGAACTTGCGACTGTTATGTGTTTCTGTTGTTTTAGTTAGTCTGCAGTTGAAAATCCAGGTGGAGTTTAAATGAGCTTTTCAATCGTTCAGGAACTTTATTGGTTAAAGAAAACAAAATAATTTAAAATTAAGTTTACAGATCGCTTTTTGTGTGATTAGACAACAAAGTCGCCTCTTTGGTCCATATCCAGTGTATATAGGCTATGAATCGGAAGGTTCTGGGTTCGATTCCCAAATCAGGCGGGTGTTTTTCTAACACGATATATCGGGGCTGGATCCTTCAGGCGGGGGTTAACATGATGCAGGTAGTTGGTCGAAAAAAAGCCAAAGTCCTTTATAACATGCTTGAAGAAATGTATTACGCAGACCGAAGCTGGATAAGGGCAAATGGATTTCTTTTTAAATTTATCAGTTAAAATTCCCAAATGATCACATTTTGAGGGAACCACAGGAGTATGTACATCGGTCGCAGGTATCTTGCCTATATCGTACAGATATGAGAGCCAATGGTCTCACTATGCAGGACGCTGAAGACCGGGCGAAGTGGAAGCGTCTAAGTAGGAAGGCTGACCTGGAGCTCAACCATGAGTTTGTTGCACGTATTTAGGCGAAAGGGGAGGTAAAATATTTGGAAAACGTCAGTTCCCCGCGTAACCGCTAGAGGCGTTCGGGTGTTTGTCATACAAATATTTTACGGTGCCGCTAGCAAGTAATGACATAAAAACTTATAGTTGGCCTACTGGTATAAGGTCCTGATAGCGCCAGACAGAAAGAAAAATCAGTTAACATCCACAAAATGAACTGTACGTCACTCGAAACACATCCTTAGTGCATAATACTTAAAGCCTGACAAACGACGTGTAGTGAACACTGAAGAGCTACCACGTAAGCCTTTGCGGACGATTCGCTTATCTTTCCTCGTGTTAATCTATACGGACAACTCTTGTCATCCACCGCTTCCTTTGGGTACGGTGGTCTTGATTGAGTGGACTGGGCATGTGAGCTTGTTTGAAAATGCGTTCTTATTTTTTATAATAATAATAAAACACCCAACAGTCACACACCTAGTCCTGACCCCACACCACATATAACCTGTATCGTAGGTATCAGAAACTATGACAGACTTTCGGTCTTACAACACCCAGACTTGAAACAAATATCTGTGGGCTACACAAACATTTGTCTCAAAGCGGGAATCGAACCCGCGGCGCCACGGAGGCTGAAGATTAATAAAAACGAGTATTCTAAAAGATTGCAAGCCTGCTTCCTGCATATTATCTCCATTCGAATTTTTATTTCGATATTAACTTTATTTCTTTGAACTTAAGAGTCTAAGCTCTCAGTTTCCAAAACTTACCACGCACGGAGTCATCACACGACGGATACATGGTGACGGTACCATAAAATTAGTATCCATCTGTCTTTATCACACCTAAATTTGGTGTTGTCACAACACACTCAAGCATCTTGCAGAACGAATTCGGCCTAGTTTTTACGACCGACTGCCTAAATGCCTAAAATTCAAACCTCTTCTGAGGAAACCAGTCGCCGGCAAATCGTGTTAGAAATACTCCCGCCCGACCTAGGAATCGAACCCAGAACCTCCCGGTTGACAGCTCCTCATAAAAAACATCAAACCATGCATTGTTGAGCAGGGACTGTTCAGAATAAACAGACGCCCATTTCAAAGCTATAGCTACAACCGTGCCATCAAGTAAGAAGCTAATAAAGACCTCTGATCACAATCTAGATAATATTTAACCTCGTTTCGATTGCATAAGAGCCACGTGCGGTGTAGTGAGAGTACTCGTGAACAGCAAGTGCGAGGCGCAAGTGAACGAGCCGGATTTGTACTCGTACTAGAGCGCCGAGTGCTTTCGTAAATAGTGAATGTACGCAAAGTTTAGCGCAGAAAGGACAGTTTGATCTAAAGAAAGGCAATGGACCCTCAATTGTATGCCTAAGTACAGTGATCACTCACTATCAAGTTACTCAGTGGCTCGTTTACCCGTTTTAACACTTTAAAAATACTTTTTTCCTGGTTTAGCTTAGCCAATGAATGATCTTCTTATATGTAATTATATTTTATGGTAGTAATAATAATTATCACCATTTACTTTGGCAATGTCAACTATAGTCGAATTGCTAATTAAACGGAGTAAACTGACATTTCGAATGTTGCCTTTGTTATGAAATTTAAATACTGCTGCGGGAAAAAGATCAAGATTATTTAAACATTTCAATTCAGCGAACTATTTCATTCTTTAATTTTCGAAGTCAAAGTACAAAGTCTTAATTCCTGTCTAATGTGTGATTAGTATTGCATGTCTACTGAATTATAGTTATAGTAAATTACTGCAAGGTAAGTTATTGCACGTCTACTATAATTATAGTCATGATTAATTATAAAGAAAACTTACAAAAGCTTTGAATGAGCGGAACGTAATTTTACTCAAATAATAAAAGTAATATTTGTAATTTTCATTGTTATTATTTCGCGTATCTATTGTGATTATTTGTGCAAAATTATTTACTTAGACATTCAATCGATCGGTTGAGCTGATATATCTAAAATACGCAAATAAAATTCTAATTTCGCAAGCTAGTGCTGAGTTATTGTTTCTTTGAATGATCAAAATTGAACTGGATCAATCCCTATATTTTGGAAGTAAGCAACATTATTTTGCAAAGTGACATTTCGATGTGTCAGTTTACTTCGTTTAATTAGCAATCGTACTATATCAGATATCGATTGTATGAATATAATGAATTAAATCGAGTGAAAAACAATACCACAAAATAATGATTTTTAAAACATTACGAAAAAAAAATCTTATTACAAAAAGTAAAAAAAAATAAGCAATATTACATAACTTGAATTACAAATTAAAATTAAACGAATTAAACGAAAATGTCCACTCTATATTATGATCTATGAGCGTCCTTGCCAAAATGGTACAAAGTAGAACACCCAAACCAGTCCGCTATATTTACTGGTATCACGTATGTTATGCAAATGTATTAATAATGGATAACTGTATGTGATTTATCGAGTGCCGATACTGTCGCCGACGTTCACACTGGCCAATGACACCCACACATTAGTTCGTCGGTGAATTATTGAGACAAACTAAGGCCTCATTGGCATGAGAGTTTTTTTAACGCTCGGTAAAAAAGCTTTGAGTTCTTGAGTTGTAGAGCCACGCTGTAAATAGTAACGTCTACAGCACGAATGGGCCGGCTTGATTTATACCACTGTCTCACAGAAAACCGACGTAAAGTAGCAGCTTGTTGTCGCGTTTCGTTCGGTGAGTGAGACTTCCGTTGGCCCATTTTCCCCACTCTCTTTCTCAATCCCTTTTCCCTTCCCTTCCATTTCCTCTTTTTACGTTGGAAACGCACCCATGATTCTTATTGTGTTTTGGGTATCTATGGGCGGTGGAGATCACTTACCATCAGGTGACTCATCTGTTCGTTTGCCAGTCTCTACTATAAAAAAAAACATGTCCTGTTTCTTATAAGGTATATTCTACATACCGCCCAACGCTCGGTGTTTTAAAAGCGCCGGCGTTTCATATTATTTAAATTTTCAACGCTTTTTAACGTACATTAAAAAAGCTCTCGTGTGAATGGGGGCTAAGTAATGACATGACTTCTGCCATACGACTGTTCCCTATTATGAACAGCGAAGTGCTGATAATATATACAAAGAGACATTGTCTACAGATCTAATACGAAATTTAAAAAGAGATCCTGAATTATATTTTAATTAATCAAAATGGTTATGATAATAGTCATCGAAGACTTGAGGAAAATATTTTTGCAAAATTTATGTCTTTCCTTATTGGAATGCCTGTGCACGTCACAGAGTATGAGTTAGTTTGGAGTTTTAACACTTCTCGAAAACGAAAACAGATTTCGTTTTTGTAATGCATTTACTTTAATTCTAGCCAGTTTTACTCATTGCATGAATGTAGCAATGATAGCTCATTTGAGTGTGGCTGCTGTGCCACGTACTGCCAAGACAATAATTGCGGGATTGAAATCAACCCCAAGACATAACATTAATATTTATAGAAGTAGAATTGTGAACTATCTTCAATTATAATGGTAGAAAACAACCCAGACTTAAACATAGATGTCTTTCAAATAGTCGTGTCTCGTTCATAATTTGAAAGGTGGGCTGATGTATTCTACTTTTAGACACATCTCTGAGAATACGCTAATGAGCTCTATTTCAGGGCGGCTCATTATAACGACAATCTTTTAATCTTTTATCTTGGTAGTGGATGTTTGCCATGGAAGACCCTGTACGGCACGCCAGCTAATTCTGTGTTACCTTTTACTAAAAGACTGGGAAACGAGTAGTGGATTATTTCACGTTGAACCCACCAAGAACATTCAGCAAGGTTACCACGACCTCTTATAGCAGTATTATTGTAATCGTTCTTCGTTTGTTTTATATGGGAATAGGTATAAGTAAAATTATAATAATACTGCTATAAGAGTTTGTGGTAACCCCCAACAGATTATTAAAGCTCGTCTGCAAAACCTCTTGGTTATGAACCAATTATATTCTTTTATATTATTACCCGAATAAGTCGAAGCAAAAAATAGAGTTATGTTTTTCACCGGTATGTGAGTATGTATGTTTATTTTCCCTCATAACTTCTAAACTACTTATAATCATGATTTCTTAGGTTTACGTGAATGTTATTCATTGAAATTAAACTATTTACTAACAAGTCTGACCCGTGACCACGAAGGCTGCAAAGCTTTCGAATCGTCGGGCATAAAAATTAAAAACAAATCGTGATATAATCCGTAAAAATAGTTTAATTTCAATACTTATAATAATTTGTCAAATGGTGTCGTTGATGGCGTCTTGTTTATCCGCTGGTTATAGGCTATGTGACGTCACATTAAATTGCATATGGCGCCCTCTAGGGGTCTCGAAATCAAGAACAACAAAAAATTGATCGCCCCATCCTGTCATGTATGGTATCATGGTAAAACAATACATTCTGTAAAGTAGCATACAGTTACGGTTATCCTGTTGTTTCATACTTTTTAGAGCGTTATTTTTTGGTAGTCGGATTTTAGCTTTTTTATCCTAGATACTTACATATACCATCCCACATAGAAGGTTGACGTCAGGCAGGCGGCCGGTCGTAAAAACTAAGCCAAATCCTATCTGCAGCATGCTTGAAAAAGTGTGTTGCGCCAACTCCACATTAAGGTGGGATAAGGGCAGGTAGAAAGAAAAATAGAAGATTATCATAATACTCTGTGGTGAAATTTGTCACCTTCCTGGTCTAGTGGCAGTGCGTGTATGCTGTGGACCGCGAGCTCCTCGGTTCGATTCATGAGTCAGTCGAGTCGAATTTCCTGGTAACAGAAAACTTCTAACAAATATGTTGCAGTTACTCCACATAATAATAATCACAGCTATCAAAAAAGATAAAATCTCCAAGTATTTAGACGTGGCACATGAGGTTATGTGCGTGTATATTGTGTGGATTCAACAATCATTATTCCGATGGTCAGCTCTGCCCATGGTTTGGTACCAACGAGCCTGGACCAACACCTTAAGAGGCTCTCGGTTGGTGTTTGGGTCAAGAGTCAGATGCAGAAGGCAGTGTTATTGGACACGGCACGAATTGTGAGGTTCCTAACTCTGGGGTCCTAACCGTCAGTACCTTGGGTCCCGAGCTCGCCATCCCCTCCGATTCATTTTCTATTTTTAAATGTATTTTTGTTTTTCAATTTAAAAATGGAAAATAACCTTTTAGAATAAAGAGTACTAAACGTCTATAAATAAAATACGGTTTCATTACAGATGCTTGATAATTAAAATGTATCTATGCGTTTAATTATTATTCAGGCGTTGTGGACAGCACCGGCCATTGTTATTAAATTCTATAATTAAATTATTAACCCATTAGAGAGCGGTGTGCGATATATTAATTTCTAAATCTAATTAATACAGTAATGTTAGGGTGGTCCTATGTTGATTTAAATTATATTTAGATGGCCATTCCATAAGTGTATATCACAAAAAGCTTTCATCTGACACATAGGTATTGTTTTGGGTCTGTGTTGTGACATGAGACAATTTAATAAGGGCCATAGAAACTAGGACAACGGACCTCCTCTCCAAGCATGTTACATACAATTTTCGGCTTGGTTTTGGCCCTCTACTCTGGCCTCCAATGCGAAACCGATGCGATGGTCGCTGTATGCAGGCCGCTTCCAACAGGTCGATCAGGAAATATTTGGGGAGTCCTATGTCCAGCAGTGGACGTCTTGTGGCTGATGATGATGATGCCGTTGTCCACAGCCCGTTTACGTGTTATTCAAGTATTCCTATATTAAATAATTGTTCATATATTAATGTCGTAAACACCTCCACAAACAAACAATACAGACCGTTAATCATATTAACGAGTACTATTAGTTAGCCGCGACCTCCGCGCCGCATCTGGGGCGACCTGTTTAGGCAACTTTCCAATATCAATTATATTATCTAAATGTTCGTAAACTGGCGAAAACAACGCATTTGTCAATGTAGGCGTTTATCTTAATATGGTGAAGTATGGACAGTTAATTAAAAACTGGGTTTTATAAATCAAACGTGCTTTTTTCGAAACTTGGCTTTAATTTTTTTTTGTAATTTATTATATTATCTTGACAAAGCTTACAGTTATTTGAATCATGATTTATTGGATGGGGGAATCAAAATTGGTTTTGAGATATTACATTTACAACCTTTCCCAAATAACAAATTATTTCAAATGTATAAAAGAAATAAAACCAGAGTGAAATGACACCCAAAAGACGAAAGCATGGTTTTACAGTACCCGAACAATGATAATAACCATGTAGGTACTAGATCACAAGAATACCCGAACAAATTGTGTTACAAAAACACGGTTCCCGACCTGGAACTCAAACTCAGGACATCACGATCCACAGCCAATGTATTTAGTCTACTAGTCCAGAGAAGCTAATCTAACATGATTTTCTTTATGGACATTCCTTTACTACCTCTTTGGTCTAGTGGCAGCGTTTATGGGTTGTGAACCCGGAGGTTGGATTCCCAGATCGGGCACATATATGTATATGTTTTTTTTTATTCGGTTCACAATCGGAAAGTTCCTTAAGAGTGACATAGACCTTAGTTTATAAAGTAGAGGGTGACAATTAAAGACATTCCTCATCAATATAATATACCCTAAATGCACAGTTCCTTGCAAATATTCTCCTAAAAAGTAGTCTCAGGAATAAAACAAAGAAAAAGATCACAAGTTTTGATTATATCAACACAAATATAACCCTATGCACGTGCAATAAAGTAGCTTTTTAAACGAAATGAGCAAGCCATCTGGTTGAGCCACTTCGTGTCTCTTTTGGGGAGTGATCGACTCCGGTACTTTCTGGGTGGATCATTGTGCTCTCCAATCTTGTTGGCACGACCTCGGTATTTTAACCTCTTTGGTACACAGCTCGTTGGTGTATGCTCTGATAATTATTACTGGCATGCACCACGTCAAATTCATATTTTTATTAACGTCATTCTGTTCTATTCTATACTTCATATACTTAATACATTTTTCACGTCATGTCAACATAACAATTTTACACTAACATAATATTAATTATATTTTTTCTTTTCTTCACACCGCTTTACGCATCACGACCCCTTGGACGTGGTCGTTCAATTCGCCCTTGCGAGGATCCCGCTTTTCAAACCTCCACCGCTTTGCCACGCGTAACCGGCACATCGCCAGTGGAATCTTTAGAGTGACAATTGAGGAGCTGCTGAGACCACGGAGGTGGATGCCCGGCTCTGTGCTGCAAGGTTGGTGGATCATATATTCATCCGCTCAGAACCAATACCCTAGTTCGTACTCGCCTTGAGGGACACGGGGTGGTTCTGGGCGATCGAGCCCCTTGGCTCAACAACATTTTGGTAGTGCTATTTTTCACGCGCTACCATATTTTGGTCCTTCGAGCCGGATAGTATCCCAGTGCTATTCAATTTGGAACGAAATACGTAATTCTTGGTATTTTAGTAATTTTTAATCTTTAATTTTTTTATTGCTTTTATTTTTTCGCAACGCTCTTTAAAATGGCATCGGTTAAATTGCGATGTTTATTATCTAAAAAAGAACTCATTATTCAACGCATGCAGCGCCTTTACGAGTTGTCAATTAAGGTGACTGGTTTCGACTTAATGTCGAATGAGCATTTTTTGGCTGAATCAGAAACTATTGATGATTTACGCGATAGGTTTGAGAAAATTCTAGAACGGATTGTCGAACTTCAATTAACAGAAAATCCGGATCTGGAATTTAATACTCATTTTGATTTAGCTGCGTTTGAAGTTCTATATACGCAAATAAAACGAGTGCGCGATAATGTCACTGGTGCTCCGTTCTGTTCGACATCTAGTTCGGATTCGCTAATCCAAATAGACTTGTCGTTATATAATAAGCATGCTGATAATACGCAAATGTTTTATGAGTCGTTTAAGTCAAACGTCGCCAATGATTCCCAATTGACTGACTCCCCACATTTTAACGCGCATTCGAATCCGCGACCTCATACGCACAGCGGCAGTGTAAGTGAGCAAACCGCTTCGGTCAGGTCATCGTTTGGTAACGACAATTCGAACCCTTGTTCGGTTGTCACGTCATGTTCTAATGACATTTCTGTTCTTCATTCAAATAATTATAATAACTGTTCGTATTGTAACGAGTCAGTTCATCCTCTTTACAGATGTTTACAATTTAAAAATTTAGATTCACCTCAGCTTAGATATAATTTTATAGAATCTAAGTCTGGTTGTGTGAACTGTTGCAGTTTAAATCATACGGCTTTAAATTGTCTTTCGACTTTTGTCTGCAAACTTTACAACAAACGTCATCATACTCTTTTACATTTTGATAAATATATTGATAATTCTTCTTCGTTACCGCACGTATCGCTTTCACCCTCTGTGAATATCGTGAATGTGCCTTCACAAGAATCGAACCCGTGTGCCGCGATTTGCGCCGCGAATGATACTCATCCAACGCATACCTCCCCTCGAGGTGCCGTTGCTTTAGCACATAGCTCATCTATGTCTTTTATTGTAAGTTTGCATTCATCCCCCGCTACCCTGTTAGCGTCGTTGCGGATATACGGCGAATTTAGTTGCGTTAGTCGTAAACAGATCTCTCCACATCTGATTAATAAAGACTCTCAGAATAACTTGCTTTCTGTTGAGTGCTGTAGAAATCTTATTACATTCCCATTGAGTAACTCTATTGTCAAGGGAATTATTTTGTCACCTCGACTAATTTTCGCATATGCAGACATCGAGTCTCATATATTCTCTCAGTATAAATATTGTATTTATGCTTTGGTGGTACATTGCTGTTTGGATGAATTACCACCACATTTTATTAATAAAGACAGCATATTAGCCTTTGCTGATCTTCAATTGCTTAATCTTTCTGGGAACATTACTGGAAATATTGATATGATCCTTGTCGCTCAATTATTTCCATATATTTTCCTGAATAGAAAGGCAAGCCCTCTGTCAAGTGATAGATCGTCGATCACCTTTGGTCACGACCCTTTGGGTGATATACCTATCATAAGACCTAGTTGCTGGTTCATTAGTTTAGGTCTCAACAAGCTGTTGCAGGATTTTTATCTACTTGAGAAAATTCCTCAGGTGAATTATACTATTCCTAAAATAACGGAGCGTAGAAGCATGTTAATTACTTCTGTGCTTTGTGATTGTAAAAGCCGTTATTCACTTGTCTTACCTTCGTTTAATTCTCCTTCTCCTCCTCTGAAGTTAAATAATTTTCTTAACGCTACTCAACATATTTTCATGATTTCGCAAAGAAAATTAAAACATAATTTAAACAAAGAATTATATTCGTATACTTCTATAAGCATTCTTTGTCACTCTGTGACATTCGTACATATATCTTTTCTTAACTGCAATGTTCTGGTGTATTCTGCACCTGAATTTAAAACATTCAGCTTTGTTAATCAATTTACAACTTTATTTAAAACTGACGCCTTTACATTATCTTACTTGATAAGATGGAAACGCTACTTCATCTATTTCATTAGGGTTTTACCTGCTTATAGGAACCTAGATACTTTAGGTAATGTTTTCGAATCGCTATCATTTTCTCGTTCCCCTTGGACATCAGTTTATATTAGCTTTTCTTTCAATAACAATAAACTGTTCAATTGTATCATGAATAAAATACTGCTTTCTATGCCGAGATTATTTAATGATACAAGTTTAGAATCCTTCCTGATTCTGTATTCTGCATTGCGTTTCATGCAGCCCTGGTTGTATGATATAGATTGGGACCACGGTCCTCCTGTTTATGCTGTTCATTGCATCTAAGCTTGTATTCAGAAACTCTCATTTTGTTAAAATTGATAATACTTTGTTACCATTAACAATGTTTCAATTTTTGTTCTAATATTTGTATTTATTTCCTTTGTTATGTACAATTGTCTAGTTGTAGCATGCACATTCTCTGAATATCCTCCAGACAATATTTATGTCAGGTTATTATTTGCGAAATCAAATATTTCGCCTTTTGAACTTGCTATACTTGTTCGTTTAGATTTAGAGTGAAGTGCCGCTCTATCAACGTTCAAGTTGATTGATATTTTGGGTTTAACCCTTGTTAAGCTCATATACAAATATTGCAAGTGTGCATGAGTTTCTTGCCTTGAGGTGTGCGCTGTTGTGGACTCCTTTAGTTTTCACACTGCTGTTTTAGATTCGTCAAGAATCGTGTCGCTTGATAAATTAAGAGCATTTGATGACACATCATTTCTCTTATGCGATAGTTACTACAACAATCGCTAACTTTTGCATGAAACTTTACCTTCTGAAGTTTCATTTGTTTTATTTATTGTTAAACTTGCAGTCCACATTGGATTTGCAGCTCTTGCCTAAGTGGCTTTTAAGTTGTTTACCGCTTTTTATAATCATAAACAATATGATTTTGTAATTGTTTATGTTTCACATTTGCGAAATCAAATATTTCGCCTATTTGACTTGTTACATGTCTTGTTCGTTTCAAGCAAAGTGCCGTTCTATCTTCTATTTAACATTCGAGTTGATTAATATTTGGTTTGACCCTAGTCAAACTCGTGTACCTATTACAGGTGTATATGCACTTCTCGTCTTAAACAGTGATTTAATTCTCGCTCTTGTGGATTCCCTTGTTTCCACACCGCTGTTCTACATTCGTCAAGAATCGTGTCGCTCAATAACTTAAGGGCATCCGATGCCACATCCTTTCTCCTATGCGATAGTTACTAAAACTTTCGCTATCTTTTACATGGAACTTTCGAACCTTTCGCAGTTTCATTTGTTTGTTTATAGGTGATCCTGCAGTCCACCTTGGATTTGCAGCACTCTCTCTAAGTGGCTTTTCAGTTTGTTCATCACTTATTTATAATCATAAACAATATGATTTTGTAATTGTTTATGTTTTATCTCCTCCTATTCGTAAGAATACAGTCTTGTCATGTATTCTCTTTACTTTTATTTTCTCATAATCATAGTTCGATATTATATTATTTTGAAAAGAAGATAGTTTCTTCACTTTGTTACTTTAAATCTGTGTTTGTTTCTTCTTAAATAATTACAGAGAAGTCCGATTAAGGTCTTTTCATTATTTCGTTATCTTCATACCGCATTACTGGATATTAGATGCCAGGACACTAGTTTGGACTGTTTATGAAACGCATGATGTTTGCTTTCATTTAAGTCCTATGCATATCAACTCCATAATGACCTTCGTTCATATGAGATTTGATCATGCAGACCTCTACGTATTGCCCCTGTGCGTCGTAGAGTCTATAATTCGCAAAGGCTCCTACGTCTTTGTTTGTATACTTGTTTGCTTTCATTTGGTGTTCTTGAATGACCAGTGAAATATTTGCTTCTCTTATCATAATGCTTTATTAACCATATCCTCTTATGTCTTTACAACTTTCTTTAAACATAAATTGAATAATTGCTGATTCAACCAAACTATGTGCTATTATAGTTCCCTTTGTTCTGTAATACCAATACCTTACTTGACATAATATCATGAACTACCTTAGTTCCTTTTTCCCTTTGAAAGTTCTGGGAACTTCCAAGGCCGGGAGTATGGTTGAGCCACTTCGTGTCTCTTTTGGGGAGTGATCGACTCCGGTACTTTCTGGGTGGATCATTGTGCTCTCCAATCTTGTTGGCACGACCTCGGTATTTTAACCTCTTTGGTACACAGCTCGTTGGTGTATGCTCTGATAATTATTACTGGCATGCACCACGTCAAATTCATATTTTTATTAACGTCATTCTGTTCTATTCTATACTTCATATACTTAATACATTTTTCACGTCATGTCAACATAACAATTTTACACTAACATAATATTAATTATATTTTTTCTTTTCTTCACACCGCTTTACGCATCACGACCCCTTGGACGTGGTCGTTCAATTCGCCCTTGCGAGGATCCCGCTTTTCAAACCTCCACCGCTTTGCCACGCGTAACCGGCACATCGCCAGTGGAATCTTTAGAGTGACAATTGAGGAGCTGCTGAGACCACGGAGGTGGATGCCCGGCTCTGTGCTGCAAGGTTGGTGGATCATATATTCATCCGCTCAGAACCAATACCCTAGTTCGTACTCGCCTTGAGGGACACGGGGTGGTTCTGGGCGATCGAGCCCCTTGGCTCAACAACATTTTGGTAGTGCTATTTTTCACGCGCTACCACCATCTTAAATTTGAATTTTGAAATTTTGAATTCCATCGGCGTCGGACTGTATGCAAAACGAGTGCTTAAGCACTTCTTTGCTGTCCCATTTTCCGAGCGTCAACTGTGCATGTAGGTAATCAATATATCAATGACATTCCTAGATAGTGAACACAACATGCACATATTATGGTATTTCAAAGTAGTTGAGACAACACCACCATGAAATGCCAATCCCAAACTTATTACAAACAAAATTTTAAATATTAAATTGTTATATATATGTTACATAAGTGTCTCGGCCTCTGGAAGCCGAGCCGCCCGTCACTCATTAACGTCAAGAAGGCATCCGATCGAATCGAAATGAAATCGAATCCTTTCTGCAACGTGTATTGCGCCGAACTTACATTGTGGTATAAGGGGCAGGTTGAAAGACTGCAATACGTTATAACATAAGCCGCTATTTCCTGGTGAAATTTAGCCACTGGTGGATAAATCCGAGGCATTCGTGTCCGTCTGTGACAGACGCTGAGCCCGATTGATTGAACAATAGATCCGGGTTCAAGGTATTCTGCCGGAAAACATTTCTTTATCTCCCTTAATCGGTACACCTTTATTGATCCCTTCCGTGTGGCTACAACCTTATTAGAAACTGTGGTTTCGTATTTTTCTTCTTATCTTACACAACTTTTATTAGTGCAAAAAGGGAGCGTTATTAATTACCTCGGTGGCGTGGTTGTATTTCGGTATGATTTTCGTCCTGAGGACTCGGGTTCGATCCCCGGGTCGGGCAAAGTGATATTGGATTTTTCCATATCCATATATATATCCATTCCATAGCCCGGAGTCTAGAATTTGTGCCCAATATCGATAGACACCGCCCCCTATCACATCTGGGACGGAACTAAGCTCGGCGAAATGTGGGTGTACTAGTTGGCTAGTCCGCTTCTGCCTACCCCTTCGGGGATACAGGCGTGAGCTTATGTTATGTGGTTAATAATTCTACGCGATTCCTACTAATACGTAGACTTATAAAAGCGCAAACTACAGATATCGCTATTCAGATACAAAAACATAATTATATTTGTTTTGTATTACAAAATAGTCACAAGCTTAAAAACTTAATAGACCGACTTCAAATCCGATCGTAACCAAATTTATATAGGACCGATCTTCAAAATTATTTTTGTATTCGATAGAGCTTATTTCAAGGGTGGTCCCATATAAATTTGGTCACGATAGAATTTGAAGACGGTCCATCAAGTCTTTTTGATTTGATCTTTTCGGTGGAGGTCACTGGAATATCACCTTGTTAAAGCCATAAATTAAGTTAGTTTAACGATTGGAATCATTGCCAACAACTGGCACAGACGGCTTTATGTTTTGGTACACCAAGATAATATTATATTCCCACGTTTCATCGGATCATAAAATGTAACCATTCAAGTAGTAAAATCATTCTCTACGTTATTACTATCTGGATTATAGTCTAGGCTCATTCTATTTCAAATAGTTCAACATTCGAGCAATTAAAATGAGAGCGTGAAAAATACGTTTCTAACAAGAAACATTTGGGTTGGCGCCAAATCATATGCATTTAGTTTTACTTGAATATCGTGTGTAAAGTTCTACATTGTTTTCTAACATTTACAAGTAAAATAAATTAGAAATGGCAGTTGTTGAACAGTTTCAGAAAGCGATTTCGTACTTATATTATTAAAACTGCACAATCTTACGACTTTGAGGGCTATTATAGCGAGCAGTAGTATTTAAAGTATGTAAATGTAAATAATCTTACAGGACTTTTATTATGTTGAAAAAAGTTTTTTATAAATTAAAAGTAAGTACTATAGTAGGATTGTTAATTCAACGGAGTAAACTGATATTTCGAATGCCTTTTTTATAAAATTTAAATAGTGCTGCGGTAAAAAGAGCAAGAATCAAAAAGTTATTCCTGCCTAATGTGTGATTAGCACTGCATGCCTACTGAATTATAGACATAGTAAATTACTTGATGCTAAGTTATGGCATGTCTACTGGAATTATAGTCATGGTTCATTATAAACAAAACTTACAAAAGCTATGAATGCGGAACGTTTTTTTTCTCAAATAATTAAAGTATTATTTGTCATTTGCATTGTTATCATTTCGCGCATCTGTTTTGATTATTTACGCAAAATTATTTACACAGACATTTAGTCGAAGGGTTAAGCTGAAATTTCTAAAAATACACAATAAAATTCTAATTTTGGAAGCAAGTGCTGAGTTATTGTTTTCTTTGAATGATAAAAATGGAACTAGATCAATCACTATGTTTTGGAAGTAAGCAACATTGTTTTGAAAAGGAACATTTCGATCTGTCAGTTTACTTCGTTTAATTAGCAATCGGACTATATTTACGCATTTCAACCATTCATTGGGGCAGTATCTACGGTATCTATTTACTACGTCAGCTATGTCCACAAACGATCAGATAGTTCTAAGCTGAGTTTATTACTTTCAGTTTGTACTCGACATATTGAAAAACTTCATAACTCATGGAGTGATAGTTCGAACAGTAGCCTTTATTAACTATAACAGATTAATTATTGAAATACGGGCCAATATTTACTAGAAATAAAGTTATACCCATATTATGTTTTTCCACCTGCCATTATCCCACTCTAATGTGGGTTCCGCGCAACATACCTATTGCAGAAAATATTCAGCTTGCTTTTTAAAACCGGCTGCCTTTCTGACGTCAACAAAACATCTGATCCAAACCCAGATACAGCGTGTTAGAAAAAGTGGATTTCGAATCCTAGACATCCCGATCTACAGCTCATATTATATGCTGCCACTAGACCAGAAAGGCGATGTAAATATTTAGATTAATTTTCCTATATCCAATAATAATCACAAGTTTAAAAACTTAACGGACCGACTTCAAATCCGATCCTGACCAAATGGGCAAATTATATGGGACCACCCTTGAAAGAAGCTCTATCGAACACAAAAAAAAATTGAAAATCGGTCCATATTTGACGAAGATATCGCGTAACATACATAAAAAAATACAGATGAATTGAGGACCTTCTCCTTTTTTGGAAGTCGAAAAGAAGAGAGCAAGCACAATTCGATTCGATAGGTGACGAGTTAGGCATAGAGGCTTTAGGCTCCTAAATTGTGTAGATACTGGAATATACATTAGTCTTTAAGGATAGAATACTATGTGATTATAAACTGGAGCATAATATCATAGAATAAGTGGTAATGATAGTAATAATAACGAAACGAGCACACAAATCCTCTGCCCATACCATTGACCAAATACAAGACCAAAATAATGATAGTGGACAGAACTGATCTGAATAAACCTGAAATTCTTACTCTAGGCAACTGCGAAGTTGTTCAGAGTTATGTATACCTCGGTTCCACTATAAGTAACACAGGTGGTTGTGAGGACGAAATCAGAAGGAGATGTGCAATTACAAGATCTGCTCTAGGCAAGCTTTGCAAAATCTGGAAGAACCGCAACATCACCAAAAACACAAAAGTCCGCTCCATGAGAAGTCTTGTTTTCCCAATTCTGCTTTATGGAGCAGAGACGTGGACTCTAAGATTACAGGACCGCCGAAAAATAGATGCGCTGGAGATGTGGTGTTGGATGCGACTATTACGAATACCTTGGACTGCGCATCGTACAAACGTCTCCATACTTCAAGAACTTAAAATCAAGGAAAGATTATCGTCGACTGTGCAAATACGAATCCTCAAATATTTTGGTCACATCATTCGTAACCAGGACTTTATGGAGCGTTTGATTGTTCAGGGTTGTGTGGAAGGGAAACGATCTCGCGGCCGATCTCCAACGAGCTGGACAGATACGATCAAAGTTGCTACACAAAGTTCCATTGTGGAATGCTCGCGCAACGCTACTAATCGAAGTCGGTGGAGACGCATCGCGAAGGCTTCTGTTTCGAAGGACTTAAAATAATAATAACAATAATAATGATCGACAACCCAACACCGCTCATCATTAAACCACGACCACTCTGTCAAGAGTGTCTGACTGAGGAGGAGGAGGAGGATACCATTGACGATAAGATCATGAGTTCATGGTAAAAATCACAGACCTACCGCCGAATGCTCATACACTTAAAGTCGCCTTACGTCGTTTAAGGCCGACTAATCTGTCAAAGCCATTAACAGCCATTGACAGCCTCCGTGACACAGCGGGTGAGTAGCCGGCTGTGAAACGTTAGGTCGCGGGTTCGATTGCCGCACCGAGACAAATGTTTGTGTGGCCCACAGATATTTGTTGCGTGTCTGGGTGTTGTGGGACCGAAATCCCCTCGTAGTTTCTGATACCCACGACATAAGACTGGATCTTAGTGTGGGGTTAGGAACTGAGGACTATGTGTGTGACTGTCGGGTATTTTTATTTATTTATTATTCATTCATTCATTCATATAAGCCCTGTAATATTACTGTCCCACTGCTGAGCCTCCTCTACTAATGAGAGGGGTTTATTATTTATTATTATTATATATTAAAGTTGAGTATCGTTTGACATTCGGGCGATAATCTAGGGACAGGTCTCTAAGCTCAATATAACATTTTAGATAAAAATATCCGGACTACCATAAGACAGACCACACTCATGGTGTACGGTATATATAAAACGATGGTGTATTGGTCCGTCTGTATGCATGGCACGTTGCAGCCGTGGTGATGGGCTTCCATATGTGTTTTACTGGCTTGTTTACTATTGTACTCCTTACATTATGCACTTTTTATTTTTGGGAATAGCAAACAGTAACAATATATATTATACAAGTAGGAAATGGTAATACGTAATATTAACAATACTGCAACCAACTACACTATTCACAATAATACATTTTTAGGGTGCCCCGGGTATGAAGGGTGTTACACCACTCCAAAACACGAGGGAGTACCTGTGTATACCCATCATATCACGGAGCGATGCGACTTACTCACCTAGTAGACATAGACCTAGGAACCAAAGTGCCAGGTACATACCCGGCACCTTGGCTCCCAGGCCTACATACATAACTGCTTAACAAAAGAAGGAAAAAACAAACTAAATCACCAATAATAATCAATCACACTTTAACTAAATCACCGAAATAAACACAACTATCGTCACAGTATTACCTGGAATTGTTGTAACGACGCAACGATGATAATAAGTTCGTCGCACCCCGGTTATTATTTGCACCTCTGGCTACTCTTTCGTAGATACGAGTGTAAGACGGACTTTTAGGCTGTAATCTATAGGGCCAACGTCGACTAAGTCTGAGTCAAAGAAACGAACTCAGTGATAATTTGGAAATTTTAAATGGAACTTCGATTTACTTACAAGAAAAACAGACCGATAGACAGGCTCAGCAAAGATTTTCTTGTCAAAATTACTCGGACTACGTCAAAGTTCGATTTGAAAATTCCAAATCCTGACTGAGTTCGTTTTTTTGACTGAGGCTGAGATCTATAGAGCGAACTTCGACTAAGTCTAAGTCAAAGTCACGAACTCAGTGAGGATTTTTACTAAGTCCGAGTCATTTTTCAAGAAAATCTTGGCTGAGTCTGTCTGTCAGTCTGTTTTCTTGTAAAAAATGTCCGGGACTAAATCAAAGTTCGATTTAACAATTACAAATCCCGCCTGAGTTCGTGACTTTGACTTAGACTTAGTCGAAGTTCGCTCTATAGATCTCACTCAGCCTTAGATTTAATCGAAGTTCGGTTTATACTTCTAGATCTCAGTCCTAATATCTACAGATTTATAATTACATTAACTTGTATAATTCTGTATGTAGTCAAATCTGTATAGGTCATCTAGACACTTAGCTCGTCAGAGGTGAATTAAACACTAGGGTTACCAAGAGTTCCATAATGCGTGGACTTATTCTAGTCTCTGTACGTTGAGTGAAAATTAAGTACACTATATCTATTGTATGAAATATATTTAAATAAAAATAAAGAAAATATAAATATGAATGACCGGCGGAAACGTATGAAAAGATGCACTAGTGTGGAAGAGGCAAAAGAGGTGTGTCAGGATCGTAGCTTGTAGCGCTCAATAGTCTCTGCCTACCCCATGGGATACAGCCGTGAGTTTGTACGTATATTTACATTTATTACTTTGTCAGTGACTTTCGCTATCCTTGAGTGTGATAGCCTAGCTATTTAAGCTGATAAAAGACGTTTTTGACGACGTAAGCAAACTTTTGATAAAAAATCTAGTCCATTTTCAGACTGATATGAGAATAAATAATATGAACTCTATAATATTGTTGTCCCACTCACAAGTCTTCTCTATTAAGAAAATAGTTAAGCTTTTAGTGATTAGTACATAATATATAATAAATCTATATATGTATCTACGTTGGAAATATATAATAATATCAGCCCTATAATTGGCTTTCTGTATTAATGAGAGGGGTTCTTTTGGGTAAAGAATATTTTAATTAAAATGTCCCAAATTTCCCCGAAACCATGTCTACTCTAGGGCAGGTGCGCAGATCGTTACGGTGAGTGACGTGTGCGGCACATTATCACAGACAGCTGCCCGATAACTCACTGTGCCTCGGGGCTCAGGCGTTATTTACACGAAGCGACGCGAGGCGACGCTGTTTAGCGTACCAGCTTATTTGCCTGACTAATCAGGGATGCTTTTAGGTTTAGACTCGGTGTTGCCTGCCTAATCCTTTTACTGGCAAGTGGCAAACGTTGATACTTCTCTCTAATCTTCACCTCTACTTACTACTTTGCTTCTATTACTTTTGCGGTAATCCTGAGTATGGTGATATTATATAAGATATGGCTATTAATCAATCCAATTTGTGATATATTTATTTATTTAATGCATTTTTTAATACACTGTATTTGTACAATGTACTTCAAACGATGCCATTTACACAATATATGCCATCTTATTTTAAGTACAAAAGTCAATATTTACAGACAGCAGTGTATTATAATGTTACTACCTTTGATACCACAAAGAAAACTTACAATGTATAAATAAAGCCGCGTCTCCTGAACTTAAATACTACAGAAACATAGTTTCGCTACACATTTTTGTGTATGGTCCATGGTTCTATGATAGCGAAAATCATTGAAATAAAACTATTTTTACAGGTTGGACTCAACCTCGGCCCAAACTCAGGCCAACCCGTGACCACGAAAACTGCAAAAACAACAAAACAAATCGTGATAGATTGAATTAAAACTATTTTTTACGGATTCTATCATGATTTGGTTTTAAGTTTTATTCCCGACATTTCGAAGGCTTTGCAGTCTTCGTGGTCAGTAAAATAGTTTTATTTCAATGTATAACATTCACGTAAACTTAAGAAATCAGTAAATCGTGATAGAATCCGTAAAAATAGTTTTATTTTAATGTATAACATTCGCGGAATTTGTGCCCGATATGGCGATAGGCTCGCCCCCTATCACACCTGGGACGGAACTAAGCTCGGCGCAATGTGGGTGTTCTAGTTCACTAGTTCACCTCTGCCTACCTCTTCGGGGATACAGGCGTGAGCTTATGTTATGTATGTTATAACATTCGCGTAAACTTAAGAAATCAGTATGCGAAAATCATTGTTTGGCGTATATGTTTTTGTGTTTTGTTTCGATGAAAACAGGTGCAGGAGACGCGCCTTAACACGAACTATAGCTTCTAAGAAACGAGGGTTTCAAACAATATCTCTAACGAGTTATTTGAGACAGTTATTAATCTTTACCTTCTCAAGAGCCTCAGTACAATATGTCTTTCAAACTGTGTAGAATGTATTGTAAAATGTCTCCAAAATGTCACGCGTGGTTTATGTGACAAGTAACTTCTGAGTATAGATTAGTTTCATGAATTATTTATAGCGTCGCATTATTAAGTACATTGTGCTTATAATGTTAATGTGAGATATATATCTTATAGAGAATCAATATTAATTAGTCTTTCAGTTAAGCACATATCACAATTTGCTTTATATCAAACTAGCTGTTTCCCGCGACTCCGTTCGCGTGGAAATTTATTTTCCTGGATAAAACGTGCCCTATGTTATATGTTATCCAGGATGTCAGCTACCTCCATACCATAAATTTCATCAAAATTGATCAAGCGTGAAAAAGTAACAAACATATACACTCACAAACTTTCGCCTTTGTAATATTAGTTTGATAATTCGAGACGATTGGGAAAAATGTCATTATATAATAAATCACTATTTAATAACTATCTAAGAATGGTGAAACTAAATCCGTGAATATGAAAGGACATGTTTATATAACAAACCAATTTACTCAAGTTTGTCCTACAACCGTACTTAGTCATAATATTTGATTCCAGATGCTGACTCCACTGACACTCCTGCTGGTCATCTCTCAACTCCACCAAGTGCTGAACATCCCTCTCTACAAGAGAGCATCCGACATCAAGACAGCCAATGACATCCCGATCCTCATCACCCACCCGACTCACATCCAGCATATACGCCAGAAGAAAGGGCACAACATACCAGTGATACCAATCCCACATCATCTCTTAATACCCACGAAACTGCACGTCATCCCAGCACAGTCAAATGTACGGCATAGTGCTGTCCACACAAATGTTAATCACTTGATCACTAACGACAATATAAAGATACCTGTGGTCACTCAAACTGTGTCACACACCTCTACTAACGTGACACATCCAGGCATCATACCCATACTGATACCGATCCACCATAACTTAGTACAAGTACATGATCTGTCGGTGATACCGCTGCAGAATAAAGTGGAGAAGCTGGGACAATTCAGAACGGAGAAGAAGGACGATGATCATGAAGAACAGAACCGATATAGGACGTATTATGGCGGGTTTGGGTCGGGGCTGTTCTTCGGCGGTCATGGCGCGGGGCATGGCTTCTATCATGCGTACGGGAAGTGATTTAGATACAATTGTACAGATCAATTAGATTGATATTAATATAGATATGATATGATATTAATATATGTTAATGAATAATAGAATTAGAGTTGAATTTAATCTCGACGTTTCTCATCAACTCTGACCCCTAGTTTCTTCATCAAAAGTAAAAGTCTTAACAATTTTAGCTATTTTATCGTTACTTTCACCTCTAATGTCTAAATATCATAAGCCAATGTTTATGATGATTTTACTTTAGCTTAGTTATTCTAGCATTCCAGTTTCGCACGGGTGCAATGCTGATATAAATCATATTGATCTATCTCGTAGGGTTCAGCGTACAATGTAAGCGCAAAAAAATTGTTTATTTACGGACATCACATTAGAAACCTCTAAAATTATCAGTGTTTCTCTACTATATTATGCACGTATTATAGATATAAACCTTCTTCTTGAATCACGCTATCTATTAAAATAAACCGCATCAAAATCCGTTGCGTAGTTTTAAATACCTATGCATACATAATGACAGAGAGAGAGAAGCGACTTTGTTTTATCGACCGTCTTCCCAAAAAGGAGGAGGTCCTCAATTTGTATTCGATAGAGCTTATTTCAAGGGTGGTCCCATATAAATTTGGTCACGATCGGTAAATTGGAAGTCGGACAGTTAAGTTTTTAAACTTGTGATTATAGTATGCAGTGACTTACGCTGTACATGAAGAATATAGGGGTAAAAACATGAATCTCGAGTTTAAATTCTATTAAATATCGTGATAATTTAAACAAGTTAAATTATATAGGTTAATGTATTGTAGGATAATTTATTTATTAAATAAATAATTACAAAAATAACATGTTTTATTTGCACATAAACTATAATTATCTAGTCGAATATAATTTATCATCCGTGCAAAAGGTTTGCATAAAGCGGCCAGACCCGGCCGTGGGCCCGTAATTTATTTCCCGGAATTACGAGACATTTAATATCATAATCTCTGATCCCGGATACCGGAATGTTCCAAAATAACATTATTATAGGCCATAATCGATATTATATGGAGCGGAGTTTTGTTTACATCATAAATAAAGAGCTCAAATTGGACACGCTTAGTCTTATTTGTGACTATTATTAATTTAAGGTCTTAGTCGCCTCCTTGGTCTAGTGGCAGGATGTATGGGCTGTGGACCGGGAGGTCCTGGGTTCGATTCCCAGGTCGGGCAAAGTAAATTTCCTAATTTAATTTACCCGAGACTGGATCCCTCATAGAGGGTTGACGTCAGGCAGGCGGCCGGTCGTAAAAACTAAGCCAAATCCTCTTTGCAACATGCTTGAAAAAGGGTGTTGCGCCGACCCCTCATTAAGGAGGCATAAGGGCAGGTAGAAAGAAAGAAAGATTAATTTAAGGTCTTAATAAATTATTTTGTAAGGCTTTTATTACAAACATAATTATGATGTCTTTCTGCTGGGCACAGACCTACCAATGAATTGGTGGTATACTTTACGCACCTTTTTAAGGATAACATTTCTCTACGTAATTTTTCAATGAGAAAACATTGAAAATAAACAAAGAAAAATAACTATTTTTGAAAATTCTAGGCGTTACTAGATATATAGATACCTGCTGTTTTCATTTATCATACAAGTTTTCTTCATACCGAACTTCACCAAAATCGGTTGAGTAGTTCCAAATATACAAACAGATAAATAGATATTTTTGTATTTTAAGTACAATATTAATATTAAGTAGTTCATTTATAAATTATGAAAAAAATGCGTAAATATAAAATCCACTAAACTTCTATCCACTATACTTATAATAAAATATCTAAGTATTTGCTTTAGTGAATATTATATTCATGCATATGGTCCACAAACAAGGTGGACGGACGACCTGTTAAAGGTCGTAGGAAGTCGCTGGATGCAGGCCGCTTCCAACAGGTCGATCTGGAAATCTTTGGGGGAGGCCTATGTTCAGCAGTGGACGTCCTATGATTGATGATGATGATGATGATATTTATGCATTTCTTTTTTTCATAATTTATAAATGAAAATAAGCAAATATTTATTTCTACTTAATACATAAGATAAATAATATGAAACCGAGTCCAAAGATAACATCAAATGGCTATAACTAATTACTCGGAAAAGATTGATAAAGCTTACCAGGATAAAGATGAGAAATAAATACAGTATCATCCTAAATAACTAAATATCATATTGTCTTATATTATTAGTATTTCGCTTTTTATACATGTTTATTTCCTGTGAATAATGAATATAGGCTTATTCGTCGCATCCTTGGTCTAGTGGCAGCAAATATGGGCTTTGGACCGAGAGGTCCTGGCTTCGATTTTCGGGTCGGGCAAAGTTTTTTCTAATTTGATTTGTCGGGGATTGAATCCCCCAGAGAGGGGTTGACGTCAGGCAGGCAGGCGATCGTAAAACCTAAGCCAAATAGTTTCTACAACATGCTTGAAAAAAATGTGTTGCGCTGGCCACACATGAAGGTGGTAAGGATAAAGACAGGTAGAAAAAATTAATACAGGCTCATTAATAAATCAAAGAAAAATAACTGTCAGCAGACAGCAGTATTATCGCAGCTAGCCGCTTGATATGACTATAAAAAAAAGTTACTAAACAAACTGTTATCTGTTATTGCATACATCACGCTTTTCACTAAAATGAACGCAAACCTATGCGTTGTAATAATATACGTTGTTTTGACACAACTAATTAAAATGCATCTATCTTTTTCAATATGTTATCGTAGCTTGTTAGCACTTGTTAATTCAACACATATTTTGCTGATGAATGTTTAGGTGACTACCACTCGTACTAAATGGAGGCGCAATACTTTTAGCTATTGATCTATCTACCTATCTATCTACCTCTATATAGTTGGCGCAAAGACCCAAAATGCGTCGTGGCCTCTGACACTAAAAGACGCCACTTCTCCCTATCCCGCGAAATATGATATATATGGGTCGCTGAGAGCTCGCATAAGTCCTTTTCTACTTCATCTTTCCAGCGGTATCTGGGACGACCTACTGCGGCCTCAGCAGGAAAATTTCTGACAACCGTAAATGTAGTTCAGCTCGATGCGAGTCTATGAAATTTGTATGAAATATTAACCAAACGTCATCAGTGCGCAGTGAACTCGAATAAATTTACATTAGTTTCTCGTGCTCGGGCTACTGGTCTGCGTCCATCGGTCGTCCCAGGTATGCTCTTTTTACCGCACGATCCTCTCTACATGGCCGAGCCAGTGGATTCTGTGTGCCTTTATTTCTATATATATCTATATTTATATATTGATAGCTATTGATCAGTATTTATTTACTAAGTAGGTACTTTGTATCAAAATAATCAGTAAAAAAGTATTTTGTCCGTAAATGCGGGTCTAAATTGTTTACGAACGTCAAATCTCATAAAAAGCAACATTAATAAAATATAATCAATATAGCATATTAATTAAATAACCCAAACGCATTGACATATTAATTGATTATACAAAAGTTACAATAAAATAACACTTCCACTATAGAGGTAAAATATTTTTTAATCCAGTCTATTATATTAATGGCTACATGAAAAATATTTTAACACCAAAATGAAATTTAATTTATTTTATAAAATTTGATTAATAGTTAGATTGTTATTCGAAAGACTTGGGTGACTGTTAACTGTTTCTTTCTTTCTTGCTTTAGCACATTAGCTTTTGCCTGCAGCTTCGTATATATACCAATATTAATAAACTTTGTAATTACTTATATACCTACTGATTTATTAAGTTTACGCGAATGTTTTACGTTGAAATAAAAATATTTTATACGGATTATATCACGATTCGGAACACAAATGACTTATTGATTTATTATAATTTAAAAATGAAGGTAGATATTGTAACACTAAAATTTTTGGACTAAAACGAATCGTGATAGAATCCATATAAAATTGTTTTATTTCAATTCGTAATTATTTCATAAAATTTTCATATTCAAATTGTAGTAACCATTTTCAGTTACATACAAACTCGCGTATGTACTAAGTAATACGATAACTTAACGAATGAATCTTTAATTCAATTAATAGTATCTAATTTTTAATCAAACTCGACACTACTCAAAAGAGAATGCCTTATGCAATGTCAAAACACCACACAATATGTCAAACTGGTAATGTCCAACTAACGTGGTAACAACTTTAACAACTGGGTCAAGGCGTGTGTACTTGAAATAATAACCTAAATAAACTACGTGTTATTAGAATATTCAATGAACTGGCGCAACTTGAAAAATAATTGAAAACGGCGTGTTATTTACTATTTCTATCTAGTCGCCTCCAACTTCCAAAATGTCGCGCCGCTGCTCTGTAAACGTTCCTGCCATATCCCGTTCACTATTCATAGTCTTCAACCTTTTACACTTTAAACCCATATCCCTTATATGCCTCATTCTTGTTATTGCATCTACACGTGCCTGCCTGCGACGAAATCTATAGTATTTTACAATATTATAAAGAATACAGCCTCCGTGGCGCAGTGGGCGAGTAGCCTGCTACGAAACGTGAAGTCGCGGTTTCGATTCCCGCACCGAGACAAATGCCTGTGTATCCCACATATATTTGTTTCGGGTCTGGGTGTTGTGAGACCGAAAGTTGCTCGTAGTTTCTGATACCCACGATACAGGTTACACCTAGTGTGGGGTCAGGACTATGTGTGTAACTGTTGGGTGTATTTATTTAATATAAAAAAAAATTATTACGCTTCTTATGACTTGTCATTAGTGCTTTTTATATGCCTACGTGACTAATAAAGATTTTTTTAAATTTTAATTACAATATCTAGTTGGTTTGACAAAAAATGTAAATAAGCTTACATAGAATGAAAGAATCGATTTCTGATTCAAAACGAAATAACATAAAGAATTAGCTTTACTTATTGGGGTAGATTGGATCCTTCAAAGGAGGTCGACGTCAGGCAGGCAACCAGTCTAAAAAACTAAGCCAAATCCTTTCTGTAACACGTGGAGTATGTGTTTTTTGCCGACCCCACGTTGGAGTTGGATAAGGGTCGGAGGAAAGACTTATACATCTATAGATAATTTCTGGGCCACTGTCTGAAAACCAAAGTTATGTGGTAAGTTGCGGTTGCGTTAGGTAACAAATATAGTATAATGTGCTTGTAGTCGTATGAGTGTCGCCACCTATACCGCGCAATAGTAAAATACGAATAACGTTTCCAGTCTAATCTACTAGATGGCACTGCTGATCAAATATTAAATACAATCGCCAAACTAATAATATCTTAAATTCTCGACTACTTATCTTGAAAACTGCATCATTTTATTATTCTCATTACTAGTAACGGATATTTAACTATGATACATAATCTTATCGACACTGGCAAAGGTAAGCCGGTAGGCATCGAGGTATACCTATGGACCCTTTGCCACTGAACAGGGAGGGAGTCTATCGGCATACCACACCAACCAAATCTAATTGTTTTTAATCCTCTATCTCTCAACACAACATTTTGTTTTTTTAAAGTTTAAAGCCCCTCGGAGGCGGCCATATATATGTTACATAAGCGTATGGGCCACCGGATGCTAAGCCGCCCGTGACTATCTACGAAAAAATTGTATTCACTACTAGGGAAATAAATAAATGGCTAAAATAAAATAAAATCTCTTAACACTTAAATATCGCGCAAAAACAATTTTCCACGACTTTCACACATTTGAGACGTCTAACTTTCTCCTGCGAGTACGTTTGTGTAGTGTGTATTGACTAGTGTCACTAGGTGACTAGTGTCAACAGCCCGCAACGACTCGACGGTTGATAAATCGACAACTGTTTTTAGTACAGTGAATGATTCGATAGTGTTTGGTGTTATTTAGAAAAAATATTACTACATTAGGCTGTTCGTGAAGTGTCAGTGAACAATATATTATTGTAAGTGAAAATTATAAACAAAACAAAATTCGTTTCTATTAAAATCTGTTTTGTAAAATTCATACTGTCCTTATAATTATTATACCATAGAAGAATCGTTGTATAGATACATGATGTAAAACCCATAAAGTATAGGGTTTCGAACCGACGAGTCGTGTTCAGCGGCCTGAGCAGGAAAATTTCTGACAACCGTAAATGTATTCGAATTCGATGCGCGTCTATGAAATTTGTATGAAATATTAACCAAACGTCATCAGTGCGCAGCGAACTCGAATACATTTACATTAGTTTTTCGTGCTCGGGCTACTGATGTCAGCGATACGTATACGCTACAATGTTATTGCATTACATAATTGCCCTTATTACAAGTTTTGATAGTTTACAAAAATAATCATAGTTTTCGTTAACTCTTTCTATTTGACTTGCTCCACTTGCGGAAACTACAGCAAACTAAAAAACATGTATAATCTCGAAAACTATGATCGTTTTAAAAGTAAGCTATATTAAAACCTCGTATAGTATTGAATGTATAATTATTTGATGATGGTTTAATAATATTTCTATGATGTTAATAAATAAACTGCCTCGGTGGCGTGGTTGTATTTCGGTACAACTACGGTTCTGAGGTCTCGGGTATGGCTCGGGCAAAGTGATATTGAGTTTTTCCATATCAGCTCGGAGTGTGGAATTTGTGCCCGATATGGCGATAGGCTCGCCCCCTATCACATCTGGGACGAAACTAAGCTCGGCGAAATGTGGGTGTACTTGGTCACTAGTGCGCCTCTGCCTACCCCTTCGGGAATACAGGCGTGGGCTTATGTTATGTTATGATATTAATAAATAAAACTTTTGAGAATCCCAAAATATATTGTAAGTGTAAAAGCAGCCTTAATCGCCAAGTCCAGACTCGAGAGTAAAGACGAATGACGTGCTCGGTGAGGACCGATACTCGATTAATTAATTTGTTCGGTGATTTATTTCTTTCTTCCAATATCTGTCTATTTCTTGCGCCGAGCCTAAAATAGTACGTTGAGTAATTGGGAAACGATTTTCTTAATATAATGTAGTTACTTTTATTTTAATGTTACTTTATTCCATTCCCGTCGCCTTGGTATAGCGGTAGCATATGTATATGGGTTGTAGACCGGTAAGGCCTGGGTGCAATTCCCAGGCCGAGCAAAACGATTTTTCTGATTTGATTTGCCCAGGGCTGGATCCCCTAGAAAGGGGTGAACGTCAGGCAGGCAGCCGGTCGTAATAAGCATGTTGTAAAAAGAATTTGCCTTAATTTTTACGACCTGACGTAACACTAAATTATTTTTGCAACATGCTTGAAAAAGTGTGTTGCGCCGACCCCACCATAAGGTGGGAATTGGGATAAGGGCAGGTAGAGTGAAAGAATATAGTTATGTTAAGTATAGTTTTTGCATTCCCCCATAGGGGGTGGATGTCAGCCGATCATAAAACTTGTACTTATCCCACTCCTCTGTGAGTCCGCAACGTGTTGCCAAAAAGATTCGGCTTTAGTTAGTGCGGTGTTTCATAAAAGCGTGTTTCTTTTTATTATTTTTTTAAACTATTATTATATGTTATTCATTAATTAGATTCCGTAGAGCTATTTGTTACACTATTTTTGATAAACAAATGCTTATCGCTAACAAATTGAGAAATATTGAAGTGAATAAACATTGAGATAAGTGTGTTTATTAAATATTTATATCTTGCTTACTGTACTCGTAAGGTCATGGATACTTTATTGACCGATAAAACTAGACTTGAAAAGAGTGATTCGAGGTAGAGATGCTCATATACTTCCGAAGTTTAGAAGAATAGAGGGAATTTGGAATGTAAAAACTCATTCACCAATTGAAATGCAACAGCTCACTGCCTTATGTCAGTTTTTTGTGAGAAAGTGTTATAGAATCAGTAGAACCGGTCCAATCGTGCTGTAGACAATACTGTCCACATCGTGGTTCTACCACTCAAATCATCACCTGAATATTGACTATCGCAAGAAGTAGTTACCAGTTCCGATTGAAGTTTCCTTCTACATGCCCTTATCCCACCTTAATGTGGGGTCGACGCAACAAACTTTTTCAAGCATGTTGCAGAAAGGATTTGGCTTAGTTTTTACGACCGGCTGCCTGTCTGACCTTAACCTATGAGGGGAGTCCCAGAGTCCAGTCCAGTCCTGAGGAAATTAAATTAGAAAATTTGCTCTGCCCGGCCTGGGAATCGAACCCAGGACCGCCTGGTCTACAGCCCAATAGTTTCGATTGAACTATCGCTGCTTTTTACATCAATAAACATAGGTATTAATCAAAAACATTACCTCCTTCTACGGCAATTGGGTAAAAATAAATATGCATTTACAGACTGCATCGGCGGTGTAGTTGTACCATCTTAAGAACTCGGGTTCGGGCCCCGAGTCGGGTACAGTGATATTGGATTTTTCTGTTCAGTATCAACTTAAAGTCTGGATATGGCCTTTCACTGGCATAAAAATCTGGGAAGAAAGTCAGCGCAGCATAATTCAAATTCAAATAAACTATTCTGCAAATAGGATATTTAATATCACTTTTACATGTTAATTACTAGTATATATTGACACTTTTATAATGGCGTCGGCATTTCGTGGCAATCCCTGAGAAGAAATGCCGAAACAAACTCAAGGGTTATCGCCTCTTGAAAAGTCTGTGAATGAAATGTGGGTGTTCTCTAGTTCGCCCCTGCCTACCCTTGCGGGGATACAGACATGAGTCTATATATATGTATCCATCTACACACTTTCAAAGTACCCTTTAAACTATGACACGAATCGTACCATATTATACGTACAAGAGTCGTCACAGAAACTTCCTTACACGTCAGATGTGTAATTTCAATACCCAATGTCCACAGTACAGTTGCTAGTACCAAACAGTATGGTACAAAGGGCGTCTAACATATGTGTTTACTTATGAAGACTAGCTGTTACACGCGGCTTTACCGGCGACAAAATCTTATGGAGATACTTAGTAGCAGGAAAAAAGTAAGACCATGGACGTAAAAAAACGGACGGAGCGCTAGGAACATTGGAAGTGAAGTTGGTTTTCGGCCCGTTCGATCAGTCGCCGCCATTACGTGTCAATAGATCGAATGGGCGTTCGGCCTTCTTCGCTTTCGGTCATAGTCATAGCCAGACATTAAACAGTATTATAGATACGTCATAGGCCATCTGCGTGCTAAACTTCATCAAAATTCATATACGATCATCTAAGCTTTCACATTTATAACACATTATGGGATGAATTTCTCCAGTAACATCCAATTCTTCGCCCGTTCAATAATGACAATATAAGCTTTAGAAGCTCCGATTCACGAATATAAACATAAATGGAATGTAGTCGTTTTATTTTATTTATATCTAGAAAATCCTGTTTGAATGTGTATATGTAAGGTTGGACAGTAGGCAAGTTTAAATTGGAATTGGGTAAGTACCTATAAAAGTAGTAGTACCTATAAAAGTACATATAAAATATAGTAAAATTTGAATGAAATGAAAGATAGTCAAGTGGCTATGTTTCATTTCATACAAATATGTAATAGCAAATAAAACAAAAAAGAAACCCCTCTCTAAAAACCGCATCGAAATTGGTTCAAAAATGAGACAGTAATTCATATTTTAAATTCTGCAATGAGCAAGAGTGGGGGCGTAGTGGGGATATCTTGCTATCCCTTTCCAATGCACGCGCCGTTATGGCCGTGACGTGATTTTACTGATACTTCTCTTTCCCGCTGTTTGAAGGTTACACCAAACTACAAAGGCTTATAACTTTTTTTTGGGAGTATTTCAATATTTCTTTCTGTGTTACGTTTTAGATGACGTAAATTTCGTATAAAATCAATAAAAGAAAATTAGTCAAATACCCAATTAAAACTATGTGATGGCTGTAATCATTTTAAAATGTTGACTTTAACGCGCAAACAACACTTATGAACAAATCTTGTATATATATAAAATATATTTAAAATTTAATATTATGAACCCGTTTTCCTATTACTAACGATTATTCATTGACCAACTTTATTGTGTATAGCTAGTTAGAAAGTATGTTTGTTTGTAAAAACAAATATAAATTTAATAGGTACCTTATTCGGCATATTCCTTAATTACCTAATCATAGTAACAGGAGCACACGTACATATGCTCTGCATGCGGCTTAATATATGATACACAAGGCTCAAGTTTGCTATGGAATATGGGAATATGGAATATGGGACAGTAATATTACAGGGCTAATAAAGAAAAAAGAAAAAATTAAGTATGCCCAGATGTTGGGAAGTCCCTGCAATAACAATATTTAAATCAGCCGACCTTTTAATGCTACGACCCGTAGCTTATGAATTATTGAATCCTTTATTAGGCATTAAAAATTATTGCAAGCAATACCGTGAACAAAACCTAGTTGTTTTACTAGTAATTACCTCAAACTGTCAACAACGTATGATTCACATAGTATTATGGCAACGCCTTACATCTCACAGGTTCATATAAATGACCGACTGCACAGAAAGGAGTCAGTGACAAACACACGTCCGTGCGGTGAACAGTTGTGTTATCAGTATAAGTGACAATGAGGTGCGTGGATTATTTATAATATATATTAATACGTAACATTGTTAGATATCAGTTTAGTTTTATAGTAAAAGTTAGCAGATGAAAAATAATGTTTAAATAACAACATTTTCTTGCTCTCTTTGAAGTCGGCGCTGAGGTCGAAGCAGATTAAATCAAAAAGCACCAACTCCAAAGAGAGTAAGAAAATGTTGTTATTTTTTACTTTTAAGTGTTCATTTTTGATGTCGAATTTAAATAGTGTTCAGTATCATAATATTGAGACTCCCGGCCCCCTAACTTTTAATTAACAAGGAGTTTAACCTTCCATCATCAGTTCATGAGAATATCTCAAAGGAACATAAGTAGCGGTCTAGAGGAGCCTGTAATATTGAAATAATTATCCACCAACTCCTAATAGTTAAGGAGTTATATTTTCTATCATCAGCTGAGCAACATAAGATGATGAGTACCAGACGCATATACCTGAATAGTTGTAGAAAATAAATAAATCACACTATGGGTCCCTATAAAATTTTAAAGCTGCACTCGATTTTTCTGGGATCCCATCATCAGATCCTGACTTGGTGCCTATGGGACCACCTGAGAAGTAACCTTTAAAAAAAAATCTGGAATCGTCAGGCGTCTTCGAGTAATCGGGGAACATACATACAAAAAAGATTCCGACGAATTGTTAACCTCTTCCTTTTTTGAAGCCGATAATGAATAGATGCACTAAAATTACAATAATTCGATGTAAAAGTAATAATTTAACTAATTTTTTCAGAGCTACACTCGTGTTCGCGTTGTTCCTAGCAGCGGTTGTTCAGGGAGGCGCTCCTGATGGTATGTACTCAATTTACTTTACTTATTCCATGAATACTAGCTAAAGAAAAGAAGGTGTGTAAGGATCGTAGCATGAGGAATTCCGTTGTCTCTGCCTACCCCTATGGGGAAAAGGCGTGAGTCTATGTATGTATGTATGTACTAAATACCTTATAAGACTGGTGATTACATAGTTATGCTGGAATCCGAGAGGTCCTGGATTAAAGTCCTAACTACAGGAATTTGTATTCGAGAATGAGGTACCTGGATTAGAAATTATAGGCTCGCCAAGGCTCCTTTTTACAAGAAGCAAAAGTGTTTTGTTAGACGTTGGCTATCCCTTATTTTCTTGGTTTCCGAGTACGCCATGCTTTCGATATTCTTAAATCACAGAAAAACACATTTAATGAGTACACAATACAATTTGGCAAAATAAATTAATAACCTCTTAAATGAAAAGTTTCTGTTATATTCAAATACTAGCTTTTTTCCGCGGCTACGTTTGCGTTAAACTTTCATCCCCTGTTACACGCCCTTAAGGGATGAATTTCCAAAAATCCTTTCTTAGATACGTCAGTCAGTCAATCAGTTTCTCCTTTTACATTATATATAGATACTGATTTCTTAAGTTTACGCGAATGCTGTTCATTGAAATAAAATTATATTTACGGATTTTATCACAATTTGGTTTTAATTATCCCAAAGTCAAAGTCGAAAAAAGTCCAACCCGTGACCACGAAGACTGCAAAGCCTTCGAAACGTCGGGAATAAAAATTAAAACCAAATCGTGATAAAATCCGTAAAAATAATTTTATTTATATATAGATTATGTTCGCTACACGATAAACTATCTAAATGGAGCTTTATTAGGCGGTCTAATTCACCCTAATTACAGTTCTGCGTATCAAGAGAAATACTTGTCTCAAACAAGTGACCTCAAAGAAAAATGGAACGAAAAAGAAAAGTTTAAGCTGTTTGTCATAATATAAAACCCCCTTTTACCCAGTCTTATTGACTCAACGCTACATGGAAATTGTTGTTTTTACAGGCTACATTATAAACCAAGAATTAGGCCGTGGGTATAAGCTGGTATACCTGGCGCAGACGTGGCAGAAGGCGCGAGATCTCTGTGCTGAAGAAGGAGCTAAGCTAGCAGTGCCTAAATCTGAGGTCAGTTGATATTTTTAATATTAAGACATTTCAATTTGAAATTCCTTAATATTAAAGAGAAATTTTCAAACGTCCACATCATAGAATTTGTTTACAAGAATTTCGAAGGTATGTGAAGTCTACCAACCCGCATTAAGCCAGCGTGGTAGACTAACTAGGACTAATCCCTGTCATAGAGAAGGCCCGTGCCAAGCAGTGACAAGCAATATTATAAAGATAAAATATTGCAATATTTTATTACAAAAGCTCTTGCTTTCTATAACGCTATCGTTAAACTTTTCCTGGGATTAGAAGCAATTATATTTTTTATCACAACAAATTTTGTATTCCCTATTTATCGTCAGGCAGACGTCTGGTCGTAAAAACTAGCTGAAACCTGTCATATATGACATAAGGATATTGGCTTTTACTTATAAAAACATTTTAGCTGAGCAAATGGTTAGGAATAGTCTGTCACCTTTTCCCTTGTGTCACATTGTTTGAAATAAAAGGGATAGACTATTCGCTAAAATGTCTTTAATAAGAAAGGCCCATAATTTCATAAGTGTCCTTGATTCAATAGTATTATTATTATTCGTGCTTAGACCACTGGATTACCAATGTATTATGAGCTGGCTATTAAGGACTACGGTATCAAACGGTCAAACCACAAATTTTAAAATCACAAACATAACAACTTCCAAACAAGGAAAAGTAACAATGTGAAATTTTATATGTATTGCTACCGACCACAAACATTCTTTCTCATTCTACTATACAATACAATGTCTATTGTGTTTGAAACAAACACATATTCCCAAAAATCCCGCGCATAAGGAAAACAAACAGTATCCTAATTAGTACAGAGTAAATACAGATGTTTTCCTTGGTTAGTTGGTACGTTTGCGTCGCCTCTTAGATCTAGTGGCATGTTGTTATGGTTGATATTATGCTCAGGTTTCTTAAAGACTGGTCAAATCCGCGTCCAAACTACAGAGCTTTCATTTTGAAATCACTGTCAGTTCACAGGGATGACTTTGAGACTCACTTCGAATTTGACTTCGTTTCGATTTCATCTATTGACTTAAAATTCCACCGAAATCGACTTAAAAAATGCGCTAATGTCGCATTCGATTCGAGAACTTGTCATTTGGTAATTTTGGACGCGACATTAGGGCACTTTTTACCTTGATTTCGGTGGAATTAAAAGTCATTATATCAAATCGAATCATAGTCGCACTCTAATCTACTGTCAACAGGTTTCTGAAATGTAAAACGTTCAACTTAATACATATTTTGTTTATAACTTTTGCATTAATCAGCCTTCGAAACACAGGGACGTTTTAAATGTTTGTTTAATAACAATATACTTCAATTTTAATCGAAAAGTTACATTCATACTATTTTGGGTTTCATCTCTGATGTCATGCAATTTTTATACTGTAAGTTTTCAATTTAAAAATATCTATATATAAAGTACCCTGGGCTGTTTTGTTTGTTCACATAAAAATGTAAAATAATATATTTATTTAACAGGATGAGTTCGCGGCGATCCAGAAACTTGTCCGTGCGATGCACTACCCGTCCATCATCGGCACAGAGTTCAAGCTCCTGGCGTGGGTGGGAGTGCACAGCCTCAACGACTACACCATCTGGGAGAATGTTGACGGTACTTAATAGTTATACACATATGTACTAGTTAATTTTAAGCCTCTGTTCTCCATCCTTTATCAGGTCGCAGGAAGTCGCTGGATGCAGGCCACTTCCAACAGGTCGATCTGGAAATCTTTGGGGGAGCCCTATGTTCAGCAGTGGACGTCCTATGGCTGATGATGATGATGATGATGTTCTCCATCCACATGATAGTGTTTCTGGGATCGCTGTCGTTTTATCGGCGAATGTTGCTGATTTGCGTCATTGTACTACTTAACTCCTAACTCCTCATTTGTATAGCTAGCTCCTTTAAAGCTTTCTTCACTTCTTCTAGTTTCAAACATGTCTAAGTATGGTTCTGTAATGTGGATAACAAGTAATGTATATAAAGCCATACTGGGCCGGTTCAACCGAAATATTACCACTAAGAACAGTGACAGTGTGCTGTTTGGTTCAGTTGTGAAATCCCTTTGGTTCCTATTGTAAGCAGCGGCTTGTCTGCCCCTGGCATTACCAGTATTCATGGGTGATGGTAACCACTTACCATTGCAACCAGGAACAGCCTCCGTGGCGCAGCGGGTGAGTAGCCGGATGTGAAGCGAGAGGCTGCGGGTTAAATCCCCGCACCGAGACAATGTTTGTGTGACCCACAGTCCCACAGATATTTGTTGCGGATCTGGATGTTGTGAGACCGAAAGTCTCTCGTAGTTCCTGACACCCACAACGCAAGACTCGATCTTAGTGTGGGGTCAACACTATGTACGTGACTGTTGGGCGTTATTTATTTTATTTTATTACTACCATGAGTGTCCATGAGGTGGAACGTCTGATCTCTTGCCTTCGACAGCAAATACAAAGAAACTTGACTAAGAATGAGTGTTATTTACAGGTGAGAACATAGATACCACTGGATTCAATAGATGGGCGGGTCATAAACACATCAGGTAAATAAACCTTATACTTAAAATAACAGCGCTAGTGGCCTCTGCCTACCCCTTCGGGGATACAGAGGTGAGCTATATACAGCCTATTATATGTTATGTGTTACAATAACATCATTTGATACGGTTGCAGTGAGTGCGAGGAAATTGTACATTACTCGCTCGAATAAACTGTTTAATGGAAACTGTGTTTGTGTATTAACACATACCGTAACATAAGCTCACATATCTCCGAAGGGGTAGACAGAGGCGACCTAGCGAACTAGAACACCCACATTTCGCCAAGCTTAGTTCCGTCCCAGATGTGATAGGGGCGAGCCTATAGCCATATGCCGCACAAATTCCATGCCGGGCTGATACTGGAATTTATTAAAAATATTCCACAGATAATTTTATTTTAGTTTTCTCAATGTTTCCATGAGCAATTTTGTATCTATGGTAAAGAACAATGACGACACCCGTATCTACAGTTAACACATAGCGTTTTGGCGGCAAACTAAATTATACATAATAATTTTTGCTTTTTTTAACTAACGAAACGAACGAAATATTTTTTACATGTTTAGGATTAACTAATAAATAGCCCTGTATCGTCTTTAAAAAATAGTCAAGTACCTAATGATTATCAAGTAATAATAACATTTGGTGTGTTACAGCAAAAACCCAATCGAGCCCCACTGCGCTGGGATGGACGCCATCAACCCTGGCCTCAGAGACTGGTGGTGCCACCAGAGACAACCATACGTGTGCGAAATACAGATATCGACAGTTTAATATGATGATCATATTATAAATAACACCCATCAGCCATGCCATATTTCGTGACTATCAGGAACTACGATAGACTTTCAGTTTCACAAACAAAATATATTTGTGGGCCACATTGTTTATGTCTCGGAGCGGGAATCAAATCCTCACCCGCTCGTTTCACAGCCGACTAACTCGCTCCTTTCCTGGCTGGACACCAGGTTACTTTTACCCGTTATTAGAAAACGCACACTAATCTGAGAAGAAGCGCCAAGAAATGTATTCCTTCGGTATTTATTGTGTTGACAGGTTTTAATAAGCTAAAGGTAAAGATATATATTTTCGACCGACTTCCACAAAAGGAGGAGGTCCTCAATTCGTCTGTATTTTTTTTATGTATGTTACTCGATATCTCCGCCAAATGTGGTCCAATTTTCAAAATTATTTTTGTGTTCGATAGAGCTTATTTCAAGGGTATAAATTTGGTCACGATCGGTAAATTGGAAGTCGGTCAGATAGATAGATAGATAGAAACTGTTGCAGACACACACATAAAAAACAGGTAACAGAACAGGTGAGCAACAGAATAACTGTACCACAAGTGGCGGCCTTATCGCTAAAAGCGATCTCTTCTAGGCAACCATTCAGTCAGTTAAGTTTTTAAACTTGTGATTATGTAAAACATGAGTGACAATAAGTTTAGTGTATTTAGGTTATAAAGTAGCTGATGTTTTACCAGCTAATATGTAGCCTCTAGTTAATTATTGATTTTTTATTATTGATAATTTTAAATTGATTGATTTACTAGGCGACTGGGTACTTAGTTTATTTAATTGGCAAATTCTTCTCAATTTCACCTGTTTGATGATTGTGATCTAGATTCTAGCACAACAGATCAAATAGCTAACCTAATTTATAAGATAATTACTCTATATAACCACACAAAGTTAATTAAACAATATTAGCTAGATTTAGGTGAAATTAAGATAAGTACGAGATATCAAATCGCCATTCCTGGAATGATGTTGTGGTGCAGACTGCAGCTAAAACTATGTCCATACATTAAAACAGTTCAGAAGACTGATAAATATTAGTGTACCTTATTAGTTAAATGATAATTAGGTATAGTTAAACCATAGCTGAATGATATTTGTAATTTAAGGATTTATATTTGTGAAATTATTGTGTAACACTGTAATTAAAATATCGCAGATGTACCTAAATACAAACAGAACTTTTAATCGACAACGTCTTGTTAGGAAAGGTCAATCCGACTGTATTTAACTCCGTTGGTTCATATTTTTGTAATCTATTTTTACTGTTTAGTTTAGTTACGGCGTTGAAATAAACTTTAACTGTGAAAAGTAACTAATTTTATTTTATAACATGTTACCTATTTACTGATTTAGCTCTCTGTAAATCAAGGAATAAGTTTATCCTTTATCATCAAAACACACATCTTCCATCTTTATAATATCAAAATACTTATTCGGTCAGCCTGATTAGTTTCTTTCGATTCTTCCATCCGTCAGTGCTTGCATGCATTATCATGGTTGATTCTTCTTTCACTTGCATTAATCCTACTCCTCTAGCCTAGGGAGGTTATCTAGGGAATATACAGTCCCGGACAAATTATGTCGGAAAAATCACTCTTATCCGACCTACCATTCGAACCCATTACCGTTAGTCCACAGCTCACTAGAACGCGGAGGCCAATCATGGTAAATTTCAATTCATACAAACATAACATAAATTGAAATAAAACTATTCTTACGGATTCTATCACGATTTTGCTTGATGCACGATGGCTTTGCTTTGTCAGAAGAAGCCTTCGAAACGTCGGGAATAATAATTAAAACCTAATCGTGATAGAATCCGTAAGAATAGTTTTATTTCAATGTATAATATTCGCGTAAACTTAAGAAATCAGAACATAACATAAGCTCACGCCTGTATCCCCGAAGGGGTAAGCAGAGGCGCACTAGAACACCCACATTTCGCGGAGCTTAGTTCTGTCCCAGATGTGATAGGGGGCGAGCCTATCGCCATATCGGGCACATATTCCAGACTCCGAACTGATATGGAAAAATCCAATATCACTTAGCCTGACCCGGGGATCGAACCCAAGACCTCAGGACGGTAGTCGTACCGAAAAACAACCACGCCACCAAGGCAGTCATCGTCATCAATTCAAGTTTGAGCACCACTGGTCTAACGGCTATAGACTGGGAAAGCTTGGATCCTGGATTCGTTTACTACGTGAGGCAAATAATCAGGCATCAGCTAATGTTAATATAAAAGCTAAATGTGATGTTAAGAAACGATCTACGTAATAAAAGTAATAAAACTCGTCAATGATTACTCATTCGAGCACCTACATCGCGTCACATAAAACATACGATACTGTTTTATTCATGCTGTTTGCAATCTCAACTTTATGACATATAAAATGTACACATATTAATCTTATACCTGGCTTGTAAAACTTTATACGCGTCTTATTTACCTTTAAAAGAGGCTTTTAGGTGTGTTTTATATGGCGCGTTGGATGTAATTGCTGATTAACGTCATAAAGCGTAGAATTATCTAGTAAACTTGTAGAACAAATATGAGAGGAATAAACTTATCTTGTTACGATGTTAAGGCCAAATAGTCACGGGTGGCTCGGCCTCCGGTGGCCCATACGCTTATGTAACATATATATGTGCCGCCGCCAACGGGTTAAACGTTTGAGCAAGGGATAGGTATATTATAAACTCTATTTTTTATTATTAAAAAAGGGGTTACCTTATATTAAAAATATAATTGGATTAACCACATAAAGAAATTAAAAACAAGATACATCATTGTTAAACTATGCAAATAACTAATACTGTTACTAAAGGCTTTCTAAAATGTCGGTAAAGCCTTGCTAATAAATTTTGGCGATGCGTAAGGTTATTAGATCTTATCTAAAATCCGCGTCTCCCGCACTAAACATTACACAAAACATCTACACAAAACATTTATTTTTGATCTATGGTCCATTGTTCGAGCGTATCGTACGTGCAGGAGACAATTAAAACCCTTGTTTTGTGTAGTTGTTTTTAGTGGTTTGTTTCGAAAAAACATGTGCTGGAGACGTGGTTTCAGGGTAAGTATCTACATTTTGCATTTAATGTGTTTGGAATTATACCTATTGATAAAAAAAAATACGAACCGACTTCAAAATGTATTCGATCATTACCAAATTTATATGGGACCACCATCTAAGACCTCCCTTAGAATAAGCTCTATCCAACACAAAAATAATCTTGGAAATCGTAAGTACTTAATTAATATTTGAAGATTGAGCAAATTTTTTAAAGCGTCACCTAGCGACGAGTAGTAAAACTAAATGACACTAAATAAAACAGGCATTATTTCTTATTATTGCCGCAAGATAGCTGTTTTGTTTTTGCTTTTTATACCTAATAGCATTTAATACAATTAAATAATATAAAAGCAAAAGTAATTTTATTTGCAATTAAATTAAGTAATAATTAAAAGTTATTAAATAAGCAAACCTCTGACATAATATACAAAAAATATTATAATAAATACGATGGCAACACGTATCAATAAATGTCAGATGTAATGTGAGGTTATGTCGGTCTTATTTATTTTTGGTTATGAAATTTTAGTAAAAAATACAAATAAACACAGATATTTGAAAAATCATAAATTATAAAACATATATAATAAGGTAAAAATTACAAATAATTTTTTATGTCGTAACATATGATTGTTTATACATTAAATAAATGTATTTAATTTGTAGATGAATCTAATAAGAAGAGGCTTTTCATTACTTTCCATCGGTATTAGAGCTCAGTGCACACAATTTAAAGGTAAGTCGTTTCTTACATTGTTTAAATAATCATATTACTATACCCAAGAATTTCTCCATAAAAATTTCGAAGGTATGTGAAGTCTACCAACCCGCATTTGGCCAGCGTTTTAGAATAAGGTGCAACACCTCTCATTAGTAGAGGAGGCCCGTAGCCAGCAGTGGGACAGTAATGTTACAGGGCCTAATATTAATATTATTATTAAAATGGATAAGTTCTTTATTATTTTATACACCTAAAGCTTTGTATCTAGAAACCAGCCAAATTGTTTCTAATAACAGTATCCATTTGTCATATTATATATTTAAGCTCAAGCCTGTATCCCTGAAGGGTTAGACAAAGGTGCTAAAAGTGTGTCCATATCTTACTGAGCTTATTTCCATGAAATTAAATTCCATCCTTTCATGTAATAGAGAGTTAGTCTATCCCGTCAAAATGTGCTGGCCAGACCCAGGATTTGACACTGTTACTGCTTTTCATTAAAATAAATGGCTTCCATGCATTTGTGATGATTCTGCCAATGTCAAGGTTGGTCCAAAGGGATTTAATATTTACTAACTATAGAGGGGCTATCAAGCAAGGATCCATACAAAGAAATTGATCTCAAACTTCAGTACCCCCATCAACTACTTATTACAATGAGAGGGTGATGATTACAATTTACACCCTAGAATATTTTGTGGATGGTTAAGAATCGCATAAGATAAGTTTATTCTCTCAATATTATTTCGCTGGCCGACCAAGAGTATATTTCAAATAAACTGACTGACTTATGACCAATAGGTCATAACTTTTGGATCACAAGTTTTGTGCTGTTGTCCAGTCTATATACTGTTGAATGTCTTTGGTTGGATTGACCAAGGCTTAATGATTATTATTGAGATGGTCCGTAAAATCGGTACATGATTATACTTACTATAATGTAATGCGAAAAAAGGAGATATCATTTTATTATTTTTTAAGGTCTAAAATTGGCAACACAGTTTGATGTCTTACACAAACCTGAATTCTTTGGAATTAAAAACTCTTGTTTGCACGAAAATTAAGCTTGTTTCATCTTACCAACTTCTTTCTTTCTTTGTACTTGCCCTGATCCCACCTTAATGTGGGGTCGGCGCAACACACTTTTCCAAGCATGTTGCAGAAACGATTTGGCTTAGTTTTTACAACCGGCTACCTGCCTGACGTCAACCCTGTCTAGGGGAACTAGTCCCAGGCAAATTAAATTAGAAAATTTGCTTTGACCAATCTGGGAATCAAACACAAGATCTTCCGAGCCACAGCCCATATATACTGCCATTACACCAAGAAAGCAATATCATTTATTCATCAACATTCATCTTACCAACTATGCAAGATATTTTATTTGGCTTTACATAAGTCCTAGTGAGTTTAGTTAACTGTAAACTTACTGAACCGATTTTGATGTAATAAGAAGAAAGCTTGAACAAGTTTGTTATAAAGAAAAACAGGGGCCTATAAAAATATGTCATGTGCACAATTTTGAGCAAAAGCTAATAATAATTTTAAATACAAATGTATGATATTTTATTTATTGTGTAAATAATATTTTACAGCCTCCGTGGCGCAGCAGGCGAGTAGCCGGCTGTGAAACGTGAGGTCCTGGGTTCGATTCCCACACCGAGACAAATGTCTGTGTGGCCCACAGATATTTCTTTCGGGTCTGGGTGTTGTGAGTCCGAAAGTCTCTCTTAGTACCTGATACCCACGACACAAGACTCGATCTTAGTGTGGGGTCAGGATTATGTGTGTGACTGTTGGGTGTATTTATTATTTATTGATTTATTTATTTATTATTATCAATTAAAGATGAATAAGATATACCTAGTTTCTTGACAACTGGTGGGAGTTTGCTACTGATCGTGAGAGATAAAGGGGAGGCGTTTGCCCAGCAGTGAGATAATATGGGCTAATATGATAAGATAAGGATATACTTTTATAATTAGCATGCTGTGTAAATAAAATTTTGTGAAAATATATATTTTCGTCCTTCCATATCGCAACAAGATTTGCGAAACGTGATTATTTATATAGGAAATGCAATAACTGACAATGTACAAAAACAAATCGACATCTGCACTAGGCAGCTGCAAAACCACACTACGATATTCTGAACTCTAGTCCCATGAATTTAGAGATGTTATTACCGTGGCGTGTGCGTATGCGACAGTGGTCAACAATAATATTTGCTCGTAGGATTATTGTGTCGCGCGCCTGTCATTTCGCACGAAACCCTTCCGCGTGGACGGGGATTAGGTCCTCCGGGAGTTGGTACGGTCGGCAAAAAAGTTTATCTTGTGATTATTTTTTTAAAATAATGCATGCCTCGGTGGCGTGGTGGTATTTCGGTACGACTACGGTTCTGAGGTCTCGGGTTCGATCCCCGGGTCGGGCAAAGTGATATTGGATTTTTCCATATCAGCCCGGAGTCTGGAATTTGTGCCCGATATGGCGATAGGCTCGCCCCCTATCACATCTGGGACGGAACTAAGCTCGGCGAAATGTGGGTGTTCTAGTTCGCTAGTGCGCCTCTGCCTACCCCTTCGGGGATACAGGCGTGAGCTTATGTTATGTTATGTTATGTTATTCTTTTAAAGCACCTTAAAGTAAGGTGAATTGTCTTGTAATAAATATGTATATAGTAAATATATATATTGTTATTTGCGTTTGAACGTTTGAAATGTAAAATGTTGTGCTTATTGATTTTAACCGACATAATTTTAATTATTTCTTAGGTTTACGCGAATATTATTCATTGAAATAAAATAGTTTTTACGGGTTATATCGCAATTTGTTTGTATTTATTTTATTTTAAGTCCCGACGTTTCGAAAGCTTTACAGCCTTCGTGGTCACTGTTCGGAAAATAAAAGACATACAAAGCGAATCACGATAGAATCCGTAAAAACTAGTTTTACTTTCCTTTTTTAAATCTTCCATAAGTTCCGAACTGATATAAATGTTCATTGTTTTTTACGCTATTTCTGGTGTTCCAACATCCACATAAAATGCTATTAAACTTAATCTATATTAATAACATATAATTATAATAGGCGTTATCACAAATTTAAAAACTTAACAGTCAGACTTCAAATCCGCATCGTGATCAAATTTATTACCACCCTTGAAATAAGCTCTATCGAATACAAAAATAATTTTGAAAATCGGTCCACATTTGGCGGAGATATCGCGTAACATACATAAAAAATACAGATTATTTGAAGACCTCCTTTTTGGAAGTCGGTCGATATATATCTTAAAAGAGAAACACAGATATTCACATCTCAGCTTTCACGTTTTGCGGACCGTACCGGGCCTATATAAATAAATAAAAAGGGTTTATAATGAGTCAGCACATCCCCAAACTGACCGCGCCACAGTGCGAAATGGTCAATCGTACATAATCCGCAACATGCAGCCACAATATTCACACTTTCTTTGTGGTCTGATGGTGTGGCCGCATGACTCGAGATTACAATCAGAGATTGCATTGTAACGCTTTGTGAACGTTTTCTTAGTAAATATAGGAAAGCGGTTGTCACAAATTGTGCTTTTGAATGTTTAATATTAGAATATAATAAGCATCTTAATTCCAAGCATTTATGCTCAGCTCCACCAATAATCCAAATGTTATTCCGGATCTCTTGGAGCCATTTTTTTATAGCATAGACTGGCAAACGAGCATATGGGTCACCTGATGGTATGTGATCTCCACCACCCATAGATACTCGAGACACGAAAATAATCATGGGTGCATTGCTAACCTAAAGAAGAGAAATAGGGATTGGGAAAGGAAGGGGGAATTAGGCCACCGGAAATCTCACTCACTGAACGAAACGCGACAGGCGAGCTGCCACTTCACGTCGGTTTCCTGTGAGACAGTGGTATCAAGCCGGTGGAGCCGGTCCATTCGTCCTGTAAACGTAACTGTCTACAGCGGGGCTCTACCACTCAAACATCATCTCTCTCGCACGTGAGCGTCCTACTGCCAGTAGGTATCATGTTATTAAATCTAGCAAAATACACAAGTCCTTAGCAGTTTATGTACCTACTAATTACGTTATTTAATTAATTAAATTATCTTACACATTTTGCTACGTTAAGAATAAAATAATATTAGCCCTGTAATATTTCTGTCCCACTGCTGGGCACGGCCCCTAGTAATGAGAGCCTCTCATTGAGAGGGCTTAGACCTAAGTCGACGACGCTGGCGTAAAGCGAATTGGTAGACTTCACATACCTGTGAAATTCTTGTAGAGAAATTCTCGGGTATGCAGGTTTCCTCACGATGTTTCTTTCACCGTTATAGCAAACGAAATTTCACAATAAAAACACATTTAACATAGAAAATTCAGAGGTGTATGTTGCTTTTTTGGAGAACTTCCGACATTAAGAATATTATAAATATAATATGTTTATATATTGGGTGTTTTTACTCATTATTATTTGTCTCTTCTAAACGAATCCAAAGTCCCGTTATTTATCCGCAGATTAAACACTTGAAACATTGTCTGAGACCCCTTTTTATGTACAAATAAATAAACGGCGTCACCACACTTGTCAACGCAAATAAATGGTCAGTGGGACAACGTGGGATATGGAAGATACAAACTTTCTCATGATCGTATTATGCACAAATGATGATACATGACTAATTCAGTTTAGTTTAGTTGAGTACACCCTTAGTACGAGTTAAGACTATCGATGATGATAGTTATCGGTAATTCTCCATACATTTGTCTATCAGCACCTCTTACGGTAATTTATTTATTTATTAGGACAACATAACAGATAACAATCACATAATTACGATTACAATACCAACTATGTTTATTTTGTCTTATTCTGGATTGTGACCCAAAACATGTTGCCACATCACAATAATTACAAAATTAAACATATGAAACAGCTAGGTAGTTAATCTTACTTTCAGCTATTATCACCCGCCATCCACAACACCTATGCAATAACAAAAATAAATGTATAGAGAAAACGAAAACAAAATAAACTTTCGAACCTTACGAGGTTCTAACGCTATCTAGTACGCTAGATCCTGTGTTATAATTACATACATACATAAGCTCACGCCTGTATCCCCGAAGGGGTAGGCAGAGGCGTATTAGCGAACTAGAACACCCACATTTCGCCGAGCTTAGTTCCGTCTCAGATGTGATAGGGGCGAGCATATCGCCATATCGGGCACAAATTCCAGACTCCGGGCTGATATGGAAAAATCCAATATCACTTTGCCCGACCCGGGGATCCATCCCGAGACCTCAGATCCGTAGTCGTACTGAAATACCACCACGCCACCGAGGCAGTCAAAATTGTAAACCAATTTATGTTCTCGACTGAAGTAGGACGGTCTTACAGAAAACCGACACTGCGGTTGCATTTTATTTAATTCGTTTTTATTAGAATTTGTTAGATTTGTTTCACTATCTGGAATTTGTGCCCTATGGCGATGGGCTCACCCTCTCTTACATCTGGGACGAAATTTAGTTTACGAAATGTGGGTATTCTGGTTCTGCCTACCTAGGTATATACAGGAGCGAGCCTATGTCAATGTTAGGTTTGTTTAATATTTCAGTCACACCTTATTTCCAATATTCCAAACTTATCACATCATTTGCTTGTTACTGTGCAACCACCAGAATAATTATAAATACTTCAATAATAGTACCATACTTAAGTCTCTACAAATCATATCTTAATCCTTCCGAGAAAGTTATGATTTTGTTACACTTCACAATACGAGATCAACGTAACTTTGGGATTATCATTCATACAATATTTGCTGTAACTGGACTATACTGTGAACAGCGCACGACAATTGCGAAAAACTATTATAACTTATACAATAGAGTAGTGATGTCCATGATTTGATTTAGAGTAAATGTGGCCGAAGCCGAAACGCTCAGATGTGCTAGATGTCCTATGTGCGCTATCGCGTATTAAATTTCAGCTAACTGTGTATTTAATAAGCATAAAATGCATGTTATAAACAGTTTTTGTTTACTTAAAGTAGGAATTTTCATGTTTAATTGAATTTACTATTGTAGAGGTATAACCCCGCTAAGTTAAAGCACAACGTGAGGAAAATACTCTTTCGGTATAACTTCCATGTAAGTTATAACCGAAACCCGAAGCCTTATCTCTAGGTACATCACTATCACTGATAGAGTTGCATTGAACGGTTATACAAATATGATTTATGTTTCGAGGAAAGTTTTGCAAATGCTCGCTTGTCCCGCGGGTCTGTCCGCTTTTTTTCAAGAGTCACACTGTCACAAAGGGATACATTTTAAGCCCGCGTGTCCGTCATCTGTGGACAATGCCCACTATTAACGGATTATAATCCGCAAAAAGAGCAGGTACAGTACTGACTTGCGGAGATGACCAAGTGATAGGCGACAGCGAGCGGTAGAAACTTACTATACAACATCTTTGTTCAGATTAAGGCAATCGTCTCTTACAGTATTTAAAGCATAGCAAGTTGTAGGTTACATGGAGTTTCAAATTTATTGCGGTTATAGTAAACATTGGCTAGACTACGTCACAAGCTTGAAATGATATAAAAATGTAATAATTTTAAACACAAGAATTACCTTTTAAGTTTTATAGTATTTAGAAAATTTTGCTTCTTTAAAATATCAATTAAGTTGGTTTTAAATCATGACTAAGCGGTGTAAAACCGTAGTAACATTTTGTTATTGATTTCGTCAAGCATCACCCACATGTATACTGATAGACAATTAAGTCCACTATTTCACATATTATTATGATCTATATAAAGTTTAAGTACCTACATAAAAACGTAGCCAAATCAAATTATTAAATAAATACATACATACATTATGTATGTATGTATTTATTTATTTAATTTCGGGGATACAGGCGTGAGCTTATGCTCACGACTGTATCCCCGAAGGGGTAGGCAGAGGCGCACTAGCCAACTAGTACACCCACATTTCGCCGAGCTTAGTTCCGTCCCAGATGTGATAGGGGGCGAGCCTATCGCCATATCGGGCACAAATTCCAGACTCCGCGCTGATACGGAAAAATCCAGTATCACTTTGCCCGACCCGGGGATCGAACCCGAGACCTCAGGACGGTAGTCGTACCGAAATACAACCACGCCACCGAGGCAGGCATAAATAAATACACCCCCATACAATGTCCTACCGCCATCTCTCAAACCCTGCACCATACATTCGCTTGCATTAGCAGATGCAAGCCTGTCAAACTCGTCATACCCACGATTATCCCCAACAGTGGCCAACACTCCACTACGTGTACGTGACCATCTCTGTCCACCGACCACTGGTTGCCACAGTGGATGTTATTCATAACTTCTTGTTCTTACTTCTAGGAAATGTTATAAGAGTGTAGAGGTAATGTGGTGTTGTTATGAATATTTGATATAGGAGCGATTTTTCACTAGGTAACTTTTATCTGGAAAATAATTTTGTTGTTTTGACAGATTGTTCATTAGCCGACAATGTTGATACCTCTGAAATTGGCTTTTCAATCCGATATTACTCGCCACGACTTTTAGCGTGAGATCTATAGAGCGAACTTCGACTAAGTGTAAGTAAAAAAAAACTAACTCAGTGAGGATTTGGAATTGTTAAATCGAACTTTGGCATAGTCCGAGTCTATTTTTACAAGAAAATATTTGCTTAGTCTATCTCGTCAATCTGTTTTTCATGTAAAAAATTGCTGGGACTAAATCAAAGTTCAATTTAAAAATTCCAAATCCTCACTGGGTTCGTTTCTTTGACTTAGACTTAGTCGAAGTTCGCTCTAAAGATCTCAGCCTTATACGGTCTAATCTTTCATTCTTCTAGTGAAAATAACTCTCAATTTTTGAAAGTGTTTTTAAATTACCAGCCACCTAACTGAATCCTACTTTGCCACGTTATAACGGTTCAAAACTGAGAATTTAAAAATATCCCATTATTTGAAAGATTTGTATTAGTATTTTAATTTAACTTGAGATTTGATAATTGGTTCGTTTTTAAGCAACGTCGTCAAAGGCTTGACAGATGGTCAATGAAAAATCAAACCACTGAACTATAATTCGAGATGGGAAACCACATTTCTCATACGAAATGGTCACACGGTTTTCATTCACATTGACCGAAAAAAAAACAAATGGAAGCAGTCCACAGTTACGGCCCAATACTTACCGCATAATGCATTAAATAAAAACGCAAAACCTCGTCTTAAATAGTCACGGGCGGCTCGGCCTCCGGTGGCCCATACGCTTATGTAACATATATATGTACCGCCTCCGACGGGTTAAATACCTGACAGTTATCGCAAAAACTCGCAAGTAACGTGTCAATAGTTCCCGTTCCCGTAGGATACTGTATGTAATGTATGGAACAAATTGTGCCACCCTTTCGCCCATACAACTGACACAATCGCCACAATTGTGTCGGACACGCCTTTGTGTATCGCCTTTTGTGCGTCTTTATTATATATTTCTATCATATTTTTGATGTATCGTCTTTAATATAGTTTAAATAATTTTGTGATGTAAATCTTATTTTGAACATACTTTATGTGGTAGTTTATTATTACTTTTAATAGATAGTATGGTAGATAGAAGCAGCGAAAGCTCAGTTGGGAATGGTTCGGACTGCCGATACAAGTGTCGAGGTTCGAAACCAACCCCAAAATGGAGTATACACCTCTGGCTTTTCTATGTTAAGTGTATTTTCATTGTGAAATATCGTTTGCTATTAACGGTGAAGGAAAACATCGCGAGGAATTTCAAAAAAACCCAAGAATTTCTTCACAGGAATTTCGAAGGTATGTGAAGTCTACCAACCCGCATTAGGCCAGCGTAGTAGACTAAGGCCTAACCCCTCTCACTAGTAGAGGAGGCCCGTGCCCAGCAGTGGGACAGTAATATTACAGGGTTAATATTATTATGGTAGATAAGAATTACTAAAATACCAAAATAAATTACAGGCCTGTTATACTCGAAGCAGTAGGCACTAGGCAGAGGCGCGACTAGTACACCCATATTTGATCATTTATGCCAAACACTAAGTCCGACGACATTTCAGTTTAAGCATTTATGTTAGGAAGATTGTAGGTAGTATCCATGGCAAAACCTTCCCTCTCTGCCATTTTGTAAGGCAGAAATAAACTCCAAATCGTAGGTCTAAACTACAAGAACCACGATACGCATGAGCTTGCACCCTTACCTACCCATCTGGAACACAGGTGTGAGCCTAGATAAGTATGTAAATAACGTCCACAATAAACATATTAGCTCATGACTGTGTCTGAAGGATTAGGCATTGACTAATTAGAGAACTAGAACACCCACATTTCCCCGAACTGATTTCTCAGAATGTGATAGGGAAATCTATGTGAATAAGTTGCGAAAAATATTCTACCCGTATTGTCACCATAATAACTGTACACGATACCTCTCACAATTCCGTCACGCCTCCAAACCTAGAGATTTGCAACCTTTGTTGATACAAAAGTTGTTCTCTTAGTGAAATCTGTCGATAATCCTCGGCCGACAATGAACACCGTCACCTGCCGGCTTACGATCTGTAACGGTATCTCGGGACAGTTAGATAAAAGGGTTCTGTCGATGTAATACGAGAATTTGGAATTAGATTGAAGTGCCTAATTCCTTGGCCTAAGTAATTATTTGCGACATGATCAAGATTTCCCTTGATGGTCGGTTATGCCGGCCTAAAGTCACTATTGAATTGTTGATGAGGGAAAGACTTGACATGATATGAAATTCCGTCATACTAATTCAGCAAGCAAGTGTGAGTGGTAGAGCCGTGATGTACACAGTAACATCTACAGCACGAATGGGCCGGCTCGACCGGTTTGAAACCATTATCTCACAGAAAACCACGTAAAGTGACAGCTGTTGCGTTTTGTTCGGTGAGTTAGATTTCCGGTAACCCAATTCCACAGTTTTAGTTTACAGTTTGCAACGCACCCATTGTTATTTCGGTATCACGGGTGTAGAGATAGGCGGTGGATATCACTTACCTTTAAGTGACCTACCTGCTCGTTTGCCAGTCTCTGCTATCTTTTCTTCTTATCCCACCTTAATGTGGGGTCGACGCAACACGCTTTTCCAAGCATGTTGCAGAAAGGATTTGGCTAAGTTTTTACGACCGGCTGCCTGCCTAACGTGAACCACCTCTGAGGGATCCAGTTCCGGACACATTAAATTAGAAAATTCGCTTTGCTTGACCTGGGGAACCTCCCGGTCCACAGCCCATATATGCTGCCAGTCTCTGCTATAAAAATATATGAAATAATGTTATTTCCAGCGATACCACAGTTACCAGCACCAATCACACCACTAGCACACCTGCCTGCTCCCACGTGGGGGGCCACGGGTCTGATCTCACGGACGATGGCGTCGCTAGCACAGATGCACCGCACCGGACCCCACATCAAGAAGAGAAAGTCTAGGAATCCCCTCAACGGGAATCCATTTGCTAAGGTAAGGCGTGGTAAGTAATTATGTAGCGTCGTTGCAGGAACAGGTGATGTTTTCAAGGCAAAGGAAAGGGAGAAAATTGCAGTCTATTTTGTCTTCAGATCCTAGCGATGGTAATACCAAGGTATAGATGATTTACTTTGTGTACTCACTGTGACACAAACGAGGCCATATGTGTTTTGGATATAAGGCTTAATCTTCAAAATTACTGATTCGTAAGCTCACGCCTGTATCCCTGAAGGGGTAGACAGAGGCGCACTAGCGAACTAGAACACCCACATTTCGTCGAGCTTAGTTCCGTCCCAGATGTGATAGGAGGCGAGCCTATCGCCATATCGGGCACAAATTCCAGACTCCGGGCTGATATGGAAAAATCCAATATTACTTTGACCGACCCGGGGATCGAACCCGAGACCTCAGAACCGTAGTCGTACCGAAATACCACCACGCCACCGAGGCAGCCATATTTATTTTTTTAATTTTTTTCTTTCTACCTCTGCCCTTATCCCTTAATGTGGGGTCGGCGCAACACACTTTTTCAAGTATGTTGCAAAAAAGATTTGGCTAAGTTTTTACGACCGGCTACCTGCCTGACGTCAATCCTATCTGAGGGATCCAGTCCCGAGCAAATTAAATTAGAAAATTAGCTTTGCCCGACCTGGGAACCGAACTCAGGGCCTCCCGGTCCACAGGCCATATATGCTGCCACTAGACCAAGGAGGTGACTAATCAATTATAATGCTATAGCCCTTTACTTATAAAAATATTTAAGCGCTGCTTATCTTTATACCATAGGTTGTCCCTTTCATTTTTAACCAATGTAACGCAAGGAAAAAAGTGACAGGTTATTCTTAACCATTTGCTCAGCTTAAAAATGCTGTTTTAAGTAAGGCCCATAATCCTGAACAATACTAGGCATATTTAGGATTCCGTAGCCAAATAGCAAAAGTAGAACCCTTATTACCTCATGTAATAGGTTCTAAATTAAGTATTTCTTTATTTCGAACAAAGACTAAAAGGAATTAAGTCGCAAGCAAAACTTAGTCTTAAAGTTATTCTCGTTTGTTTGTTTCTTGTGTGGGCTCCTTTTTCCGCACTAAGCCTCATAAAAAGTGGACCATTTTGCGTGACGAGGTATTCTCGTTATGACGCCTCGTTCCTGTAATGATTCCAGGGTGTAGTTCTAAAGACGGTGATAAAGAAGCCCAAGAAGCCGAACTCAGCGAACCGCAAGTGCGTGCTGGTGCGTCTCTCGAACGGTAAGGAGATGATCGCGTACGTGCCGGGCATCGGGCACAACCTGCAGGAACACAACATCGTGCTCGTCAGGGTCGGCAGGTGAGAACTGACAACGTACGATAATGTGTTTGTTGCCTTTTTTTCAGTCTTCCTTGCTCTATTGGCGTATATGGGCTGTGAGCCAGTGGCGTGCATAGATATTCCAATCAGGGTAAACAAAAATCTTACACAATTGGGTACTTGAGTGACTTTTTGTTATGAATTTTATGTGAAATTTACGACGTCTAAAATATATAACCGAAAGAAATATTGAAATATTCGCAAAAATAAAAAAGTTATAAGCCTTTGAAGTTTGGGGTATCCTTTAAACTGCGGGAAAGAGAAGTATCAGTATAATAGCGTCACCACCATAACGCTACGTGCATTGGAAAGGGATAGCAAGATATCTCCAATATGCCCCCACTCTAGAATTTATTTTTCATTTCTTTTTCAACCAATTTCGATGCAGTTTTTACAGAAGGGTTTTTTATTTGTTGTATTTGCTATTACATATAAATATGTACATATATAAAATCAAACATAGACAAGTACCCAATTATCAGATCAGGCACGGTATTTTTCTAATGCCGCGTACACACCAAACGAACGAAAGAAATAAATAAATAAACTTTATTCAGCCAATGTCTCAGGCAACAATGAGTGGGAGAGAACAAAAATAATAAGACAATATGTAGCACTAAGAGGTAAAAAATTCAAGAACGAAAAGGTTCACGAACGATAGCGAATCTATGCCTGTTGCATTCACACAACAGCAAAAGTTTATTTGTATGACCACAACAGATGTAGATTCGCGAACGTTCGTTCAGTTGATGTGTACCCCATAACACGATTAGCCCATTAAGGGAACGTACCTATACTACGTGACCCATTTTTTTTAAATTTTTATACCCTCAAGGAGCGGTAACATATGTTCAGACCCGATTTTCCCAAAAATCTCACTCACAGAAGAACACATAGCGAACTGTCATTTTTTGACAATTTTCTGAGACTGGTCCAACTGACCCATTTTCCCTTAGATATTTCTACAGCGTGGCTATATCTACCACCCAAAAAAAACATAATTTGCCAACCCCAAAACTTTTTGTGGATAAAAACAGAATAGCGCCTTATCAATTTCATATTTCAATATACTTAATTTTCGACTTCTTTTGATTGATATTTCTAACCTACTTATTAATTGAACCGTGTTACGCAAAAATGATCCAACCCACAAAAATACCAAAAAAACATAACATAAGCTCACGCCTGTATCCCCAAAGGGGTAGGCAGAGGCGCACTAGCGAACTAATACACCCACATTTCGCCGAGCTTAGTTCCGTCCCAGATGTGATAGGGGGCGAGCCTATCGCCATATCGGGCACAAATTCCAGACTCCAGGCTGATATGGAAAAATTCCAATATCATTTTGCCTGACCCGGGGATCGAACCCCAGACCTCAGGACGGTAGTTGTATCGAAACACAACCACGCTACCGAGGCAGGCAAAAAAATGTTGACGCCAATATAGTCTATTAATGGTTTAGAACATGTTCGCATCAATAACAATTTTTTTATTTTTTTTGTGGGCTGGATCACTTGTGCGTAACACGGTCCAATTGACCTTGTGAAAAAAGTCACGTCATACCTCCTAATTCCAGATTGAAGGACTGTCCTGGAGTGAAGCTGAAGTGTGTTCGAGGCAAGTTCGATCTGCCTCATGTCATCAAACAGAAAGTGTAGCCACCTACTGTACCACGGTTAGTTAATATATTAGTTTAAGGATTTGTGACTTTCATTTACCTTGGGAAAGGGGAATTGGGCCACCGGAAATCTTACTCACCGAGCAAGCTGCCACTTTACGTCGGTTTTTTGTGAGATAGTGGTATGACACCGGTCGAGCCGGCCCATTCGTGGTGTTGTAACTGTCTACAGCGTGGCTCTACCACTCAAACCTTTGGTAAACGGGCATTATTAACATTCACGCATGTCTTCGTGAAGAAGCAAGTAGAGATGCAATAAGATACTTATCAATCGACCTTATTTCGATTGCATGATGTGACCTATGTACTAGACAGTAGACACTAGTGCTGTGGATAATCGGTTATTTTTCGTAATCGATTATCCACATCTCAGGAAATTATTCCACTGGACGCTAGAAATCTTAGTAGTCTGAGATATAGTAGTACCGAAATACGGCTACGCTACCAAAGCAGACAGGTTATATAATAATACGTCTTTAAAAATAATCGATTATCCACATCACTAGTACACACACTAATTTCGGTCTAGTGGGATACTAATCGGTAAACCCAGATTTAAACTCGGTAACACAGCGTGTTTTTGAAGTGAAAACTTCTTTAGCATCAATATGCTTTGAAAGTCGATGAAACGAAAAAGCGACAGTAAAAAGAGACAGACCCAAATTCATAAAACTTAACGTGGGAGAAAATGAGATAGGAAGCATTATAGAGTGTTTCTTATATTCGCGCATACGTAGTACCTACAAAACTTGGGAAAAGGCATCACACAACCGTGGTGTTTTGGATACGTGTACCTATTATACGTTTGTAGTCTTTTCATCATTTTTATAATAAAATTCTTCATTTATGCCGAAAACGAATGCATAATCTTTTTCCCGAAATTTTACATTCGTCTCTTCATCTTGAAGCCAAAATTTTTTAAGGTTTCACTTATACCAAGTGTGTATTGCACACATGGATTTTTTTAGAATGATGCCCTATTTTTGAAGTTTGACATTATTTCATAATAATTACAGCCTTGCTAATAAATCGTACATATATGTCACTTATACAATGTAAAGTTTCATTGTGTATTGAGGTATTGAGTAACATTTGAATAAAGCAAACACTTGATACTTTATACTGCGAGTGCGGTGTGACCCATTAGTCCCTGTACCCGACCCACGAATCAGACGCCTTGTGCCATTATGTACATAGGACCAATAATGCGGTATTGGGCAATTTGTAAATCGCAGGAGGTGTGGCTTACTACTTGCACAATACCGCACAATAACATGTCATGTCGCCAAGTGCGGCTTGTAATACCTTTACAATTGAGCATTACATAATGTAGCTCTATGAATGTAAATATACTATGGCGGTAATTTATAGATGTCCATTTAAAATGTCGGTAGAATTGATATGATTTTTTCCATTTTTAATATTACGGATTTATTAATATATTAAGTTTCCATTTTTTAACAGTTTTTTTTATTTTATTTGATGTGTATTTAATTAAACGATATGACAAATTGTTTTATATACTGTGGCCTAAATTGAGATTTTTTTCTTAAATACATTTCAGTTATATGAGGTGATAAAGCAAATAAGAAACGTTATAGTAATTGATATTTATTTTATTGATACCAGCGTTCGATATAAGATTGTGTATTTCTATTTATATTTTACATTCTTATTAGTCTAAATCTTAGTATAAAAATTGCACAATATTGAATCCCTAGAAATAAATTATTGTAAAAACATGTATTTATAAACATTTAATTTAATTCGTCATTTCCATACATAAATATTTTACAATTTAAATAAATTAACTAAATCTAATCCCTACTTAGCTAAGATCTAACCAAATTGCACATTTAAACCTATCAGTCTTTAAATAGGAACTACAGTTACATTACAAAAATCCAAAAATATATACATACAACAGTTTTCTCTAATTCATTCTCAAGTTTTATTTTAGCTTACTTTGAACTTAATAACATAGATAAATAGTTAACTTTGAACATGTTTTAAATTACGGCCAATATAAAATTAATTTAAAAATCCAACTCTGGCAAACACTAATGCGAATTAATCTCATATTAGCAGTAAGTTAAAATGTTTTTCTGGTTCGATCTTTACAGTTCAAAGCAATCCTAAATAACAGTCTTACCACCTGCCCTTGTTACCACTGCAATGTGGGATCCAGGCAACAAACTCTCTGAAGGTGGCAGGATTCAGCTTCGTTTTTACGACCAGCCTATCCCACGTCAGCCCCTGAGGCAGTCCAATCTCTGGCAAATCGCTTTAGAAAAACAGCTTTGTCAGATCTAGTATTTGAACCCAGAGACAGAACGGTCCACAGCCCATATAGGCAATCACTAATCCAAGGACATGACCCAAAATTACAGTATTTTAACTTAAATTCCTACATCTACCACACACTTGATTAGCGAGCATCGCCTTCAACCCAGCGACTTCTCTCCTAAGATACGATACTTTCAAAGCGAGATGTATTTCCCGCAGCTTCCTTCTGTCCCGACTCTGTTTCGCCGCGAAGTTGTTCCTCTCCCTCTGTCTCCTGTAAGACTCATCTGCTGTCTCGTTCTTGGACTGCACCGACCTCCTCATTCGCGGGTTGTTGCCTGTAATAATGGATTTAGTTAATAGATGTCGCAGTCGTAAATAATAGGGGATTAAAGGAGAGAAAAATAAATTTTTCAATCGCTGCTTTTTACGCAAAGTTATTCAAAAATATTTTATGACATTGAAATCCTTCTTAGTTGAGGTATATTTAAAGGGTTTACAAAGTTAATTTGTTACAGTGAATCTGTAATAACCGCATTATGTTTAAATTAGAAAAGGATAATTCAGCTTTCGAAGCAAATTCACGATAAACGACCAATTACGATCCTGACACAATTTTGGATACACTTCATGCATCTTCTCATATTAAATAACACTTACCCAACAATGTGCCGCCATTCTTCTCCGCCATGGCCCTAAGAGCATCACGTTCAAACGCTTGGAAGTCAGGGTCATCAGACAGACAATCCACATCCACCATGTCGAATGATCTCTTCATAGGCTCTTGTACGGGAGACGCAGGCGGGGACAAATCATGGCGCGTCATAGGATGATAATCATACCGTGGATACGACTCGTATGATGATATACTCCCCCCAGATAGGGGGGAAATCTGTCCCACTGCGGTATACATCGGCGGATACCCATAACTTGGATATTCTTGATAATTCACTTCCAATCTTGTGTAATCATCTTTGTCCGCTTTCGTCAAATCTAGAGCGACGTCATCGGCATATGGAGTCCACAGCGTCATTATTCACTTTTAAAAAATAAACTAATTTTAGTTTAATAATAGTTTTAGTTTTAGTCGTAGTTTAGTTCCGATCACAAGATGGCGTTATCACAGTAGTTGCTCGACCGAAGGGTGCGATTTAAATGTGACAAGGGTTGTTGGTCCGTCCCTTTTGTTGCGTGGGGCGGGACTGGGTGGTAGTGGGGGTGGGGTCGGTGGTTGGCGGAAGGGTTACTACCTGTCACCCTAACGGGACAGAAAACAATGGGGTTGATTGGTACTGTATTTGTAGTGCAATTGCGGTGAATGTTTTTGGAAATGGAAAGTTGACGTCATTGATATGCAATTAAATATTTTCCATTTATTATTAAATAGGTTTATCTCAAAGAAAAATTTCGTTTATTTATAAACATTATTTATAAAGATTTTTTGTTATTAGTATCTAGAAAACAATTTAATATTATAGAATATGCACTCAAATAGAGTAACAATGATTAAATAATTTATACTAATCTAGTCGGTGAGACAGATTACATACCTATTGATGACCAAAAACACGGACTACTTACCCTTTTGATATCACAAAAATACTTCTTAGTTGTAAGAATTGTTAAATACCTCAAAGATTTAATCTATAGAAATACCAACAGTAAAATATATTTATCTCATGAAATACCTATATATGGCCTAAAATGTACTTTAACCCTGTTTACGAAAAATATTGACGAGGATGGATGACTCAATGTCAATTTGCTAATGGTTTTGTTTTTGCGTTAAAGTTGTTGTTGAACGCAAATGACGGATTAATACGTTAGCTCAATTACTAATAATGTAAACAATATTTCACTATCATTAACATCGAATAAACAGGTAATTAAAATGAATAAGGCACTTTGAGCATTATTTTTTAAAGTTTTCAATTTGTTTTAAAATACAATTGTGCTTGTTGAAAACATATAAAATAAAAAATACTCATTTCTTTGAATATAAAAATCAAGCATTATCTAAATTAGAATAAATAAATAAAATGTCAAAAAAATAAATGTCTACTGCTTAGCCCTATTTATTTAATTTGCAAAATATTATCCGTCATAAATCGTTTGTAAGACAGTATAGTTATAAGGGACTTCAATTTAGTGAAGACTATGATACCCTGCAAATGCATATCCTGTTGCTTGTTGAGGAGTGTTTGATGACCTCATTTGGGTAGGTACTCCATCTTAGGGTCAAAGTTAGGCAGCGGATAGAGATTATCTTCCCTTCTTAAAATTAGTTAAAATCACATCATTCATCAGTCAACACAAGACAGCCAAGAAGAACGGTTGCGTCGCACTAGTGCTCTAATTTGTGTTCGGGTAAAGTGCTGACGCAGCAATATTCGCCGCCGCGTCGAGGCGCGAGCCGCGGTCGTTACGATGACCTAGATATCGTGATTGCAATTCGTAATAATTATTTACGTAAACAACTGACATCTGTTAAGGCCAAGCTATACTAACCAATATGGCCAGCCAAAAATCAATCACCATCAAAACGGAAACAGAACAACTGTTATATAAATTATATAACGAGGAAAAGGCCCTGCGTGAAAAATTGGAGTGCTTGGTAAATGATCTCCAAGTTAAATTAGAAAATCTTCAGCAAAAACTTGATAAAACTGAAGAACAAAAAAATAAGTCAGCCTCTGACAAAACATGCGACGCGAAAGAATCGTCTTCCGAAGTCCATTATGAGACCGATGAAGAGGAGCTAGCACGAGAGACCGAGTGGATACGCCAAGTGAGCAGAAAGAAGAGGAAGCTTAACTCAACGCCTTCTCCGCAGCAACAGAACGAGCCCAACAAAAAAGGTTCCGAGATAATTAAAGTAAAAAAGGTGCCTCTGCCACCCCCTATTATAGTAGAAGGTATAAAAAATTACCAAAATTTTTATGATTTTCTTTCTACAAGTTTATCTAATGAGGAATTCACTATAAAGATGATGAAAGGAGACAGTGCTAAGATTAACACAAATAAAGAAGACTCGTATAGGACAATTACTAAATTGCTACTAGAAAACAATAATCGCTGGCACTCATACGAAAACAAACAGGATAGGCCAATTAGAGTTATGGCAAAAAACCTGCATCATTCGTACCTGCCCGAGAGAATAATAGAAGATCTAACATCCAAAGGTTATAAAATACTGGAAGCAGTCAACAAACTAAGTTGGAGAACTAAAGAACCTCTCAATATGTTTATGCTGTCATTCCAAAATAACGAAAATATAAACACCATCTATGACATTAAATCTATATTAGGATGTAAAGTGGAAATGCAGCCTATTAAAACATCCAAATTGATCCCACAGTGCAAGCGATGCCAGGCGTATGGTCATACACAAAAATACTGTTGCAAGGAGCCCAGGTGTGTAAAATGTACGGGAAAACATCTCACCCGAGATTGTAGAAAACCAACAGACGTAAAACCAAAATGTGTTCATTGTGGTGAACTTCACCCTGCCAACTACAGAGGATGCATAGTAGCTAAAGAGTTGCAGAATATGAAAAATAAGGCAATGGCTAAGAAAGCTATAAATGTTCCACCTCGAGCTGAGAATAGAAGGAATAACGCCATTAAAGATCAAAGTTATAACGAGAAAGTCTCATTCGCTCAAATGACTAAAGTCGGCCCGTCAGTATCTCAGGTACAACCGAAGCAACATCTGCAGGCAAAACCACAGCCACAGCATCAACCACAATCTAGCAATATGGAAGAAAAAATCAACAAACTCTTACATTATATGACTTCATTTGACAGTCGCTTGAAAAAATTGGAACACAGCACCAAGATTGCTACATCAACAGAGTCACAATGATGAGTACATTAAGAATAATGGAATGGAATGCTAACGGTCTATTTCAACACCTTAATGAAATAGAAATCATTCTTAATACAGAAAATATCGATGTGTGCCTCATATCAGAGTCACACTGTACCAAAGAATCAATGATAAAAATAAAGGGATATAAAATCTATAATGCATTACACCCAAATAACACTCCTAGAGGAGGCAGTACTATTATTATAAAAGAAAACATCTACCATTACGAACAACATAAGATGGAAGAACAAGACAAACAAATTGTTTCGGTCTGTGTTCAAACAAAGCTCTACCCGATTACTATATCAGCTATATATTGCCCACCTAGATATTCGCTAAAGGCAGAGCAATTTAAATACCTTTTAAAACAACTGGGCAATAGGTTTATACTCGGAGGAGATTTCAATGCCAAAAACACCCATTGGGGATCTAGACTTACGACAACCAAAGGAAAGGAGTTACTAACAGCTATTAAAGATGTCAAATGTGATGTAATATCTACAGGTAAGCCAACTTATTGGCCTACAGATACCCAGAAAATACCAGACCTAATAGATTTCTTCATATGTAAAAACATCTCACTTAACAGTATTCATATAGAGGAAGGCTACGACATGAGTTCAGACCATTCACCAATAGTGCTAACTCTATCTGAACGCTTAATTAAAACAGAAAACAGCTTATCTTTAACAACTAATTATACAGACTGGGAAAGCTTTAAACTTGACCTTGAATCTGTAATAGACCTAAAAGTTGCGTTAAAAACACCAGAACATCTTGAAAACGACTTAAGAAAATTTATAAACGATATACAACAATGCGCCTGGCGAAACACTCCCGAAACTAAAATCAGGGTAAAAGGTAACTACTATCCAGTACATATCAAGAATCTTATTGCCGCAAAGAGGAAACAAAGGAAACAGTGGCAAAGAACTAGAAATCCACATGACAAAACATTATTTAACACACTCACAAAAAGATTAAGAAGGGAAATCAAAAGTTTTAAAGATGAATCGATGAATACGTACCTTCGTGAACTTACAAGCGATCGTACATCAGATTACTCGTTATGGAAAGCTACTAAAGATATTAAAAAGCCTATTAAGCAGATCCCTCCAATAAAAGGGTCAAACGGTCGCTGGGCTATCAATAATAAGGAAAAGGCAAACATATTTGCACACCATCTGGAAAAAATTCTTAAACCTAACGAAAGTACTATAGAACAACTCAAGCTAGATGACAAAACGCAAGAAAACCTAGAAATAAAACTCGTAACTCCTAAAGAAGTGGTACGTGAAATAAAAAGTCTTAAACATAAGAAATCACCTGGTTATGATTTGATTACTGGAGATGTCTTAAACAACCTTCCACGTAAAGCCATAGTTAAATTAACTACTCTTATTAATGCTTCACTCAGATTAAAATATGTACCTGACGTATGGAAATTTGCTGAAGTTATAATGATACTGAAACCTGGTAAACCTCCTCAGGAAGTTACTTCCTACAGACCAATTTCACTGTTACCAATAATGGCAAAATTATTTGAAAAACTATTTTTAAAAAGATTAAAACCTATTATAGAACAAAGAAATTTAATCCCCGACTATCAGTTTGGTTTTAGAGAAAAACACTCCACGATAGACCAAGTGCATCGGATAATCAACATTATTGAAAAAGCATTAGAAGAAAAGAAAGTTTGCACTACTATTTTTTTAGACGTAGCACAAGCATTTGATAAGGTATGGCATCACGGCCTTACATACAAGCTGAAAAATTTACTTCCAAAGCAATTTTCAGATATCTTGGAATCTTATATATCGGACAGAACATTTCGAATAAAACATGAAGATTCATATTCCGACATAAAACATATCAACGCTGGAGTACCACAGGGAAGTGTATTGGGTCCCGTACTGTACTTATTATACACCTGTGATATACCTACAACGGAAAACAACACCATTGCCACCTTCGCGGATGACACAGCAATTATAGCTACAGGTTCTACTCACGAGGAAGCAGTGGAAAAAGTCCAAACAGCCGTTAATACCATCATTGATTGGACCAAAAAATGGCGTTTAAAAATAAATGAATCAAAATCAGTTCATGTAGATTTCTCTAATAAAAGACCAAATTATCACCCAGTGGTAATAAATGGTAATAAAGTACCGTACGAAAATACAGCCAAGTATTTGGGCATGACACTTGACACAAAGCTTCGCTGGAAAGCACATGTTAAAAAGAAACGCGACGAACTGGAACTTCGTTATAGGAATATGTACTGGCTACTTGGAAAACACTCCGCGTTGTCAGTACACAACAAAATCCTTTTATATAAACAAGTCCTAATGCCAGTATGGACTTATGGCATACAGTTGTGGGGCTGTACCAAACAAAGCCATATACAAATGATCCAACGATTTCAAAATAAAGTGCTCCGGGGTATCGTAAATGCGCCCTGGTACATAAGAAATGATGATCTCCACCGGGACCTTAAAGTGGAATTTGTTAGCAATGTGATACAGAAATACGCCGAAGCTCATGAACGTCGACTTCATCATCATGTGAACGTAGAGGCAATCCAGCTCCTTGACAACACAGACCTAGTGAGACGACTAAAAAGGACAAAACCTTTTGAGTTAGTGTAGTGAACATTTAGTGACATATAGTGCAGTGAGTGCTATTCGTAAAGAACACGTGAACATTGTGTCTTCCCCTTAATAGAGACAATAAGAAGTGTGTTAATGGACATATTCTTAGCTATAGTCTCATTAGAAGTTTAGGTTAAACTTAAATTACTTATTAGTCGTTAGGCTAGATTGTAATTCCAATGATGTACTTCATATGGTATATCATTACAAAAAAAAAAAAAAAAAAAAAAAAAAAACATCATTCATGCGACTGCCTCGGTGGCGTGGTTGTATTTCGGTACGACTACTGTCCTGAGGTCTCGGGTTCGATCCCCGGGTCGGGCAAAATTATATTGGATTTTTCCATATCAGCCCGAAGTCTGGAATTTATGCCCGATATGGCGATAGGCTCGTCCCCTATCACATCTGGAACGGAACTAAGCTCGGCGAAATGTGGGTGTACTAGTTGGCTAGTGCGCTTCTACCTACCCCTTCGGGGACACAAGCGTGAGCATATCATTCATATGTTATTCATATATTAACTTCTATTCCTTCCCTTCAAATTCCACTAATCGGTGTTCTTAAAATATTCCCATGACAATTCTATCGAAAGCACCATACGTCCGATGAAGCCATCCGTATGTCCACCGCATTGACGGGACCCATCGATGCATAGTCTATGGGACACTTCCGTCCACTTGTGATGTCACGGTGGTCTCGACAATGGATTGAAATGGATAGCTCATTGAGAAAAAACTTTACTTATAGCACAACTGTTGGATAATAATGAGCTGGAAGTAACTGTGAAAGATGTAATAGTGTTGCCGCCTGATATGGACATGGATGATAACTATAAAATGTGTATTATGATTATTACTCAAAACTAAAACTAAATTAAGTATTTTTAGTCCAGTCAACTAAATTTGATGAATTTAACTAAAATTAAGTACTGTCAAAACTAAAAAGCTTTCCATGTAAATTAACAGAGATGGTTGATAAATAAAGAATGTATTGAAATTAAACTATTTTTACGGATTCTATCACGATTTGATTTTAATTTTTATGCCCGACATTTCGAAAGCTTTGCAGCCTTCGTGGTCACGGGTCAGACGTCAGACAAAATCGTGATAGAATCCGTAAAAATAGTTTAATTTCAATGAATAACATTCACGTAAACCTAAGAAATCATTAAATAAAGAATGTAATTGCGGATATATTAAATATGTATCCGAAGGTACCCCTTCGGATACATATGTGGATCGGATACAGGTAACGGCGCAATTTTACCTTAAAATCGTCCATTATAAATAATAATGAACGCTTTTAATGTAAAAGTTACAAACATTGATATGGTGTCAAAATAACTTAATGAAGACACAAGGTATTACAATCAAAACATTTTTAGTCGTGTTATTTTAGTAGACACTTGACAGGATTAAACTGTTTTGACAAGTTTTTTTCAAATTGCGTTCCTGATGTGCCTATAACATACAATTTTATTTTATTTTATTTTTAAATACGGTGTGGATCATGGGCGCTGTTCAATTTCCGTGTTATTCATAATTTTATGAAAAGCGTTGTTTTATAATCCTGAAAGATCATCATAATTTTGTATTCGAAAGAAATTAAACCATTGCCAATTTTCTATTCTATCCGCAGTTTAATCTAATCCCACAAAATCATAAGCTTCCAGAAAACTAAGCGGCCGTCACCATTTTAATCCTACATTTTTTAATCCGATTGATAAACATGAATGCAATAAGTAGCCTTTACGAGCCGTTAGTGAAACAATCCGGGCGCATTGTTGCGTCTTGCAACCGATTGTGATTGTTATGGCGGCGCGGTTGTAAAACAATTGTTTTTGTTGCGGCGTCTGGCAGCCGGCAGGTAGCGCACGTGACATCACAGCAAAAATAGGACTTGTTCTGTTTATTTTAGAGTTTGGTGAATGTGTTTGTTGAAAGCCTTTACTTGGCAACTCGTGTCGGTCAACATGTTTAACAACATTCTTCGTCGTCTTCTCTTTGTTTTACAACTATTTTGGCCACATGACATCGACGTTATTTATTGAATGTTTATTTAAAATTCACAAGTTATAGTTCAATAATAGATTCTTAAATGCTGTAATTTAAAAAGCTATGGTAAGGTACTTATTTGTATCATGGTAAAAGTACTGACGTGTACTTAAGTAACCCAAAATTGCCATATAATATTTCTTTCGTCACAAAATATATAAATACAATATTGAATAAAACGGTAACGTCAATTATTACGATTTAATTCGACAAAACCAAATAGTCTAGTAGTGTTCTAGTTGGCTAGTGCGCCTCTGCCTACCCCTACGGGGATACGGGCGTGAGCTTATGTTATGTAAAACAAATAATTACTGATTTCTTAAGTTTTCGCAAATGCTATACATTGAAATAAAACTATTTTTACGGAACATAAACGGTTAACTTTTTAATTTTGTATAATTTTAAAATGAAGGTAGATTTCGTAACACTAACATTTTTGGACAAATAACATCTCAGTCCAACCCGTGACCACGAAGACTGCAAAGCCTTCGAAACGACGGAAATAAAAATTAAAACCAAATCGCGATAGAATTCGTAAAAATAGTTAATTTCAACAAATAATTACGTTCAGTTTAAGTTCATTTTCCCCACAGAATAATACCATTTCTATCTTTATATTATGAAATCAAGGTTTATTAGAAAGCCTACACCATTCCGTAGTCATCAATTAATGTTCGAGATAGATGTGTCACCGCAGAACTCACCCATTTAATAAATAATACCGCCCTGAGGACGTTCTGTGGACAGTCTGTGATCGAATACCGTGTGACCACACACATGCAAGCATTTGATGACAATTTGGAAATATAATTTAGAAAGCCATGGATAATTTAATTCAGTATAATTTATATCTGTTGATCCATGTTTGTATCCCTTGGTCCATGTGTGTATCATACATATATCATAGTTATTATATTGTTTTGCTCTATAAAACAGTTTCTCTATTCGATGAACTCACTCATAAGTCGATTGTATATACCTCTATGTATAGAAAAATACTATAGACATTATTAATTTTAATATTCACTTGTATTAAATTATGTTATGGGTTCTAAGATATTATTTTGTTCTGGAAGCTATTTGCATAGGACAATTTATTTTTAGTGCAGTAAATGTCCCTGTCTGTCCCTTTTTTAAAGAATCTAAGTTTGAACCCGATTTAAACTTGGGTTTCAAAGAACCTAAGTTTAAAGCTTCTGCAACAGAGCATACTCATTTTTATATATAATTTTATTGCTTCCATGATCCACCATGGTGGATTAAATATAATATAGTTTTAAACGTTTTGAATGTTGTTTGCCTACATTTTTACAGGTTATTAAAGAAATGGTAAATTTTAATCCTTAAAATTTATTACTTTACTAATCCAAAGGCATAATCGGCATCTTCATGGCCGATGTTTATCTGTCGCTTAATAAAAGGAGGAATTAATGTTTTTTTATTAATTTCTATACAATAATCGTTACTGCCTCGGTGCCGTAGTTGTATTTCGGTACGACTATCGTCCTGAGGTCTCGGATTCGATCCCCTTGTCGGGCAAAGTGATAATGTTTTTTCAATAGGTACAGTATCAACCCGGAATCTGGAATTTGTGTGTATCTCCGGAGAAGTAGTCAGTGACGCACTAGTTAACTAGAACACCCACATTTCGCCGAGCTTAGTTATGTCCCAGATGTGATAGGGGGCGAGTCTATAGCCATATCGGGCACAAATTCCAGACTCCAGGCTGATACTGAAAATCCAATATCACTTTGCCCGACCCGGGGAGCGAACCCGAGACCTCAGGACAGTAGTCGTACCGCGCACGCATAACACCACGCCACCGAGGCAGTTATTATTATTTTTCCATATCTGATACACCATATCGTACCCATAAATATGCACCTTTCTACCTGCCCTTATCCCACCTTAATGTGGGGTCGGCACACTTTCAAGTATGTTGCAGAAAGGATTTGGCTTAGTTTTTACTACCGGCTGCCTGCCTGACATCAACCCCCACTGAGGGATCTAGTCCCGGGCAAATTAAATTAGAAAATTTGCTTTGCCCGACCTGGGAATCGAGCCCAGGACCTCACAGTACAACTGTCTACAGCCCATAGACCAAGGACCCATAAATATACACCGTTATATACAAATACATAGATCCGACCCCTACACAGAAGGGGGTCGCAATTGATTGCAACATGGGGCGTAACCCACGCATTAGGAAATAAACTTTAACACAAGGAGCGATGACAACTTTTTGATTGTCGTGATGTTGACAATGCAACTTGCAAGTCTGTAAGGGATTAGTGTTCCGTTATCGATTGTCGAGAAAGCATTCGAAAGGGTTCGAAACGCTCGAGATGTTTAATTTGTATGGAATAGTAAGTTTATGGTGTCGACTGTCGCGTTTATCAATATTATCTTCGAGTCGGTCTTCTCTTTTTCTTATCCCTTTTTTTAACACTGGGAAATTAATTTACGGTTCTCTCCGAGACAGAGCTCGGAGGTATAAGGCCTAAGCCGTCCTACCGACAAAAACCCCGCAATTACCTCTCCCTCCCTTGTGTCGGAGGCCACGGGATACGCGAATGCATGCAGCCGTAACCTCCGCAGGAGTCGGCCCTTCTGCAAGGTCTCTCGATATCAGAGTTTTAATCTCTGACAGAACACAAGATGCGTTAGAAGGACGCGCCAACCTTCAGTGGCGTGCAGTCCATATAGACAAAGAGACATTGTCTACCCTGAATTTACTATTTACAAAAACCTTGACCAAAATATCGTGACCAACAATTTTTCAAATAGCAGCACCCGGCTTATATTTTGAATCAAAACGGGGATGTATTATGATAGTATAAGTGATGTATACGTTGAGGAAAATAATTTTGCAAGTTTTTGTCTACCTTGATTGGAATGTCTGTGCACGTCACTGCAATTGCCAACCTCATGCAGCTTAGAAGCACCTCTGCTGTATCGGTGGCTTAATTGTCTTTCGGTACGACTTCCGTCCTGAGGTCGTATTAAATGTTTGTGCAAACCAAAGAGTGAAAAATTATAATGACATAGAAGTTAGTAGCTACTAAGTACTAAGTATAAGAAGTTGTTTGGAGAAAAAAGTATTTTAATCGTCATCAGCCACACAATGTCCACTGCTGGACATGGCCTCCCCCAAAGATTTCCAGATCGACAAGGTGGACAGATCTGATGAAGGTCACAGGAAATCGCTGGATGCAAGCTTCCAACAGGTCAATCTGGAAAGTATTTTGGCCCGTCGAAATCCTCTGGAATTTCTATTAGGAGTCTCGATCATACCAGTCCATTTATGCTGAAGCTGCTGAACAGTTAGATGCGCAGAAGAATATGCACTCCTCGTATCGTTTCCAACAAATGGCGCTAGTTGGAAAGCAGATCGCGATATGGTTGGGTTACAAGCTTAAGTACTACCGTTGTGGTTGTTCATGAGTAAGATCAGAATAACAAACATTACACTCATGCTTAAAACTAGCTGTTGCTCGCGGTTTCTACCGCGTATTTTTGGACGTTGATTGGTGTAACAACCTTCATCAACCACTATAAATATAAAATACTTACAAGTAAACACTCCTAATCGATGATGTCTCTAATACTCTGTGACCGTCCTGAGCCGAGGTTCGTAACCCGTTAGTGGGTTGCCCTCAGCATGGTCACCTAACCTTTTCTTGGGTTCGTAACGCAGCTGCGTTCACCCAATAGACCGGTGTAGCTGAGTAAGCCGACTCGGTCGGGCTGTAGGACAACACAAAAAAAAAGTAAACACTGTTATTCAGCAAAATACTACTTACAAGCAATGGTATGACGTTGGAGTTGGGCCGTGGACGCTCCTAAAATGTTTAGGGCGACTTGTGCATCACTATTACTAAAGTCTTAGGAACCATTTGCTCTTTTTTTATGGTTTTGGTATACTCAAATTTTGGTCAAGTGTGAGTTGTCCCTGAAAATTCCAGACTCCAGACTGATATGGAAAACCAATATCACTGCCCGACCCGGGGATCGAAACTACACTATTGAATGGATTTTAATGAAACTTTGGATATGATCCGACCAAGTACTAAATACAAGTACATAATATGTAGATATATCAAAGAGGGGATCTCTATAGGGTTGCGTTAACTAATTGAGTCGGGGGTCGCTCCCCCATACGCAATCACTCAATATACAGTATATAAGGGGGCCCTAATACGTTTATTGATATTTCCTTATAGTTGAAAAGAATGGCTGAATTCATGTTCTCATGTTGAATTTATATCAGTTGTGTATCATATTATCTCAATGGGCACGACCTGTTGGTCACGGACCTTCTCTAATACTGCTCACATCTGTATCTCCGAAAAGGTAGGCTGAGGCGGACTAGCGAACTAAAACTGGTGTTGAAAAGAGCAACGCCAGAGTTTCTTGCCCGTTCTTCTCTGGCGAAACGGCCGAACTGACGGTATAGTAAAACTTTGACGGAATCTAAATGATTTTGATGATCTAAATGAGATTTAAACTATTTTTACGGATTATATCACGATTTGGTTTTAATTTTTATGCCCGACGTTTGTCCGTCGACACGGTTGTATATTTAACAAATCTTGGAGTTAGAAACACAGATTTTAGAAAACTACTAGAAAACGTGCATCATTATCAGCCACAGGACGTCCACTGCTGGACATAGGCCTCCCCCAAAGATGGAAAACGTGCATGCATGAGTTGAATTGTCTACAAGTGATGACACGTGCCCATGTTTACACAACTTGATTGACAAAAATAATATGAAACCATTCTCGGTAACCTAAAATAAATAAAGTATAGTATTTCAGCGGACTCGTGGCGATCTTTTCGGAAGTGATGATTTTAAATCAGATTTCATGTTGTTACATAACATCATCTCTGAAACTTCCTCCATCTGCACTTATCCCACTCCAGTGTATCGGAAAATATTATTTATGATTATTTAAGCATTTGGCTTAAGAAAGAATTTGGCTTAGGTAAGTTTTTACGAATAGCCGCCGATATAATGTCAGTCATGTCAATAAAACACCCTTTGTTTCTAACTGCTCTTATCCCACGGTAATAGTGGGGTTGGGGCAACACACTTTTCAAGCATGTTGCAGAAAGGACTTGGCTATGTTTCTACAACCGGCTGAATGCTTGACGTGATTCAGTCCCGAGTAAATTAAATTAGAAAATTCACTTTGCCCGACCTGGAAATCGAACCCACGGCCTCCAGGTCCACAACCCATGCATGCCACTAGACCAAGGAGACTAGTCTTTTACTAAGAACACTACATTATATCGACGGTTCCAAGGCAAAGTGCGTTAAGCGACATTTTTGAAACTTTACAGGAGAGAGGTTCAAAGTTTTTTTTTTTGAAAAAAATTCATTATAAAAAAAGTACTTGGCGGATTTTAGCAAAATTAATATATTTCTTGCGTTTGCACATATCGCAACTTTTTAAATAAAAATTGTGTTTAAATGAGCTGTATTTTAAAAAATAAGTGTCGCTTAACCCAATATGCATCAACTGAAAGAATTTTTAGAGTGAGGCAAAGTGACTCAAGTGCCCATCACAGATATTATAGCGGAGACGAAATTGATTCATACCTTAATACGATTACGTTTCAGGAAAAGCAAAACTGCTTTATCCTCCATGTATCATAATGTTCATAAAAAAATACTTGCCAGAAATTAGCACAAGTCGTATGTTACATGGGCGCGGCGTAGGGTAAAATGATTCAAACCCAAAATTATTTTACGATTTTGTTATTGATATAACCAAAATAATAACATTTACAACAGATTTGATTTTTCACCAATTTTTTTATGGTTAGCAAATATTGTATTATGTGGGTAGTTTTATATTACTAATATAAAAAAATAAAGGATCTAGATTTACAGTGATTCTATACCTCCCTTCATTATCATTAAAATAATTTGCTCATGATGAAGTACTATCTTCTTCTTGCACAACTTGCTGAACGACCAGCTTGAAGCGACCCGAAGCAAATATTACTTGCTCCGATTTCACCTAACAAGATTCTTAGTTATCTCCATCACTTGAAGAAGGCTTTAATTACTTTCTTATCGAGGCGTGGGCACTGGGCTCTTATGGTGTAGAGCTGTTTGGCTCCCTGTTCAACCATTATACACAATAAAATACTTAATATACGAGGGTATGGTCAGTATTCGAGATTGTGATCAGTACCGCGACATTCAGCTTATTTGACATGCTGCACCAAGAAGAAAACACTGTCGCTGAATGAATGAATGAAGCTTTAAACCCAGATATGATACCATAGGCCTGGTGTTTGCCATTAAATCGTTGGGCGAGAGATACAGGTCGATGAAGACTGTAGAAATCTGAAACTAAATGTAGCGAAGATTGAGGACATAACCTATTGGAGGTACAGACATGGATAGTATCCAGATAAGGAGCAAAAAGATAAATATTTATTAAACATACTATGTTATTTACTATGGTTAAAGTAAAAGCGAAAATATCTTAAATACAATGGGTGTTCAAAATAGTAACTGCAAAAATGATTTAACCGACAAATGAAATTAAATCAAGTAGAAGCCTAAAAATCTTAAGTGACCGAGGGCCGAAAATGGTAAAATCTTGTGTCGTTTCAATCAATGAACATCAAAATGGAAGCTATTTTCGTGTTGTGTTAAGCGCCAAAAAAGTCGTCAAAAAAAAAAGAAACTAGCGTCAAAAAACGCAGAAAAATTCGCTGATTCCAAATATATATATAACTCAATATCGCAAGAAATGTCGCTTAAAGCACTTTGCCTTGGAACCGTCGATATTTTAAAGACTAGCTACCTACTTGCCTGCGAAATAGTGAAGTACCTATTACCTAACGTATAAAGTGGTCATAATGATTTCTTAGGTTTACGTGAATGTTATTCATTGAAATTAAACTATTTTTACGGATTATATCACGATTTGGTTTTAATTTTTATGCCCGACGTTTCGCTGCAAAGCTTTCGAAACGTCGGGCATAAAAAATTAAAACCAAATCGTGATATAATCCGTAAAAATAGTTTAATTTCAATGTATAAAGTGGTCGTCACTATGGTCGGCTTAGTTTTTATACCTATTTTACTATTATATAATATAAACAAAATATTTTATATTTGGTATCCATAATTAATTATACCTGTTAAACATCCTTACTCGTAAATGATTCTTAAGTAACTTAAGTTCTGTGCTATGTTTATGGCGCTATTAGCTTCTGCTCCTAAAACATAACTACCTTTTTTTATACTCCATTGAAAGGGAACAAAAAACCCGTCCTCGCTGCCGAAAGCCGAAACGTATCCACCTTTTTAACAGATAAAAAACCTCCATAAAGGCCCGCACGCGCACGGGGCGTTGCGCACGCGCCACCGACCAATAGAATCTATTCGTTGATGAATCATGTATTGTACAATATTATATGGCTTTTATATAATGCAATAGATACCTAGTAGGTATTGTTAAAATCTTAGAAGAAAACGAAACCATTTTACAAAACTATTACAAACGTTTATTCTTGTTTACATCTAATTTTTTAATAATCACCAATGTTCCCTACCCCCCGTTCATGCCATCGACGACACTTGTGTTGCCATTATTAAAATTGTATGGAAATATTATTATAAGTGTCGTCGCTGCCATGAATACCAATTATTTCGATAATTATATAACTAAATACCCTGTGATAAAATATTAACTATTTTAACAATATTCATTACTTTAACAGTACCTATAGTCCAAAAAACTACATGTTGTGTTTACGGCAGTAGTATGGTGTAGAAAATAATTTGTGTAATCACTACATAGTAGCTTCTCGCTGTCTGTCTGTCCCTATGTATGCTTAGATCTTTAAAACTACGCAACGGATTTTGACGCTGTTTTTTTTAATAGATAGAGTGATTCAAGAGGAAGGTTTATATGTATAATACATGCATAATATCGTTGCACCCGCGGAAGCCAGGGCGGGTCGCTAGTACCGAATAAATGCTTAAAGTATTACGGTACATAAGATACGTACATATCATAGTGTGGATGGCGTATATCTATATAATTCTGACATTTTTATTTTTGAATTATTTTACAACATAACATAAGCTCACGCCTGTATCCCCGAAGGGGTAGGCAGAGGTGCACTAGCCAACTAGAACGCCCACATTTCGCCGAGCTTAGTTTCGTCCCAGATGTGATAGGGGGCGAGCCTATCGCCATATCGGGCACAAATTCCAGACTCCGGGCTGATATGGAAAAATCCAATATCACTTTGCCCGACCCGGGGATCGAACCCGAGACCTCAGAACCGTAGTCGTACCGAAATACCACCACGCCACCGAGTCAGTGAATTATTTTATTTGAAATTATACTGAAAAACTATTTTTGCCGAAATGGTAAAGAGAAAATAAACGAGTCAAAATGACTCATAATCGGATTACCTCACTGTGCAATAACAATTTTTCCACTTTTCTTTGATGCCAGATTAAAAATTGGCAAACTTTTTACAATCAAGTAACGGGCGGATTATTTTTATTTTTCATCTGCATCGGATTTGCCGGCCGGCCGCCATAAAAATTTAAACAATCGACAGATTAAAATCAGTTTATTACAGGATTTATTTCATTTCTGGAATATTATGGCGGTATTACAGGACGCGGTGGTGTAAAGAAGGGATTATATTTAACGGTAAATGTTCTTTAATCCTGATTAAAAATATTTGTTATGAAGTCGCAATCTGGAATGGTTTTTCCATTAAATATTAATCATTAGTAAATAGCAATGAGATGGAAATCGTTATGAGTGGCGTATGTTGAGCAACAGACATCCTGTGGCTGATACTGAAATATATATAATGGGATGTATTTAAATATTCGAAAGTAATATATGTAATTTTGTTTATGTATTTACCCTGTAGGTTACTGTAGGTAGCATTGGATTCGAGAACTTGTCATTTGGAACTTTAAAGTGACATTAGCGCAATTTTTAACTCGATTTCGGTGGAATTTAAAGTAACTAACTGAAATCGAATCGAAGTTGAAGTCGAATTGAGTGTCAAAAGTTACTCTACACTTATAGTAATGTGCGAAAATCGATGGACACTTATTTGTTGTATGTATTATTTATATTTTAATATTAATATTAATAAATATTATTATATTTTACTTTGGTCGTACCTATGTTGTTGCAGTTATTATTTTTGTGCTATTTCGATTTTCTAAAATTATTTGTGACTTTTGTTTTACATATAATTTTAAATATTTTTGTTAAATAAAATTTAAAGTCCAATTCATTTGCAAAATTTATTGCGATAAATTCCATATAACTCTGAACATAGACAAATCCATTACATATTATTTACATTACAATAATTTATATTTACAATTTATACAGTCTTATAATCTCTCTCATGGTTCATAAACCCCACTAAATCCTTAAACTACGGCACATTTCACATAATTTCGAACCTGACTTCTTAGCCACACATAAGTTGTTTCCAGATTAATTCATAGTTCATTTCGTTTCAACACTCGCAAATCTGCCGACATCTGCTACAGACTCCAGCCGCTATTCTCCCCCTGAGTTCAGCCATCTTCTTCTTCAAATATGTCACTTGGAACGCCAACCGTACCTCCCTCAGTTTCCTTCTATCTCTGCTTTGTTTTGCCGCGTAGTTGTTCCTCTCTCTCTGCTTTCTGTAAGAGTCGTCAGCAGCCTGGCTTGTTTGAACAGCTCTTCGCATTCTAGGATTATTGCCAAGTAAAGTTCCGCCGTTCTTCTCAGCCATTGCTCTAAGAGCATCTCTCTCGAAGGCCTGGTATTCAACGTCATCAGATAAAGATTCAGTGTCGAAGAAATCTGGTGAGTTGGGTGGTGATGGTGAGACGATCTTCTGTTGGTACTGAGGCCAAGCTTCTGGAGATCTTTGCGCTGGAACAGTATATCCATGTGGAGGGTATGGATACCCCGAGTAGTATTGCTGGCACTCCTGAGTGTACACATATCCACTGACAGGAGGCGATGAATTGGTAACAGGTAGGTCCGGAGAGCGTCTCTCAATCTTCACGGCCGACTTGCTCAAGTCCAACGCCGCCTCCTGAGCGTACGGGGTCCACAGAGACATTTTGACAACTTGTTCACTCGAAAAGAAAATTGCAAATGACGGGCGTCCCTTCTCTAATGGTCACTGTGAAATGGGGCGGGGCTTGTTGTACCCCTTCGGCAGGGAAGGGTTGGACTACCTGCGGTTAACCCTAACGGGACGAATGTCGCATTGATTTACGGTTGCAAAAAGTTCCCGGAACGCGTTCAACTGTACTTGATCACTGATGATAAGAGAGGTAATTCCAATCAATTTATGCAAAAATGTTGATCAAATGGACCCCTAATGAGTTTGTTTTTCGATTAGATGCAAATTATTAGCACGTTTTTGGATGATCCGCTGATTAGCTAATTGACGCATTAATAGGATAAGAAAGACAAACATCTTAGTTCCAGAGAAATTATTTCTAAAGTAATTAGTTTACAGCATTTGTAATAATACTTATGTGTTCATAATTATAGGACCATCTCAGTTATGGTCATTTAAATGGAGTGAGGAACCATTGAAATTGCGATTTAAGTTAAGTATCGCTACGCAAATAGTATAATCTTCTATACGAACTGAATATGACTTAAATTTAATAATTAGTGAAATAGTTGGTGTCATATTCGTAGTTCTTAAATTAGGATGGGAATCGGATTGATTTCGACCATACCACGTAGCTATAAAGACTAATATAATAATAATGCATTTATTAACGTAGATAAATATGTATTGGTGTAGTCATATGTTTACTTGAACTTTAATTGACTAATGTTAATTAGAATGGAGAAATTTCAAAGTTATTCACGACATTATAGAGGTATTGTGTAAAATCACATAATTTTAATTATAGAGGTACAGAAAATGCATCGTTCTTATCGTTGAAGAGAAAGTTTCGTAAGAAGAAAATTTACACCTTCAACTTGTAATTTATTTATTTATTGGTCTAGTGGCAGCATGTATGGGCTGTGGACCGGGAGGTCCTGGGTTCGATTCCCAGATGGGGCAAAGCAAATTTTCTAATTTTTAAATAAACTGGATCCCTCAGAGGGGGTTGACGTCAGGCAGGCGGCCGGTCGTAAAAACTAAGCCAAATCCTTTCTGCAACTAGCTTGAAAGAGTGTGTTGCGCCGACCCTACATTAAGGTGGGATAAGGGCAGGTAGAAAGAAAGATCTCTCAATGACGAAGAATAAGTAAATATCGTACAAACATAATGACTCAGCTATCTATGTTCATCTCTCATCACGTTATGTGCTGCTCACATAACGGATTTACTCACAAATCATATCGAATTACGGAATAAATAATACTATAGCAGCTGTGCCATCAGCATTATGAAATATAGAGTTTATGTCCAAGCAATAGGATGTATTTTAGAATGTGGAGTCCAAGGGATGATATTGTCGAGGTATCGAGGGTGTCACGTGGCTGTTCCAACGAAACCCTTCCGCATTGCATTTATTATTACGTTATTACGATAGGGACTCGGAAAAAAAACTTTAATAATTGAAAAAAAAAATATTTTCTAGTAAACGATTTCAACGAGCTACGACTCTACATAGGTTATATTGGTTATTTTAATAATGATTTACATGAATCGTTAAATAGTATGTTTATCTTTTGTTATTATAAAAATGACTTCTTTCTTTCTACCTGCCCTTATCCCACTTTCATGTGGGGTCGGCGCAACACAGTTCTTCAAGCATGTTGCAGAAAGGATTTGTAGTCGTTATAATCATACTTGTTATGTATCTTATCATTGTGATCCGGTATATGATTTGTATATAATAAAAGAAGCCTTCCATATCCATGGGCAAATGGCACGGAATATGGTATGTTGAGTGGAAGGTCCTGGGGACGATTCCCAGGTCGAGCGTCATGGTTTTCCTAAAACAATTTGCCCAGAAAGGGTATACGTAAGCCGACGGCTGATTGTAAATTAAGCCTAATGAAGTAGTAGAGCCACGCTGTAGACAGTAACGTCTACAGCACGAATGGGTTGGCTCGACCAGTTTGATACCACTGTGTCATAGAAAACCGGTGTAAAGTGGCAATTCGCTGCTGCGTTTCGTTCGGCGAATGAGGTTTCCGGTGGCCCAATTCCCCCTCTCTTTTCCAATCCCTCGTTTTAGGCTGGTAACGCACTCATGATACTTTTGTGTCTTGGATATCTATGGGCGATGGAGATCACTTACCATTAGGTGACCCACCTGCTCGTTTGCCAGCCTCTTCTATAAAAAAAACTAACTTGAATTCTTTAAGCTTTTCTACAACATGCTTTTCGTATTTTGCGTCGATATCATACTGGAGCGGAGTAAGCGCAGGTGGAAGAAAAATATAATGAAATCCCAAAATATATAAAATTAAACACGTACAAAGAACTGTATTCCAAACGACTATTATGTGACAATAACTGAGACGACTTCATATAATTTAATCTCTTAATTATCCCAAAAATATAATATCCGGCCACAATTCAACTCCCAAATGGTCATTTCATTCATAGATGACCATTTGTCAAGCAAAGAGTTGCGTACAACGGAAATAGTAGAATACAATACTCTGACACTGCATGGACAGTATGGTACGGCCACAGACGAATAAAACTACACGACGCGATGCCACATAACAAAGTGTAGTTAATTCAACTCATCGTTGCACGTAATTTGTGTTCGGGATGTGTTGATACTTGATGTATGATATCGATATGATGATGTATATATTATTATTATTATTTTATAAGATAAATTAATGTTTTTGTCTTTTAATATACCTGTGTATATTCTAAAGGTATAAGTATCTTGTTTAAGAATCTTGTTATATAGATTTTTCGGCGTTGGTGCTTTGGTAGAATAGAGTTACTGTGACGTAGGTAGGTATAATAATTATAGAATAACATCCAAATATACTACTCACACATATCATTTTTACAATCATACATAACATAACATAACATAAGCTCACGCCTGTATCCCCGAAGGGGTAGGCAGAGGCGCACTAGTGAACTAGTACATCCACATTTCGCCGAGCTTAGTTCCGTCCCAGATGTGATAGGGGGCAAGCCTATCGCCATATCGGGCACAAATTCCAGACTCCGGGCTGATATGGAAAAATCCAATATCACTTTGCCTTACCCGGGGATCGAACCCGAGACTTCAGGACAGTAGTCGTACCGAAATACAACCACGCCACCGAGGCAGTCACGTAATATATAAATCAAGCAATGCCATCATCATCATCATCAGCCATAGGACGTCAACTGCTGAACATAGGCCACCCCCAAAGATTTCCAGATCGACCTGTTTGAAGTGCCATACTACACCAATTTAAAATTCTTGTGGTACCTAAGTAATAATGATAAATGAATAATAAATACACCCAACAGTCACACAAACAATCCTGACCCCACACTAAGATCGAGTCTTGTGTCGTGAGTATCAGGGACTACGAGAGGCTTTCGGTCTCACAACACCCAGACCTGAAACAAATATCTGTAGGCCACACAGACATTTGTCTCGCTGCGTTTCTCACGTTTCAGGAGGCTGCCTAGTCTAAATGTTCTTATTACCCCTTCATTGGGTGATTTACCTACTCATATCGATTTCGTATAGTTTTATGCAAAAATGTACGTTATTACTCTAAAGCAAAAATGATATTGCATTTTGCTACATGTTCATTATTTTGTAGTCTAGTCTATGTGGCGTCTTACCGCATATTGTACTATATAACGACAGTTGGCGTTGCCGCATGACTGCGTGAATGGCTAATGACTGGACATTATGGATGAGGACGATCATTACGAGGAATACTGACGAAGCGACAACTGATCCAGGAAGATACAGCAAAAAATTATTGGCATAATTATTTCAGGCGACAGTTGTCGCTCAATTCGAATCTCTCTCTTTTTTATTTGTGTAAAAATTTAAAGATGTGATAGATATAAAAAATGGGTGACAAAGCCACGCTGTAGACAGTAACGTCTACAGCAATGGGCCGGCTCGACCTGTTTGATACCACTGTCTCACAGAAAACAGACGTAAAGTGGAAGCTTGCTGTCGCGTTTCGTTTTGTGAGTGAGACTCCGGTGGTCCATTTTCCCCTTTCTTTTCCCAATCCCTTTTTCTCCCCTTCCATTCCCTTATTTTAGGTTGGCAACGCAACCATGATTATTTTGTGTCATGGGTGTCTGGACGGTGGAGATCACTTACCATCAGGTAACCCGTTTGTCAGTCTCTGCTATAAAAATAGACCAAAGTTGTGCCGAGATAATCACGAAGTCAAAACTTAAGAATCGATTTCAAAACCTGAGTCGCGACGTCTATCCTACTATTTGTTAGAGTTTACTCCACATTTCATCATGGCTAGCCCTAGGTAAGTCTTATTGAATACAAAAATCGTAACATACATAGAAATACAGATGAGTTGAGTTCGTTTTGAAGTCGGTTTAAAATTATTTTAATCGGATCATCAATTGGACAGTGTTGTGCAGGTATGAACCAACCCATAAAAACTATATTTTTTTTATTAATGCCAACATGTTCTAAACCATTAATAGACCATATTGGTGGCAACAATTTTTTTTGTATCTTGTGGGTTGAATCATTTGTGCACAACACAGTCCAATTACGACATCGATTTTACAGATACGACTGTAGTATTACAGTGTCACATTGTATTAATATTTGGAATAATATGTTTCGGACACTTCCCATGTGAAGCTAGAAATGAAAACACAATGCACGCGTCGGGTTAAGTGGACTCTTCCACCCACTATTTGACAGATTGGTAAAGGGTTTTGTATAAAATAACATTTTAACCAACTAGATATGGATCTAATTTCTTTTTTATAGGAGATTCGCAATTCGGAAGGCGGACCCTGGGCAGAAAGACGGGGTAACGCCAGCCAGAAAGAAAGAAGAAAGTAGGAGATTCGCAATTCGTCAGTAGAACTAAAAAAATGTATGCGGGATGATAATTGATCTGACGAGACAACAGACAAAACTCGCAATCAAATTAATGTATTACTATAAATTACGTTACATCTCAAAAATACGGCTCATTTTGTAATCTTCGAAACCTAACAGCAAGTATTCCTAATTAACTATCAAAAATCTGTTTGAATTTTTACATAAATAGCATGCCTAGCTTTCTTAGTTTTAGTAGGCATATAGACAGCCTCCGTGGCGTAGCGAGCGAGTAGTCTGCTGTGAGGCGAGAGGCCGCGGGATCGATTCCCGCACCGAGACAAATGTTTGTATGGCCTTCAGATATTTGTTTCGGGTCTGAGTGTTGTGAGAGCGAAAGTCTCTCGTAGTTCCTGATACTCACGACACAAGACTCGATCTTAGTGTGGGGTCAGGACTATGTATGTGGCTGTTGGGTGTTATTTATTAATTTTATTTATTTGCGAGATATTCGCCCCAGTAGGTACCCAGCCCAGCCAGGAACTTCCGAAGACCTGCGAGTTCCTCTCAAGTAAAACATTTGACAATCGAATTATGATTTGCAAATTTAACAACGCCGGCCACACAGCCAGAACAATCCAGTTCCCGTTACTTTGGCGACAGAATACTGTTATTGTTCCAAAAATGCCAATTCACGGATCGATGGAAATATTTGCATTGTCTGGACGCAATCCTTTTGTGAGTTTCGTTCTTGCAAAATGAGTTACACAATTCCTGCGTACCGGCAAACAGGATTAACGAAACGTTTCGAACAATTTGAATATCGTTGCCTTATTACAAAACCCTTTGGACATTGTCTCGGGATTTTTAAACGAGTCTATGGTGATGCTTGTATTGTCAAACGATTATTTGAAAATTCATATCTTCGATGTTAAAATAACATGATATTAGTAAAAACATAACATAAGCACACGCCTGTATCCCTGAAGGGATACGCGCGCTAGCTTGCAAACTGGAGCCCCCACATTTCGCAGAACTTATTTACGTCCCAAATGTGATAGAGGGCGAGCCTATCGCCATATCGGGCACTTTCAGACTCCGGGCTGATTTTGAATTGAAAAACCTGATACTTCCCGACTCGGAGATCGAACCCGAGACCTAGAGACGGTAGTTGTACCGAAATACAACTACGCCACCGAGGCAGTCAAAAAGTCGGTCGAGGCAGACATAAAAGTTTACGTATTTTTCGGTTGCCTAGCTAGAGACAGTAAAGTCTACAGCACGAATGGGTTGGCTCGACCGGTGTGATACGCCTGTCTCACTGAAAACCGACGTAAAGTGGCAGCTTGCTGTCGCGTTTCGTTTTAAATCGAACTTTGACTTAGTCTGAGTCACTTTTTACAAGAAAAACAGACTGACAGACAGGCTAAGTAAAGATTTTCTTGTAAAAAATGGCTCAGACTTGCTTTATAGATCTCAGCCTTAGAATCAAGTGGACAGTAGACGCCGCAAATCTTATGTTAGCTCTCAAAACACTACTGACTTATCTTAATATTCAAAATAAAGTATGGGAAGTTATTATTATTTTCGGAGGACTGACATGTAGTCATCATTTTTCGCTTTGAGCATTGCTTCAGTGAAAAGTCTTGTCCCAAGTTCCCTCTGTGTTCAAAATAAAATATAACCTTATGTTGGTTATAAATTAAGTTCCGGTAGTTTGAGATTTTCTGATACAAACAAAAAATGTATCCTCTCTTTCTATTAGTATAGATAAATTTGAGAGAACACTGCAATACGAGTAATATGGCGTATATCTATGTACTTCAGCTGTATAATTGTACCCACATTGGAAATCTATGCAAGTATAATTCCTTTGTATTCGCAAAAATAGATATCAAATGGTGGATTCAAAAACCGATACATCTACGTAACAAAATGTCAATAGCACAATGCGATTGTGAGTTGTGACCGCTATGATGAAGGGTTTTGGCGGGAAATGACAGGCGCGTGACAAATACACCTTGCAACACACGACAATTAAATTAGAATCCTATATTCTTTGACATAAAGTTTATATTTCCGTGGTGATTTCGTCAGTGTTGCCAGATGTGAGTTAATTTAGTTCCGCGTATATATTTGGACACAATAAGTCCGTTATGTGGACCGCTACCCTACTTGCATGGTAAGGAAATATCCATTATTTTGTGTCGCCTTGTTGGTCTACGGACAGCGAAGGTGGGCTGTAGATTGTGAGTTGCTAGGTACGAATCGCAAATTAAGAAACGCGGTTTTTCTAAAATGATTTGTCCGGTTCTGAATCCGCTAGAGGAGGTTGAGGACAACGCTCGTCCGTAAAATCGAAATTATCTTAATTTTTACAACATGATTATAAATCGTATCACCGATCCCATATTGAAATATAAGTAGGTAGGTACTAGGTAGATTATATGTGTATTTTATCGACAGACTTCAAAATAGGGGGTTATCAATTTGCCTATATTTTTTAACGTATGTTACGCGATATCTCCATTAGAAAGTCGGTGATATTATTTTTATTTGCCTAGAGCAAATGTTTATAAAAATCTGTTATTTTATTCACATTTTGTTTAAGGTCTATTATGAATACGTAATCTGCAACGAGGCGCGGCTGCTAAATCTTGTAATCGCCAATTTATGACATAACCATTCGACATCACTATAAATACATCGGTAAATACCTGCACTAGGCTTCTTATTTTATTTGTTCTTGATTAAAACTTTTCCATCTGGTGATTATGATATCGATATTCCTTCCTTCAAACTTCGTAAAACCTATTATTACCCTATTTAAGTTTTACCCACTTACAAAGATTTTGTTTATATTTTATTTAAAGAGGTAGATAGGTAACAACTAACAACCAAAGTAAAGTACCAAAGTAGCAGATGAACCAGTCAAGCAGATAATTTGTAATTTTCAAATACACTTAGATTATAGATATTAAAGTAGGTACACCTTATCAATATTTCGATCTTAGCTAAAAGGCTGATAAATTACAAAACTTAAAAACTCAATCAAAAGTAAAAGAAATCAAAAATATATAGCGCCACCTTGTAACAAAATCTAAGCATTACACCTTTTTCTTATTTCAGCTACTCCACACTAGATGGCATAAACACGACTTAAAATACAAAAGAACAAATTTATTAAATTATTCACATAGTTAAATAAACAAGATTTTCTGTTGTATAATATTATATTTTTTGTTATGTAATTCTATTATATAAAATAATGAAAGGTACAATAATTCTTATCTGTGGTCGGCCATTTTGGATTTTGGTAATCAGCTTGACCATCGAAACAATTTTCATGTTTTTCAATCTACCTGTATTTTTCAATAAAACTGGGGCCCACGGAGCGTGGTTCAACAACCGTTTGAATAGCAATACCACCTGTCGATGCCGTAGTGCAAGGGGAACTATCCGAAGTGGTGTTGGACATCAGCTGTCATTGACGTGTGGAGTGTAGAACACAAACAAATCTGTCGGTGTGCTATGGTGTTGTCGCGATGAACGGCACGTTCTATGAACAGCTTGGCGGCGTGGCCGGGGTATTCGAGCAATGGGGCGCGTGCGAGCGGACGGTGTCTGCATGCGTGCTGGCGCGGCGCGTGCCGTGGCCCGGCCTGCGGCTCGTGCAGCGCGCCGTAGAGGCCGCTCTCCGGCACCACGTCGAAGACGAGAGGCTGCAGAGAGACGCTAATGACGAGGCGCTGCTCGCCAGCTTGCTTACTCCCAGAGGAGATGATGACGACGATGAGGGTATGTGGAAAAAATATCTTTATACTCAATGCTTGGCCCTCTGCATTACCTTTGCCTGCTTGTAATGCTAGAACTTCTGTAATGTTGTAATCTGCATAATAATAAACAATAAATCATACTCAAGATAATATTGGAATCCAATCAGAATTACTGACTGCTATCTTTTGCATGTGACACCATTCCATAAAAATATTTGTAACAAATTGTGGACAAATAAAGTAATATGGGTATGTGTGAACTCTGCTCCTCAGAGTTACTGCGCCTAGCTTTTTATAATTTTATATTGGCTCAGAAATTTCAAAGATTACCCTCTACATACAATTACATATTTTGAATTATCATTGAAATATCAATGAATGTATGAGTTTATAGACTACAATGTCTTAGATGCCTTTAACATAGTAATAATTCGTATATTTACTTATTGTATAACCAACCATGCAGACACAGTGTTCATAAATTATTCTACAATGTTAACACATTAACACATGATTTATAAATCCTGTTCTCACTCATAACCTGCATTAGTATTAATTACTAAACTGTACATAAGAAACAATGGTTTATGAAATGTACAGAATTTGACATACTTTTAGTACCCACTTAATTATATATTTAAATAATATGAAACTTTGCTTTGTAACTGTAACTAATGATTTTAAATAGTCACAGGCGGCTCGGTCACTGGTAGTCCATATGCTTATGTAACATATATATGTGTCGCCACCGATGGGTTAAACAAGATATGTTCACAATCAAAAAGTGTTTTATGGGTACATTTTTTGTTTATTAGAAGATCCTCAATTAGGACTTTGTTGAATAAAAGGTACAAGCAACTAGCAACCATGCACAAACACTGTGTTTATCAGTAGTCGTCAGAATCATGCCGGCCTATCTATGTTTTTGTACACTCCAAATCTGAAGAAGGAAGAAGCAAATCGAGGGGCTTGCAACAAAACAAGCGGATGACCAATGCAGATACAGAGATACTCCCATACCTGTCTCAACCAACCATCAAGTCATGCCGCAAGCCCCTCAAGAGTACCGGAAGTACACTGGCTGATCCTGGAGCGCGAACCACACACGTATATGTAGTATAAACATAATATAATAATTGTCTACTTGTGTACATTTTTTATGAACTTCCATCTGTTCAATTGTATCGGTGTAATTGTTTAACAAACATCCAAACTTTCACAATAATCATCATAATACTTATTACATAAGGCTTTCGAAATAATTTATATATTTGCATATCGCAATATTATTACAGCTAGTGTTAAGTGATTACTTTGCGAAGCTCAGATAAAAACAACTTCCATATCACCTAGAAACAGGATTTAAAAAAAGGTTAATTTTGTACAATATGCTCACCCCTATCACATCTGGGACAAAACTAGCTCAGCAAAATATGGATTTTCTAGTTCGTTAGTGCGGTCCTACCCCTTCGGGACACACGCGTGAGCTTATGTTTGTATTATTTTTATGTACAGGAGGTGAACGTCTCCGACAACTGCTAACCCTCCTGCCTTTACTGAACACTGACAACGAGCGAGCTAAGGATGTGTACGTGAACTCGATGCCGATACTGGTGCAGCGGTGTATGGACGCGCCGAGACGAGCCTCGGTTGCCCCGGAGCTGTGCAGACAACTGTTGTCGTACCTGTTGGTACATCCGGCGCTGACGCATCATGATCAGAGGTAAGTATGGTCACAATGTTGTCAAGATTCTTCTCGTATTGTGTTCATGTGTGAAGGATATCACTTACAATCAGATGGTCCACTTACTTGATTCTAGGCCCGGCATAATGAAGATGGCTTGCCTTTGAATTAAATGTCAATTTTTAACTCTGTTTTGCTATCATTTTAAGTAACTAAATGAAATTGAGACAAATTCAAGACGAGTGTCAAGTTACCCTGCGGATGTAGCGTGTTTTCTGTCAATTAGCTCAAGACTAGATCCCCAGAAGAGGTTGATGTCAAGCAGAAAGCCAGCCAGTTGAAAAAAAATTATTGAATCCTTTCTGCATTGTGCTTGACAAAACTATAAAAGGGTTTACTACAAATTGCTCTGACCCCATATAGAATTTGTACCGAAAATTTCATATTCATGGTTTACCATCCCAGAGCTACATAGTACTCAAGTATTCTGTGACTTAATCATTTTTCCTGTACCTACGAGTTCTTGCTGCAAATACTTTGTGATATGTTAATAAATTAATTAATTGAACACATGTTGTTTATAAGGATGTTTCTGTTTAAACTCAAGTGAGTTGACAGTAATAAAAGAAAAGAAAACCGTTTAAAGTTTATCATTTTCATTTATCATATTCAAATTATACATAAGATACAACTAAGATGATACTAGTACATCAACAATAATTCTACATAGATTGACCTTATTTATTTATTTATATTTAAAAATAATGACATAGGCTTGTAACCTATTACTGGGTTTAATTAATTGAAAATTGTACATTTAATTCATTGTAGTAATCGTAAATCTGATGTGCTTTTAACAATATGCAGATATCAGTGATTTATTGTCGTTTATCTGACCTTTACCTATTTGTATAGGTACTGGAATAAACAAAAACAAAGTTGCAGTTGACTCAGTTAAGCCACATCTACACTAACGACACATATCTTTTAACGAGGATTGACAGCAATCCATGAATAACCTATTTGCAATCCTGAAGTTAAAGGTTTTTTACATATTGAAGCGCAAATGAATTCGTAAGTCGTTACTGCCTCGGCGGTGTGGTTGTATTTACTATTTCGATACGACTACCGTCCTGAGGTCTCGGGTTCGACCCCCGGGTCGGGTAAAGCGATATTGGATTTTTCCATATCAGATCGGAGTCTGGAATTTGGGCCCGATATGGCGATAGGCTCGCCCCCTATCACATCTGGGACGGAACTAAGCTCGGCGAAATGTGGGTGTTCTCGTTCGCTAGTGCACCTCTGCCTACCCCTGCGGGGATACAGGCGTGAGCTTATATTATATCTTTGTAAATTAAGTTCAAACAGTGCTCACAATATTACTCTTCATACATATTATATACATACATAGACTCATGCCTATATAAATCCCGAAGGGATATAGGCAGAGACATACTAGAAAACTAGAACACCCACATTTTACCGAACACATTCCGTCTCAGATACGATAGGATTGTCATAACACGCTTCAATGCTGGTCACTGTAACAGCTCGCATGTGTGTACGTGTCTTTGAAGTAGGTTACAAAGTTCAAGAGCTGTTTTGCCCACAGAACGCTGACACAGTGGCTTCGCTACCTAGAGAATCATATCTCAGGGAACAGAAATACCGAAAGTGTCTGGCAGCAAAGGATAGACCCGTGTCTCCTGCCCGACACAAACATATGGGGCACTAACAACGTTTTCCGCAGAACGATAGGAAAGAACGTCGAATTCAGAGGCATCCTCGACCCTGTGGAACAATTCAGCACAGATTTACTCCAAGAATCATTCTCAAAGAATGGCAGAGATGTAGACATCAGTTTAGATGGAGAGAAACTGAACTTTGACGTGGCGATAGCGCAGCCTAAGTCGCAAAGATCTAATAGCTTGACGCCTCCTTCAACGAATTTCATGCAGATGTCGTCATCGGCTGAGAACTTAAGCGACGAGCCATTCGTACAGAAACCCAGGAGCTTCTCGTTGTCCAGTGAGCACAGTCTGAGTCAGATCAGGCCGCTGAGTATAATGTACGGGACGACAGGCAGTGAGACGAGGTTGGACGACCTAAGGTGTAATAACTTCACGGAACACCCGGGCATGTCGACTGTGGCTCACTGGCTGAAGAGTTTGCGCCTGCACAAGTACGTGTGGCTGTTCACCAACATCACATACGAACAGATGATGACGATGGACGAGAAATATCTTGAGAAATTAGGTGAGTTTTTGAAGTTTATATTGTATCTTGAAAGTGTTTTTATAGCAGGGTCCGGTAAACGAGCAGGTGCTGGTGAGTTAATAATGGTCATCTGAAGCGGTCTTTGCCGTCCATAGAAAACCACGATACCACAAGAAACATGCTATTGGTACCAACCTTCACAGATGGGAGTTGCAAAGAGGAGGGGTACTTAGGATTTTACAAAACTGACACACCAAACGAAATGCAACTGTAGCTAGACAGCAGCTACAGCAGTGCCGAAGCTCGCAAGGTGATGCATTAGTGTTACAGAGGGAGTGAGTGAGTGTGTTGTTGTCGTCAGGCGTGACGAAGGGCGCTCGTCACAAGCTGCTGCTGTCGATCCGCAAGCTGTCGGAGCGCGGCGGCGTGGTGGCGGGCGTGGAGGCGGAGCTGCGCGGCGGCGCGGCCTCGCCCGCGGCGGTGGGGCGCGCGCTCGAGCGGCTGCGCGCGGTGCTGCTCACGCCGCTCGCGCCCGCCTCCGACCTGCCGCACGCCCTCGTGCGCGCGCTGCAGCTCGGTAACCACAAGCGCACACACACACACAAGCACGCGCACGCATGCGCACACACGCACGCGCACACACGCACGCGCACGTACACACACGCACACGCACACGCTCACGCACGCGCACGTACACACACGCACACGCACACGCTCACGCACGCACACATACACACGCGCGCACACACGCACGCTCACGCACGCACACATACACACGCGCTCACACGCACACACACACACGCACACGCACGCACACATACACACGCGCGCACACACGCGCTCGCGCACACTCACACACACACGCACACTCACACACACACGCACACTCACACACACACGCACACACACACACACACACACACACACACACACACTCACTCACACACACACACACGCACACACACACACACTCACACACACACACACACACACACACACACACACACTCACACGCACACACGCACACGCACACGCACGCACACATACACACGCGCGCACACACGCGCTCGCGCACACTCACACACACACACACACACACACACACACACACACACACACACACACACACACACACACACACACACACACACACACACACACACACACACACACACACACACACACACACACACACACACACACACACGCGCGCGCACACACACGCGCACGCGCACACACAAGTACATTGTAAAAACGTTATTGATTTTTAGGATCCTATATATGTAAATACCTATGCTAGTTAAATATAAATGCTGATGTTTGTGTTAATGTCAGTCAAATGTAAATGTAACGACAGCACATATGTACATATTATGTATACCTCTACTCTACTAGACAACATACAATAATTCTTCTGTATTGTTACTCATTTCATATTATGAATAAAGTCAAAGGATCTCGAAAATAGGCTGAAGTTCCCTTAAATATATTTTTACAGCATCAAAAAACTTGAACAACTGTCGTGGTGCGGGCGGCGTTGCAATAGCGACCAGCGACGATTGCGAACACGACTCTCCCGTCGATCCTATGTCTTTACACTGTTGGCTTGTTGAAAAGGTATTTATCATATCATTTTATTACGCATTCCATTAATAAATAAAAACACGGAATTGTCTTGCTGATTAGGGTTGATATATATATTATGATATATTATGCTGTTACTAGAAATTTCATAATCCATTTGAAAGCTACCTTGACTGCCTCGGTGGCATGGTGATATTTCGATACGACTACGGTTCTGAGGACTCGGGTTCGATTCCCGGGTCGGGCAAAGCCCGGAGTCTGGAATTTATACCCGATATGGGGATAGGCTCGCCCCCTATCACATCTGGGACGGAACTAAGCTCGGCGAAATGTGGTTCTTCTAGTTCGCTAGTGCGCCTGTGCCTACCATTTCGGGGATTCAGGCGTGAGCTTATGTTATGTTATGAAAGCTTAGATTTTAATTGAAAGAGTGTATGTAAATCCAGGCGCTGCACCACGAGGCGTTCTCGTCCCCGGAGATGCAGGAGGCGCTGAAGCGGCTGCGCCACCGCCTGCCGCCGCGACAGTTCTTCCACCACGTCAGCGACATGCCGCTCGCGAGACGCGGACCTAAGCCCAGGTACGGACTTTGACACCATCATCTAATAATATCTGTTGTATTTTACAATCTATATAATGAACTTGATTCTAAAATGTTAGATTTATGATTAAGGGTGACTTGCAGCTTTGCGATAAACGACGTTTAATCGTAAAATAAACTCCATTTTGGCATCATTTCAGTTCAACGTCTTGCACGTCGTGGTTTTACCCTTCATCTCGATTTAAATAAACGTTTAACTTAAATGGGCGTGGCCACCGGTTTAAAGTCGCTAATCTTGATTTTATTGACAAACAACATAACCTTTTCACCAAAGAATTTAAACTTTTCACATTATTTCTTGTTGTTTAAGGAAAATCTATGATAAAAATGGCTTTGTTTTTTACACTGAACACGATTTGGTATCAAACAATGATGATGAATTCGTAAAATATATAAAAACTCAAGATTTTTTTAGGAAGAGTACTTTATTATAAATAACCCATACATATACCTTACAAACTAACATTGTATGTACATAATCTCTTGAAAAACCATGTAGAGGAACGGGTGTTAGTGTTCCTCCACCAGAGGGGAGATCTTCTCGTCAGGCGGGGGTCCAAGCTTTAAATTGCGGCGGACGGATCGCCACAGTACTCCCCCGGCAGACCGTGACTACGGTCGATAAAAATCGGGCAGCCGTACTCTTCTGCCGCTGGATGTCCGCTTGATGTCCTCTGCGATAGGTGGAACGGAAACTTGAGCTTCTGTCGACACATACGCTGGTTTGAGCCTGTCAATGGATACATTGACGTTCTTGGCGTTTATATCCAGGGTGTAGTATTTAGGTTGCCTGACGACAACCTTGTAGGGACCAGCGTATGGTGGTTCTAGCGAGCCTCTCACGCGATCCTGACGTACGAAGACGTGCGAAGAAGTGTGCAGATCGCGAGGAACATAAAAGGTTGATGTCGAGTGCCAAGAAGTCGGACGAGGTGACAGCTTCGCCATGTACGCGCGAAGACGAGTCGCGTACTGGGTGATGTCAGCGGTCTGGTAGTCGTCCTTTGGGCACAGGAACTGACCAGGTAGGCGAAGGGGTTCGCCATACACCAGCTCGGCAGGGGATGACTGGAGGTCTTCCTTCCACGCGCTGCGCAGGCCAAGAAGCACCAGTGGAAGCGCTTCTGTCCACGTAGAAGCTGGAGCGTGGCACATGATTGCCGCCTTGAGTTGACGGTGGAGTCGCTCGACGAGACCGTTGGCCGCTGGGTGGTAGGCTGTCGTGCGCAAGTGGCGCGCACCAACCAAAGCAGCGAGGGCCTGGAAGAGGTGGCACTCAAACTGGCGACCGCGGTCCGTGGTCACCCGCTCAGGACAACCAAATCTGGCGATCCAACCAGACACGAGGGCAGCAGCACAGGTCTCGGCAGTGATGTCCCGAAGTGGATATGCCTCAGGCCATCGGGTAAACCTGTCAACGACCGTGAGGCAATATCTGAAATCATAAGACAATGGTAATGGCCCTATGATGTCGAGGTGTATATGGGAAAACCTCGAGGAAGGTGGAAGGAAAGGGGATAGTGGAGAGAAAGTATGACGGGAAACTTTAGTTTTTTGGCATTTTAAGCATTGCCTAGCCCACTCTCTACAGTCTTTGCGAATCCCTGGCCAAACAAATCTTTGTGTCACCAATCGCACGGTAGCTGAGCTTCCCGGGTGGTGTAGATTGTGCAGTGAATCAAAGACTTGCCTGCGGAATTCGGAGGTAATGTACGGACGAATTGTTGGTTGAGAAGTGTCGCAGAATACAGGCGTGGTGCTCATGTCGGTGGGAACCTTTTTAAGTTTTAAGGCGGTACCATGTTTAAGAAGCTCTTGCAGCTCTGGATCGCTCTCCTGAGAATGTGCAAGAGACTGGTAATCAATTGCCACGGTTACCTCTTCGATCCGCGATAAGGCATCAGCGACGACGTTGTCTTGTCAAGGTATATACCTTATATCCGTCGTAAATTGAGCGATAAAGTCGAGGTACCTGTATTGCCTGGGCGAACATTTGTCCTTATTGAGGGTAAAGGCATAGGTGATCGGCTTGTGGTCCGTAAATACCGAGAAGGTTCTGGCTTCGACCATATGCCGAAAATACTTGATTGCCTCGTACACTGCCAGTAGCTCTCGATCATATGGACTGTATTTCTTTTGTGAGGCACTAAGTTTTTGAGAAAAGAAAGCCAGTGGTTGCCAATCCTCGTCGATGCGTTGCTGTAGCACGGCTCCTATAGCCAAGTCAGATGCGTCCGTGACTATAGCAAGTTCGGCTGAAGGATCAGGATGCGAGAGTAAGGTAGCCTGTGAAAGGGATGTTTTGCACTCTTCAAAGGATTTCTGCATCTCAGGGGTCAAAGTTATGGGCTGTGAACCTTTGACACGTGGACCAGCCAGAATATTGGTGAGTGGTGCCTGGATCTGTGCGGCGTTTGGAATGAAGCGTCGGTAGAAATTCAGCATACCGAGAAAACGCTGTAGCTCCTTGATGGTTTTCGGCGTTTCGAAATCTTGGATAGCTTCAACCTTTGTCTCCAAAGGCTTAGTACCAGCTGCCGAAATTTGATAGCCCAGAAAAGTAATTTCCGACAGACCCAGCTTACATTTTGACGCGTTCACCAATATCCCATACTGCTTCAGACGCTGGAACAGTTGCCGCAGGTGCAATTTCGGGAGAGGAAGAAAATATAAGAATGTCGTCGAGATATCCAAAACAGAAGTCTAGTCCCAGGAGAACTTCATCGACGAACCTCTGGAATGTCTGCGCAGCATTTCTTAATCCAAACATCATGTATGGGAATTCATACAAACCAAACGGCGTTGTGATGGCAGTCTTGGGTATATCTTCAGGATTAACCGGAATTTGGTTATACGCCTTCACCAGATCTACCGTAGAAAAGATGGAACATCCTGAGAGCTGGTAGGAAAAGTCATGCAGGTGACGAATGGGATACCGGTCTGGAATAGTCCTGGCGTTCAGTGCGCGGTAATCACCGCACGGTCTCCATCCGTCGTCCTTCTTCCTCACCAGATGCAGAGCTGACGACCATGGACTCTCTGAGCGTCGGGCTGTACCGCAAGCGAGCATGTCCTCGAACTCCTTCTTCGCTGCTTGAAAGCGAACAGGGTCGAGGCGTCGAGGTCTGCAAGAAACAGGTGGACCAGGACTAGTCCTGATGAAGTGCAGAGTATTGTGCTTGGGTGGAGAGTGTACGCCTGCAGGTCTGGTGATCTCTGGAAATTCACGTAGTAAGGAATGAAATTCCGTCTCTCCAGTAACAGTCTTCACGGAAGCTATATCTTCAGAATTTTGAGATAAGGCTGCTACTGACAGGGTTGTAGTGCCATCAACCAAGCGCTGGTTTCTGCAGTCTACCAATAAATTATAATGACTCAGGAAGTCTACTCCAATTATGGGCTTGGAAACGTCTGCTATAGTGAAGTTCCAAGTAAAATCTCGCCTAAGACCCAAGTTGAGATGAAGAAGTGCAGGACCGTATGTGTGAATGATGGAATTATTCGCTGCGACGAGAGAGAACTTGGTTTTAACGCAGGGCGTCTTAGCTGCAGATCGCGGAAAAACACACAGGTCTGAGCCAGTGTCCACTAGGAACTGCATTTTTGATATGCGATCTGTGACAAAAAGACGGCCTATTGGTGCTAAAGGGCAGTCATGGGCCGCTACTTCCGACCGCCCTTGTAGTTTTCCGAATGGAAACTACAAGGCTTTTTGCACTTATTTGCCTTGTCGCCATATGTGAAGTGGTAGAAACAGTGCGGATGATCTGCTGGTGGTTGCCTTGGTCTAGATCGGCTTCGTGAGCGGTTATGTCTCTTGGATCGAGATCTGGAGCGTAATCGTTCTGATCGTTCTAGTCTAGATGTTAACATAGCTACCTGTCTGGACAACTCCGAGATCTGCTGAGTCATGTCATTGTAGGATGACGCTGATGCCGAAGAGGTGCTGGCTACTTGCGGAGTTGTCGGTGCGATCTCGTGGACCTTGTCAGCTATGTCTCCCAGTTTATCTTGATCGAGGTCCATCTGGGAGGCGATGACGGTCTGGATATTCTGCGGCAACCTGCTAGACCACAGAGTTAGTAGGAAATCGGACGGTACCGATGGACCAGCCAAACCAGAAAGGTGGCGCAGGAACTGAGACGGCTTCCTGTCGCCTAGCTCCTCGTGCATCAGAAGCTGCTTGACACGCTTTTCCTGTGAAGCCGAAAGGCGTTTAATTAACTCCGTCTTGAGCTTATTATACTTGTCTGTAGCAGGTGGATTGGTAATAATATCTTTCACCTCTATAGCGTATCTATGGTCCAATTGTGATACCAGATAATAAAATTTTGTTTCGTCAACCTTAACCCCAGACAGGACGAACTGAGATTCCACTTGAGCGAACCATAAAGCAGGCTCGTCTGGCCAAAATGGGGGTACTCGAACCGCCACCTTCAGTATCTCCTCTTTACATTCTGGCTCACTAGTAGGGTTATTAGCTCTGTGCAGGTTGTTCAGACTCATTGTCGTTACAATTTAAAAATAATAAATCGCTCACCGATTACGCTCGTACCACAATATAAAGGCAAACCACAATTCTTCACAAATCTGCAGCTCAGATTTGCAATCCGTGCTTCGTCGGAGTCACCAATGTAGAGGAACGGGTGTTAGTGTTCCTCCACCAGAGGGGAGATCTTCTCGTCAGGCGGGGGTCCAAGCTTCAAATTGCGGCGGACAGATCGCCACAGTCTGCCGCCTTACAATTTGGGAGTACTGTGGCGATCCGTCCGCCGCAATTTGAAGCTTGGACCCCCGCCTGACGAGAAGATCTCCCCTCTGGTGGAGGAACACTAACACCCGTTCCTCTACATTCTTCTCGTCAGGCGGGGGTCCAAGCTTCAAATTGCGGCGGACGGATCGCCACAACCACATAATTACAACACTTCACTATTATGCACGATATTTGTGTGTGCACGTGTGGCACGAGTCCTTGGAAGCGGTGGTATACCACCCACGCCCGACCCGGCACGGCAGTCAAAAGTTTTCCTCGATGTCTCGTCGCACCTCGGTGCAGGATAGGTTTCGGCACACGCATCACAAACTGGCGCAACTCCACATTTAGTTCATCATCATCAGCGAATACCTTGTTTTCTTGTGCACGCTCGCACTCCGCAATGTTCTTCTATTACAACGTACATTAGTTGTTCTATTTTCTAGGAGAGCGTTGTTTTCCAGATGATAAATTTAACTTAAGTTAACGAATTGCAAAGTTACTTCTTGATAAAATTTTATTATACCTCTATTATAGAAATTACCATTGTTGACAATAGACTTGTACAGTTCGCGAACGAACTAGTGCGGAGGACAGCTCCCACAGAAGAAATGAACGAACTAGTTCCCAGATCTCTCGTTCTTTAGTTCGTTCGATAAGTTAGATAGATTCTAAGTCTTGAGTATCGTCCAAAGTAAGACCATTGGTACTCATATCATTCTCTAAAAAGTCCAGCCAGCGCTTTTGGGGTTGTCTCGATTTCCTTAAAATAACGCTGACAGACCACGTATCGTACATATACACAGAAGTACTGGCCAAATGATGGTCTTGTTTTTGTAACGTAGTCAATAATCACTAGGAAAATATCGTGCTTTTTCAAGCTATATTCAAATATGGTGCGCAGCACTTTTTAGTCTCACAGATAGCAACACATTATAATATTTTCTTTTACTTTCTTCGATAAAAAATATTTGAAAACATTTATAAAATACTACGTGTACGCAACTCATGTACTTGATCTTTAGCACATTTCCTTTCAGTCGGCCATTTTCAAGCGGCCCCTAGACGCTGTTTGTCTTAGACATCAGCGTACATGAACACCCACGGTGGTTGCTGAACCTCCATAGTGAACGGGAAGGGTTTGGTGACGCCAAAAGCAGTCCGAATCAAAGACTTTTATCGGAAGAACATGTCTTCGATAACGTCAACATAAGCTTCTGGCACCCCTTTGAACCTTAGTGCCCACCACACCACCCGTCGGGACACAAAGTTAAAAGCCTTCTGCAGATCCAGGAAAGCGATATGCAGAAGCTTCTTTTTCAACATGCATGCCTCGCAAAACGATCTAATGGCAAACATTTGGTCCATGGTCTGTCCCCCATACCCTGCAAGGCAAGAACCCAGGTTTCGCCAGCACCTAGTCCGTTACTCAGAAGAGTGTACCACATGCAGATAAGGTTGGCTTAAACCTAAAGGTGTTGGTGGCCTACTGTATAAGTAGGCCACCATCATCGTTGGGTTCGTTTGGTAAGGGTTGTCCCTTAGACGACGTCACTACTCCCCAAGTATGTACAAGTAAAAAAAAAATAGCAGCATATTATGAAAGAAAAAAAACGAATCGGCCCAGGCGTCTTCGAGTAATCCGGGAACATACATAAAAAAGATTCCAACGAATTGTTAACCTCCTTTTTTTTAAGTCGGTTAATTCACTTCCTCCTTTTTTGAAGTCGGTTAAAATTCGTGCAAATAATATTTTTTTAGCCTTTCTTTGATTCGAGACGAGAACTAAAAGAACGAACTAGTTCGTTGAGGAGCCGCGAACTAGTGACCATTCCTTATCGCGAAATATTATACGTATGTCTAGTTGACAAGTCGTAATCTAGACAACTGACTCTGATTTATTTTTTTCAATTTTGCCTTTCATCAGTTAGGCAAAGGAAGCAAGCACATACAGCCTCGTCGTATGTATGTTTATATTACATGTATTCAAACTGAATTAAAACTAAATATTTGACAACTATTGACACAAGAGAATCTATTGAAATATCATATAAAATAAAATACAATTCTTTATACGCGAAATTGTGATGATAGATGTTGCGAGACGGCACTATAGATAATAATATGAAATTTATGGAACGTAAATAATGAGTGATTGTTGGGATTTATTTTATTTTAAATTGCAAAAAATATTTTTTTATGCGGAATTGTGATTGTGGTTATATATTTTTTGTGAAACGGAACTTATGAATTTAGAGTAGTGAAGAGTGTATGCAACTTGCCCGCGTTGCAAAATTTGCCAATTTATCGGGATATTTACTGATTTTGGTCATTGCTCACGATGTCCCGATGTAGCAGTCCTATCTGCCGAATTTTTGGATTTTCAACTAATGTAAAATAATACTCTTATAAAAAATGGAAAATAATATTATTAATACGGCAAAACTAAAAGAAACCTGTAATACAATACAATACGGCCTATACGACAATACTACATACAATAAAATACGGCCATTCAACTTCGCGGTATATTAAAGCAAATTGTACTAAAATACCTTATAATAGAGTTTATTATTGTCTGGTGAGTATACAAGGGAAAATAAATAAATAACACCCAACTGTCACATACATAGTCCCGAGCCCACACTAAGATCGAGTCTTGTGTCGTGGGTATCAGGAACTACGAGATACTTTCGGTCTCACAACACCCAGACCCGGAACAAATATCTGTGAGTCATACAAATAATTGTCTCGGTGCGGGGATCCGGTTATAGTCCATTCATAGAATTGCATGCACATGTCATAGAAATATAACACATAGAACGACAGTACACGGCCGCGGCGTGAAGGCTTTCCAAGTGAGACATTATTGTCTCACTACGTTGCACGGCGTCAGTATCCAAGGTTAAAACTTAGTTACGAAGAGCTCGCACAAAAATAACGGATTAAACTTTCCACTAAGTCAATGGTAGGTCTTCTACACACAAAATGATGTATAGAAAACAACAATCAATGTTGTTACAATTTTAATAAATATGAGAAAATGTTCACGAAAATAGGTAGTAAGAGGTGGTAAGAAGACGAAAATGATTAATCAATGTACAATATATCAAACTATAAATGATTATATGTAACTTACTGATTATAATTAAATAAATTAACGCATTATTAACATAAACTACTTCTGTTTCATTCCGTATAAAAATCTCCCGATTTTCAGATGCCAAATCTAACGAGTTTTAATTTTACACTTTTGCAACACTGCATCTTACTCTATTCGCCGTTTTATTAATACACGATTCAGTCCTAAGTGTCATTTAAACCAAATGTCCCATTAGTTGTCTTGCACATACACATTTCTGGTTCGATTTAAGAAATCCGAGTGTAGATTATTAATCCGCGATTTCATTACTTCTACTCATTCTTTACGTTCCATCAGATTCATATCTAAAGTTCCGTATCAAAACATCTATCATAAAAATTTTGCATAAAACGAATTCTAGTTTGTTTTATATGATTTTTCAATAGATTCTCTTAAGTTAATAGTCGTCAAATGTTCACATGTAATACGAACACACATACTATGAGGCTAGTTATTTATTTTTATTAAGCAGTAACCAGGAGTAATTTTGCACTTTGTTAGCTCAAGCGGAATTTATCATCTCGTAAACAACTGCAGGGTTAACACCACCTCTTATAGCAGTATTATTATAATCGTTCTTCGTTTGTTTTGTATTGGAATCGGTACAAGTAAGATTATAATAAGACTGCTATAAGAGGTGGTGGTAACCCCCTGTCTCCTAAAAATAGGAGAACATCGCGGAGTAGGCACATGACATGGTAGGCATAGGACATGGTAGGCATAGGACGTGGTAGAAAACATAATATAAGCTCACGCCTGTATCCCCGAAGGGGTAAGCAGAGGCGCACTAGCGAACTAGAACACCCACATTTCGCCGAGCTTAATTCCGTTCCAGATGTGATAGACGACCACACAGCCGATAAGGCTATCCGATAAGCGAGAGGCCGCGGGTTCGATCCCCGCACCGAGACAAATGTTTGTATGACCTACAGATATTTGTTTCGAGTCTGGGTGTTGTGAGACCGAAAGTATCTCGTAGTTCCTGATACCCACGACACAAGTGTGGGGTCAGGACTATGTTTGTGACTGTTGAGTGTTATTATTATTATTATTTTCATAAAACAACAAGAAATAATATGAAAATGTTATGTTGTTTGACATTCAATAATCGCGATTAGCCATTTAAACCGGCGGCCCGATGATTTAGGGCGACTTGCAGGGATTTCACTATAATCGCCATTTTATTAGTCCCCGACTTTGTCCTAAACTTGATTAAAATCAAATGTCATATTAGTTGTCCCGAATTCACTCGCAGCTCCGCACTAAACCACGATGAATCTTGTAATAAACCCCATTTTGGAATCATTTCAGTTTAACGTCTTGCACGTCGTCGATTTACCCCTTATCTGGATTAAAATAAACGACAAAGTTAAATCATCGGGGCCGCCGGTTTAAATGGCTAATCGCGATTATTGAATGTCAAACAACATAACATTTTCATATTATTTCTTGTTGTTTTATGAAAATAATAATAATAATAACACTCAACAGTCACAAACATAGTCCTGACCCCACACTTGTGTCGTGGGTATCAGGAACTACGAGATACTTTCGGTCTCACAACACCCAGACTCGAAACAAATATCTGTAGGTCATACAAACATTTGTCTCGGTGCGGGGATCGAACCCGCGGCCTCTCGCTTATCGGATAGCCTTATCGGCTGTGTGGTCGTCTATCACATCTGGAACGGAACTAAGCTCGGCGAAATGTGGGTGTTCTAGTTCACTAGTGCGCCTCTGCTTACCCCTTCGGGGATACAGGCGTGAGCTTATATTATGTTTTCTACCATGTCCTATGCCTACCATGTCATGTGCCTACTCCGCGATGTTCTCCTATTTTTAGGAGATAGGGGGTTACCACCACCTCTTATAGCAGTCTTATTATAATCTTACTTGTACCGATTCCCATACAAAACAAACGAAGAACGATTATAATAATACTGCTATAAGAGGTGGTGTTAACCCTGCAGTTGTTTACGAGATGATAAATTCCGCTTGAGCTAACAAAGTGCAAAGTTACTCCTAGTTACTCCTTAATAAATATAAATAACTAGCCTCATAGTATGTATGTTTGTATTACATGTGAACATTTGGTGACTATTAACTTAAGAGAATCTATTGAAAAATCATATAAAACAAACTAGAATTCGTTTTATGCAAAATTTTTATGATAGATGTTTTGATACGAAACTTTAGATATGAATCTAATGGAACGTAAAGAATGAGTAGAAGTAATGAAATCGCGGATTAATAATCTACACTCGGATTTCTTAAATCGAACCAGAAATGTGTATGTGCAAGACAACTAATGGGACATTTGATTTAAATGACATTTAGGACTGAATCGTGTATTAATAAAACGGCGAATAGAGTAAGATGCAGTGTTGCAAAAGTGTAAAATTAAAACTCGTTAGATTTGGCATCTGAAAATCGGGAGATTTTTATACGGAATGAAACACAAGTAGTTTATGTTAATAATGCGTTAATTTATTTAATTATAATCAGTAAGTTACATATAATCATTTATAGTTTGATATATTGTACATTGATTAATCATTTTCGTCTTCTTACCACCTCTTACTACTTATTTTCGTGAACATTTTCTCATATTTATTAAAATTGTAACAACATTGATTGTTGTTTTCTATACATCATTTTGTGTGCAGAAGATCTACCATTGACTTAGTGGAAAGTTTAATCCGTTATTTTAGTGCGAGCTCTTCGTAACTAAGTTTTAACCTTGGATACTGACGCCGTGCAACGTAGTGAGACAATAATGTCTCACTTGGAAAGCCTTCACGCCGCGGCCGTGTACTGTCGTTCTATGTGTTATATTTCTATGACATGTGCATGCAATTCTATGAATGGACTATAATGAACGACTAAAGCAAGTATAAGTTATCCAATTTGGGAAACAACCCGAACGAAGTTATCTTCAGAGACATTTGACAGCCTCCGTAGCGCAGAGCAGCCGGCTATGAAGCGAGAGGCCGCGGGTTCGATCCCCGCACCGAGACAATTATTTGTATGACTCACAGATATTTGTTCCGGGTCTGGGTGTTGTGAGACCGAAAGTATCTCGTACTTCCTGATACCCACGACACCAGACTCGATCTTAGTGTGGGGTTAGGACTATGTATGTGACAGTTGGGTGTTATTTATTTATTTTCCCTTGTATACTCACCAGACAATAATAAACTCTATTATAAGGTATTTTAGTACAATTTGCTTTAATATACCGCGAAGTTGAATGGCCCTATTTTATTGTATGTAGTATTGTCGTATAGGCCGTATTGTATTGTATTACAGGTTTCTTTTAGTTTTGCCGTATTAATAATATTATGTTCCATTTTTTATAAGAATATTATTTTACATTAGTTGAAAATCCAAAAATTCGGCAGATAGGACTGCTACATCGGGACATCGTGAGCAATGACCAAAATCAGTAAATATCCCGATAAATCGGGAAATTTTGCAACGCGGGCAAGATGCCTACACTCTTCACTACTCCAAATTCATAAGTTCCGTTTCACAAAAAATATATAACCACAATCACAATTCCGCATAAAAAAATATTTTTTGCAATTTAAAATAAAATAAATCCCAACAATCACTCATTATTTACGTTCCGTAAATTTCATATTATTATCTATAGTGCCGTCTCGCAACATCTATCATCACAATTTCGCGTATAAAGAATTGTATTTTATTTTACATGATATTTCAATAGATTCTCTTGTGTCAATAGTTGGCAAATATTTAGTTTTAATTCAGTTTGAATATATGTAATATAAACACACATACGACGAGGCTGTATGTGGTTGCTTCCTTGGCCTAATTGATGAAAGGCATAATTGAAAATAATTAGTGTCAGTTGTCTGGATTACGACTTGTCAACTAGACATACGTATAATATTTCGCGATAAGGAATGGTCACTTTAGTTCGCGGCTCCTCAACGAACTAGTTCGTTCTTTCAGTTCACGTCTCGAACCAAAGAAAGGCTAAAAAAATATTATTTGCACGAATTTTAACCGACTTTAAAAAAGGAGGAGGTTATTAATTAATCGACTTCAAAAAAGGAGGAGGTGAATTAACCGACTTAAAAAAAAGGAGGTTAACAATTCGTTGGAATCTTTTTTTATGTATGTTCCCGGATTAATTATTTTTTATTCTTTCATAATATGCTGCTGTTTTTTTTTACTTGTACATACTTGGGGAATAGTGACGGCGTCTAAGGGACAACCCTTACCAAACGAACCCAACGATGACGGTGGCCTACTTACACAGTAGGCCACCAACACCTTTAGGTTTAAGCCAATCTTATCTGCATGTGGTACACTTTTCTGAGTAACGGACTAGGTGCTGGCGAAACCTGGGTTCTTGCCTTGCAGGGTATGGGGGACAGACCAGGGACCAAATGTTTGCTATTAGATCGTTTTGCGAGGCATGCATGTTGAAAGAAAAAGCTTCTGCATATCGCTTTCCTGGATCTGCAGAAGGCTTTTTACTTTGTGTCCCGACGGGTAGTCTGGTGGGCCCTAAGGTTCAAAGGGGTGCCAGAAGCTTATGTTGACGTTATCGAAGACATGTTCTTCCGATCAAAGTCTTTGATTCGGACTGCTTTTGGCGTCACCACACCCTTCCCGTTCACTATGGAGGTTCAGCAACCACCGTGGGTGTTCATGTACGCTGATGTCTAAGACAAACAGCGTCTAGGGGCCGCTTGAAAATGGTCGACTGAAAGGAAATGTGCTAAAGATCAAGTACATGAGTTGCGTAAACGTAGTATTTTATAAATGTTTTCAAATATTTTTTATCGAAGAAAGTAAAAGAAAATATTATGATGTGTTTCCATCTGTGAGACTAAAAGTGCTGCGCACCGTATTTGAATATAGCTTAAAAAAGCACGATATTTCCCTAGTGGTTATTGACTACGTTACGAAAACAAGACCATCATTTGGCCAGTACTTCTGTGTATATGTACGATACGTGGTCTGTCAGCGTTATTTTAAGGAAATCCAGATGACCTCAAAAGCGCTGGCTGGACTTTTTAGAGAATGATATGAGAACCAATGGTCTTACTTTGGACGATACTCAAGACTTAGATTCTATCTAACTTATCAAACGAACTAAAGAACGAGAGATCTGGGAACTAGTTCGTTAATTTATTCTGTGGGAGCTGTCCTCCGCACTGGTTCGTTCGCGAACTATATAAATCTATTGTCAACAATGGTAATTTCTATAATAGAGGTATAATAAAATTTTATCAAGAAGTAACTTTGAAATTCGTTAACTTAAGTGAAATTTGTCATCTCGAAAACAACGCTCTCCTAGAAAATAGAATAACTAAAGTACTTTGTAATAGAAGAACATTGCGGAATGCGAGCGTGCACAAGAAAACAAGGTACTCGTTGATGGTGATGAACTAAGTGTGGAGTTGCACCAGTTACAAGGCGTTTGTGATGCGTGTGCCGAAACCTATCCTGCACCGAGGTGCGACGAGACATTGAGGAAAACTTTGGACTGCAGTGCCGGGTCGGGCGTGGTTGGTATACCACCGCTTCCAAGGACTAGTGCCACACGTGCGCACACAAATATCGTGCATAATAGTGAAGTGTTGTAATTATGTGGTTTTTCAAGAGATTATGTACATACAATGTTAGTTTGTAAGGTGTATGTATGGGTTATTGATAATTATATACTCTTCGTAAAAAAACTTGAGTTTTTATATATTTTACGAATTCATCATCCTTGTTTGATACCAAATCATGTTCAGTGTAAAAAACAAAGCCATTTTTATCATAGATTTTCATTAAACAACAAGAAATAATGTGAAAAGGTTATGTTTTTTGTGTTTAAATTCTTTGGTTGTTTGTCAATAAAATCAAGATTAGCGACTTTAAACCGGCGGCCATGCCCATTTAAGTTAAACGTTTATTTAAATCGAGATGAAGGGTAAAACCACGACGTGCAAGACGTTGAACTGAAATGATGCCAAAATGGAGTTTATTTTACGATTAAACGTCGTTTATCGCCTAGCTGCAAGTCACCCTTAACTTTGTCGTTTATTTTAATCCAGATAAGGGGTAAATCGACGACGTGCAAGACGTTAAACTGAAATGATTCCAAAATGGGGTTTATTACAAGATTCATCGTGGTTTACTGCGGAGCTGCGAGTGAATTCGGGACAACTAATATGACATTTGATTTTAATCAAGTTTAGGACAAAGTCGGGGACTAATAAAATGGCGATTATAGTGAAATCCCTGCAAGTCGCCCTTAAAATTTTGCAATAAGTTCTGTATAATTGGGTACTTGACTATGTTTGATTTGGTACACATTTTTATATTTACTAGCAAATAAAACAGAAAAGAAAACCTTCTGTGAAATCTGCATCGAAATTGGTTGAAAAATTAGTAATTCATATTTTAAAATCTGCACTGAGCAAGAGGATGTAGTCGGAATATCTTGCTATCCCTTTTTAATGCTCGTACCGTTATGGCGCTGACGTGATTTTACCCATACTTCTCTTCTCCGCAGTTTGAAGGTTACACCAAATTTCAAATGCTTATAACTTTTTTATTTTTGAAAATATTTCAATAATTCTTTCAATTCCATATTTTAGATGGCGTAAATTCCATATAAAATTAATTTAAAAAAATTAGTCAAGGACCCAATTAAGGGATTTGACACAATAATTAGTACCAGATTTTGCCTTTTTGCTAACACTGGTGGTACAGGGTAATATTAAAATTTATGTTTACAGATGGCGTGTGACGCCCCATAACGGTTACTCGAAGCCGCTCCACAAGCGGGTATGGTCGCCGAGCGGGGCGTGGGCCGCTCCCCCCCCGCGCGGCAAGTCGCACTCGTACCCGCCGTACCCGCTCCCCGCGCCGCCGCACCGCGCCGCCGCGCCCCCCACCGACGACTACTCCAGTCTCGACGCGCTCTGTCTGCAGATGACCGAGCAGGCCATCAACTAACACCCCCAGCGGGCCATCGGGTCCAAACTACTTGAACGTCGAACAGTGAACGTACAGTGATGTCAAGTGAACTGTGCTGTGTTGTGAAATGTGCTCCGGTTGAGGTGTTATTCAGTGTCTCTGTGGGTGAATGGTGTGATAGTCCATGGGTGGAATGAGGAATCGCTACATCTGGTCAAGGACCCAGATATAGTTAAGTCCATTACATTTTCTTTTTGAGGATTATTCACCATCTACAGTGGCACTGAGTGTTACCTATATCTGATCAAATCTATTGTATTTAAGTGGAATCAATGATTCCTGACTATTTTATTTGTAATTTGTTGTGACAGACCCTGGATTGGAGTTCACGTGTCGATGATTTATCAAGATTTTCCACACTTGACTAATTATTTTCTATGATTGAATGATGATTGTTCTATATTGATATATGTATATTTAAGGACTGTTAGATAATTTCAATATGAAATGTATTTAATTTTTATTTGACTGGGTTTGCGTCGGGCAGTGCCCTGTTATATATTTTATGTTATACAATTTACATGTATACATGAATTAGAAAAAAATGATTCGATAAATATTGTGTCGATCTGTCGATCATGGTCGCGAATTTAAAGGCTTTTTTATCAAAGCATGTGCATTTTTAGTCACAATTTTATTATATAATTGTTGGTTTGTATGTATTAGTATAACATCGGTGACATCGACTTCACACTGCAGCCATTGTATTGACATTTCTCTGGTGCTAATGTTATTAGTTGTCTGGCTAAAAGGACCATTTCATTGACATATTCACCTTAGCTTATTAGTTGAGATACATAGAGATTACCATCGGCCTATTAGTTTTATAGGCGTCTGTCGATATTATTTGATAGTTTTAAATAATTATCTGTGACTTTCTTATACTTATTTATAATTTTAAATCTAATTTAACAATACTAGTTCTATCTTTTCTGTTGCTAAGAATCATGTGATTTTTTTACAACTCGTCGAAAATATAGGCTAAATATTAATGTGATCAATTGATATCGACAGACGTGTTTGTTGCAGCACTCTTAGTAAGGTGTGTCATCCCATACGTAATATGTACACAAAACAGTGTACTGAAGCATATGCTTACGATAGGATTATGACAGGACAATGCAGAGCCGCGTGTGGTATTAACAACTTGTGGCAGATGGCAATTCAAAGTAGCATTTCGTGATGATCGTAGAATAATGTTCGTTCTGAAACAAAAATTAAATAAACTTTCACTGTATTTGGATACTACACTGCCTAAATTTGATTACTAGATACATTAAATAACTACAGATTTAGAATTAAAAAAGTTATGTGAAAAAATCAAATAAAGCATTGTAACATTTAATATTTTTCAGATCCGTCAATGTTCTACGTTGATTTGCTACTAAACTTGAAATTTATTGACACAGGGGCAACCATTGGCGCATCTGTATTGAATTTGTGGCGTTTTTTAGCGTTATTTGGAGACATTAAATTGCGGTTAGATTTGGCACCACACACGAAACCTCACGCAAACGCCTTTAGCTTTAAAACTAGATATAGATTGTTGACTGATGAACGCGTTATTTATTCTGTACGCGAGCGGTTTTTATTTTTCTTTTTATATTAATATATATTTGAATAATTTTATTCAACAATCTTTTGACTGGATCAAAAATCTGATTGTAACATGTGCAATTTGTTTTTATTTACAAACGCAAAGTTATTGACGTAAATGTTGATGTAAATAATGAATTATTAATGTATTTATAACATTTTAAGGGTTATTGTTTTGTACAAACAAGTGTTGATGATGGTTATTACCTCCATAATTTTTGATTTATCGAGTCTTTTACTTATGTTACAGTGGTATGTGTCTTGGCATTATTAGATTGTTTTTCTTAATATAATTAAAAATTATACCAGTTCAATTGTGCAATATGAAAATAGATTTTTATTATAGCCGGCCATACAATGCCACTGTAACATAATTTTATTTTGCGACTCCGAAATGTTTCCCTTAACAGAGTTTATACGCAGCCCACAGATGTTTTACTCAAAACCGCAATATGCTGTCCAGGTAGAGTTGCAGCATTCGAGTTTTGTGTAAGCTTCAGTTGTCTGTAGCGGTCTGTGATACGGTTTGTTTTTAATCATGATATTCATCAGCACTAAGAATAAATATTGTATAGCATATTTGTCATTTTATTCCCCTGCATTCATAAATTAAAAAGATTTTAATATGAACTAAAGAAAGAATATTGGACGTTATTGCTTAGATTATGTTACAGAAACATCAAAAATAACCAAAATAATATTCAAATATAATTTATTGACTTTGAAGACTAGATCATGGAATACAAAGACCTTACAAGTATTAAATAAAATAAATGTATTATTTGTCTCAAATTCTTATGGAATAATGAAACTACAACAGTCTTTCTTTATGAGTGCCAATCTTATGTCTGGCTAAATCATTCTTTCTGTAAAACCCTCGGGAACACCTGTCACAAGGGAATGGAATGTCTGTACTGTGCAGTTTAGCTATGTGTACATCTAGCATTGGTTTTGAGGGGAATCCCACCATGCAGCCTTCTACATGACACTTGTATTTCTCAGTTTGCTTATGCTTATAGTTCATGTGACGGCCCAATGCCTTCTGTTCAAAAAAGCTACTTGAACACAACTCACATTTGAGTGGACGTTGGCCGGTATGGCGCCACATGTGAACCTCAATATTTGACATACTTTTGGAGCAAATATTACAAAAGCCTGATTTCTCTGAGTGAAGTCTGTCAATATGCATTTTCAAGTTTCCTTTCAAGTTGAAAGCTCGTCCACAATGGTTACAGACAAATCTATTTGGTTCTGCATGCATTCTTAAATGTTTACGCACATTATTTGCATATTTGAAAGCAATTTTGCATATTGGACATGTGAATTTCTTCTCTGTTGTGTGCACCATCATATGACTACGTAATTCTTCTTTTGTACAAAAGGCTTTTGCACATGTTGGACAGGAATGGGACTTAGTACCGGCATGACGCAGTTTATGTCTTAGTAAAGTACTACTTTGTGCAAAACTCTTGGAACATATATTACATGCATATGGAGTTTCACCTGTGTGTGTTCTCACATGGACTCTAATGTCCCTTCTGGTATAAAACCCTTTACCACAATGCTCACACACAAAATTCCTTTCTCTTTGTAAGTGATGGTTTCTGTTTATATGTCTTTTTAAATTGCTACCATCTTTGTATTTTTTATCACATAATGTACAAAGGTATGGCTTTTCATTAGTGTGTACCCTCATATGTGCTGCCAGCGCAGACGGGTGCGCACACTTCCTACCGCAGATAGTGCATTTTAATGAATCGACAGATTTGTATGACATTCGTTTCTTATAAGACCTTTTTTTTCTTACTTTGTTTACTGGCTCGATATTTTTCACCTCCAAATTGCTGTCTGGTGGGACGTCATACTGCAGATCGCCATAATCAGTATTATCTTCGTATAGTTCAGTTTTAATTTCTACTTTCTGTTCGCAATCACTGTACTGGGCGGCGGAATATAGCGCAAGATTTTGTGACCGCAATTTATTTTCAGCTGCTTCGCATTTTAAAACAAACTGGTAACAAATTTGCAGCTCTTTTAGACATTCCACACAAACATAGGACGGTAACCCGTCGCCTTCCCTAATTTCCAACTTAGAACAACAATACATTATTTTTACACTAATATTTACATCATTCGCAACCTCTTCATAGATATATGATTTTGCTTCATTTTCACAGCATAATCGACACACTTTGAAGTCCATATTACTATGATACTATTAAGTTGCGTATAAAATAAATTTTTAGTTATTAAAAACTCTCAGTTTATAGCTGGGAAACTAAAATAATTTTTCGGCATTCCATACATTTCTTGTGCATTGCTGTCAGTTTGACATTGACAAATTGAGTTTTTTTATTTGTTTTTTTTTTTTTTTTTTTTTTATTTTCCCTTTCGGGAAGGCAAAGGGATCTAGCCCATACAACCTCGTCTTAAGTCTTTTTTTTCTTCATTTCCTTATATGTATCTAATTTTTCACAAGTGCCATGAAATCGGATGTGTTCGAATTCAAGGCCCTGCTGAAGTTTTGGCGTCAATTCCTTCCAGTTTGATGCTTTTTAAACGATTTTCTCGCAGCGGAGGAGTCGAACATGGTCGACACATCCACCCGACAAAAAGCGTCCAAAATCACTTATTTCAAAGCTTCCACATACTGTCCATCTTCGTTGATGTTTATTGCTTAGATTCACATCACATTTAAACCACAAGCATAACTTTAGACTAGAATATGAAACCATTAAAACAAGCGACCACCCGCACCGTCAGAATTCCCGCCAAAACTCCTTTTTTTTTTTTTTTTTTTTTTTTATTTGTTACGAAACAAATACCTAAGACCATGATGCCACGTCTCAAGTTTTACGTTTTTTATAATAATTACTTATTTCATATTTTCTAAAATATAGTTAACACTAGACACGAAATTCGAATTTTATTGTTTTCCGAAATTGCAAAGTGTAATACTAATAAAAAATGCGCATTTAGCTATAAGAAAAATATATGAAACTTATGATTTGGTATAATAGTTTCAAATCTGCCGGTTCCCTGTGGAAAAAGAAAACTCAATTATTTTTCAAAATGTCAAAATAAAATTATGGTTACACCAAAGTCAGGGCTTTCGCTATAGCTATAAAATAATTGTATCTTGTGATTGTAAACTGCAAATTAAATAAAAATTGCGCTACCAATATAGAGATTATGGTTTACAAAATGTCGAACACAAGCTTCGATATGGATGCGCAAATATGTCGACTATGCCTTCACAACCCCGGCACAATAAAATTGTTCGACCCTCAGAAACAGCACTCTGTTAAATTGATGAAGTGTGTAAATATAGTGGTCTGTGAAGGTGATGGGTTACCGGACTCCATGTGTGCCGGTTGTGCCCACGAGCTGGCCGTTGCTTACGAATTTGTGGTCAAATGTGAATCTTCCGATCAGGCTCTAAGATCTACCATAGTTCAAGCTAAATCAGAAAGTGAGATTAAAATGGAAGGGGTGAAATTAGAAAACGATGACAATACTTTGGACGACTTGTATGATGATTACTGTCAATATTCTGCAGAGACGAGTAAAGATGAAAAGCTTGACTTAAATAGTTATGACAAAAAGGACATATATGACAATATAAAACAAAGAAAAGACTCTTACGCTTGTGACACTTGTGACTTGGTATTTACACACAAAAAGGCTTTGAAAAAGCATATAAATACTCATCATAAACCAAGAAAACTTAAAGTATATAATAAGAAGAATAGAGTCAGGGCTGGTCCCATACAATGTGTAATTTGTGGTCTTATGGTACAGAGTAAGTCTGCCATGGAAGCCCATATTAGAACTCACACTGGAGAGAAACCATTCACCTGTGATATTTGTTACATGAGATTTGGTATCAAAGGGTCTCTGAAGAAGCACATTGAGACCCACCACTTGCACAGAGAGAGGAAGTTCATCTGCGAGACGTGTGGGAGCAGATTCTTCCGGAAAAGTGAAATAATCGCTCATGTACGAAGACACACTGATGAGAGGCCATATGCATGCAACTTGTGTTCAAAGAGATTCCGTCAAATATCATCACTTATACGGCACAAGTATTCTCACACTGGAGAACGCAGGCATTCTTGTGCCATATGCCACAAATTATTCTATGATAAGTCTGCTATACAAAAGCATATGTTAGTTCACAGTAATGAGAAGAAGTACACTTGCCACCTTTGCAACAAATCTGTCAAAAGCAGAAGTTCTCTTGTAACTCATTTAAAAATCCATTCAAATGAGAAACAAGTTGTTTGTAACATCTGTGGCATGACATTCTCTTTAAAAGGCAACCTCCAAACACACATGCGTAGAAAACATTCAGAAAAATCAGGCCACTGTACTGTGTGCATGAAAACATACCCAGATTTAGATGTGCATATGCGTAAACACACAGGAGAGCGTCCATTTGCATGCAAGAGTTGTGACCAGGCATATGCTACTCAACGGAGTCTTTCGTACCATATAATGTTTAAGCACGAGAATGCAGATAAGTTCAAATGTTCAATAGGGGAGTGTACAAAGACATTTCCCACTGGAAAGTTGTTGGAGATGCACCTATTGAAGTACCACACTAACCACACACCGTATGTGTGTCCGCACTGTTCCAGAGGGTTCTTCCGCACAAGTGATCTCACTCGGCACTTGAAGGGCAGTCATATGGACACTACCAAAATCAGGTTTAAGCCTCAAGATGCCTTATTAGATGGGATTAAATAAAATACACATGTATACTTGAGGGAACTAAGATAAATTCAGGGCACACTTACCTTGCTGATGTCAACCTATACTATAAAAAAAGCTTTGGAAAAGGGACTGGATCCCTCAAAGGAGGTTGACGTCAGGCAGGCAGCCAGTCGTAAAAACTTAGCCAAATCATTTCTGCAATATGCTTGAAACAGTGTGCTGCGGCGACCCCACATTAACGTGAGACAAGGGCAGGCAGAAATAAGACTACTTAAAAATATGAAGGGATATGATGCTTCAGACAGCTTCATATTGAAACCACCTTCAAGAATGTTAAGATTTAATTATACACAACAATGAAATTATTGACCTGTGTATAAATATTAAAGCTGCATATTACTGTACATACTGGAGCTTTAAAATGTTGAAATATTTAGGAATTCCAAAAATAGTTATTACACTCATACTTAATTGGATACTTGACTACAGTAACCAATATTAATGAATTTCTGAAGGAACACAGATTTATCATCTAAATAATGTATGCAATAGGAATTTATTAAAAATACTCCAAGGATAATTTGATTTTAGTAATTTAAATAATTATTTTTTTAACTGTGAGGCACGTGACTGTAAACACCAATCACGATGCATGATGTCAGATTACTCATTTTTATTGTTTATTTCTTCCACAAGGGCCTAAGTTAATTTCAACGTGGATGTGATCGACGATCGATATATGATCAACAAAATATCTGACCCGTTTTTTTAGTTTGAAATCATAAATGTTATTTCCTCAATATCATTTTTTAAAGCGATTTTGTATCTTTGGTAAGGAACAATGACGTCACCCTTAGCTACAGTTAAAGTGTATAATTTAGTTTGCCGCCAAAACGCTACCTGTTTTGGCGGCAAACTAAATTATACATTTTTTTTAAAACTAAATATATGAAAATAGATTACGAAATATTTTTTTACATAATAATAAAGAAATAAAGAAAGGGATAAAGAAATAAATAGCCCTGTATACTTTTAAAAAAATAGTCAAGTACCCAATTATTCTAAATTGTATTTTGTTATTTCTTTGTTTTTGTGCCGAAGAAGAAAAGACAAGAAGCATTCAGAAAAAAAAATTTAACAGTGTTTCATATTACCATATTTTTCCCTGTTATTAATTATTTAACCTAAATGGTGGGTCATCTTTGCATTTATTTACTTTAGCAATAGATTAATAAATAAATAATTATAATACTGGAAGACTGATTATAGTCTTTTACGGCCGGTTTCAATAAATAATCTCAGTTCGAATGAGCAGATAGATTACAAAAATTAGCCAATAAGAACACAGTTGGAACATGACTCCGTCAAATGACATGATTTGATTGGTTCATAATCGCGATCTATCTGCACTCTAAACTGAGATCGTTTATTGAAACCGGCCGTTAGTGAATAACTTAAAGCATACCTACAAAGACTTCTATGTATACTACTAGACTGGCTGTTTGGTACATAGAATGTGCGCACTAAGTCTCTGTTAATCGACCTCAACTCACTATAGTAATCTACTCTTTTCCTTAGCCGTGGAACGTCAAACACTCGCCGTCATGTGCCACAATTCGAAACAGCTTATCTAGTAAATACATAGAAGTCTTTGCATACCTACAGTAATTAGTAATTACTAATGGTTTAGCCAAGTTGTAGAAATATAATGTCATAAGTGTGGTTTCTAAAGATCAGTAGATTTGTTTTTTGATAGATTTTCTCTAGTTTTTGTCATTCATTCTATTCTTATTTTAGTTGCTAAAATAAGTTTTGAAAGTATAATGTTTTGTCACTTCTTCTCGCTGTTCCGATTGTGTTTCAAACAGGCGTGCCATTCACAATTTTTCAATTATTTGCGTCGCACCTCTGTGAGCATGAAAAAACAATTAAGCAGTCCGGAACAAATAGCGATTGTACTTACGCCTCTGATTGATGTTTTGCTTCGCTAGACCTACGAGCAGTGCGGGGCGCAGGCCCAAGTATTACATTAAGATGAATTAAGATCAAACTATGGCGTCAATAATTTTGCGAAAGATGTGTGTTTGGACCGTAGCACTTAGCGCTTCATAATATGTCTACTGGGCCTACTTCATATATGTCCAATGGGATACAGGCGTGACTTAAATTAAAACGTAATTAATTAATTATTAGCGTAATTAAAACATAGTGTTTTGGTGATATTATTGTAAGTTATTGTGAATAAGAGGTTTATATTTTTGCCATGGCCGATACAAAATCCGGCTATGAGGACCAAATCGGCGTTCCTGGATATACTAGTCTTAATTTAAGATTCTTAGCCATAATTTTATTGTTTATTAAAGTACTTATGTAAGAAGATATTACTATTATTTCTGAATTAACGTATGAAAGGTAAAATATTTAAATAAATAGCTTGTAAAATTAACTGGCCTGTAGTTCTATTACTCTACAACGTAACTGCCTTACAGGTGTACTAGAGGATCATGACCCCACTAAGCCACTCCATGAATGAACTGCTGCAGCGAGTATTGCATCGTGTATACGGCGATCGTCATCCGGTCGAGTAAATTTTTTTTATATAGTAGAGACTGGCAAACTAGCAGATGGGTCAACTGATGGTAAGTGATGTCCACCGCCCATAGACACTCGAGACACAGAAACAATCATGGTTGCATTGCCAACCTAAAAGAAGAGAATGGAAGGGTTGGGGGAGAAGGGATTGGGAAAAGGAGGGGGGGAATGGGCCACCGGTAATCTCACTTTCCGAACGAAACGCGACAGCAAGCTGCTTACGTCAAAGCACTTTACGACGGTTTTCTGTGAGACAGTGGTATCGAACCGGTCGAGCCGGCCCATTCTACCATATACCATCTTTCACCATTTAATGAAAACCGTTTTAAATTTTTAAAATACCATTTTGCTCTCGGTGTAGGGATAGATGACCAAATAAAGATCTACTTCCAACAAGTCTGGAAATCTTTTAAAGAGGTATATATGCAGCAATGACCCATTGGAGTTCATTGGACATCATGTCACTCGTGCGGCAGTGGCTAATGATGATCATGATGATAGTAAGATACTACTTAGACCCACACATACGCTGAGATCTATAGAGCGAACTTCGATTAAGTCCGTCCCAAGGAAACCAATTCTGTCAGGATTTGGAATTTTTAAATCGAACTTCGACTTGGTCCGAGCCATTTTTACAAGAAAAACAGACTGACACACAAATTAAGCAACGAATTTCATGTAAAATATGACTGACTAAGTAAAAGTTCGATTTAAAAATTCCAAATCCTCACCGAGTTCGTTTCTGTCACTTAGACTTGTCGAAGTTCGCTCTATAGATCTCGGCCTAAGTCAAAAGTGTAGAATAGCTCGAAGAACAGTAACAACATATGCATTTGCTTTATCATCATAAATATATAGCATAAAAAAATGTATTGTCGTACCATAACTTATTAAAAATGCAGTTCTAGAATGAGTAACCGGAAGTAATTTCTGTTGGCAAGGAAATGGTTTAGTGGTTCCTCATATATTTGCGGCAGTCGTTCGTAAAAAGTAACCGGTTACCTATTAGTTATGGACATCTTATCGTATTCCTCAATCCCTACGGGCTTAAACCATACTCAAGGTTTCTGAGGTTGATAAGCATCATCCCAATTCGACGTGCAAATATTATCTATTGCCTAAGTAGCAATTAAACGATTATTACCTGATTCAGAACATCTCTCCTCATTCCTCTATGTTCGGTATATCAAAGTCTACAGACAATTAATCATAATTATATACTTACAATGTAACAACAATTATATTATAATAAATAATAATATATATAGTATTGATTTCTTAAGTTTACGCGAATGCTATTCATTGAAATAAAATTACTTTTACGGACTTTTTTTTTAAATTATTTTTTTTTCAGTCCAACCCGTGACCACGAAGACTGCAAAGCCTTCGAAACGTCGGGAATAAATATTAAAACCAAATCGTGATAAAATCCGTAAAAGTAATTTTATTTCAATGAATATATATAGTTTCATATCATAAAAAGAATTTTTCATAGGTCAATGAGTGAAAGAAAGAACTTTGCGAAGATTTTTTATCAATTTTTCGAAAAGTACGTAAAGGGGCGACGAAGATATACCTACCTAGTCGGTGATATTATAAGATCAACAATATTGGTTACTAGGCACTTAAACAAATACACAATAATTACATAAAACTTAATTTGTTCTAAGTGTATGCGTCTTTAAAAGCTGTTTCGTTGAGTCGGTACGACCGTGACGCCATGATCTAAATGTTTTAAACGAACGAAACAGTTCCCGTGAGAAGAGCTATGTTGCTATGTTCCAATTAAGCTTTCGTTACAGCACCTGACGGCTGACAGCGGTGCATTTAATTGAGGCCGTCTTCCTATTCGTGGCAAGGGGAATTCGGGCTGAGGGCTCCGGCCGCACTCCCTCCGAAACCAATAGTGCGGAAATCCGCGCTCAAGTTTCAAACTCGCGGTCACTCCCGCCCGCTGCGTCGACAAAACAGTCGAAGGTCGGTAAAACAGCACCAGGTGTGCACTCCGTGGCCCTTTCTCTTTTCCACGTGTGCCGGTAAGTCGCTTATCGGGGCGTCTCGCTCTCGCGCCAATTACGCGAGCCAGGTGATACGCGCCGTGAGCGGTGAGTCGGCGGTCGGTACTCGGCTACTCGCACTACTCGCGGTCGCGGATCAGTGTCGACACTCGGCAGAGGACGTTAGCCCGCGGCCGCTCTACGCAGCGCACGTCGGCTCGCTCACTCGGTCTCGGACGGTTCAGCCGTGGCAGGTGTCGGACATCGGTGCCGTGATGTCGAAACAGTGAAACACTAGTGCGAACTGTCACTTCCTTCCCGTTCGGATATCGGATTGCATCGGTGACCGGCTCCAGCATGGGCGAAGTGAGTACCGTTTGTTTATGATCGTGTTGTTCTGTTGCGGAATGCGAACGCGCTCCAGTTTATATCGCGAGAGGCTAATGCTGATCGCGGTGGTAGGTTCGTAGGTCGTCGGCACGGCGGCATCCCGCGGCGGCATCCCGCGGCGGCCGCCCGCCGGCGGTTACGGCGGACGCGACCTCCTCCCGGTTAATTAGCGCTCTCGAGTCAGTGGTCAGATCGCGGCCGCGGCGACCTCGTGCAAGTTCGGGAATGTGTGCCGACTGCTGACCGTGCCGCCGCACCGGCACAACAGCCTGTAGAAAGCTCTTGAGAGATGCGAGCGACGACTCCGTGCCGCAATGGTAAAAGTATTCGACATCTCCGATGTACTGTTACACATCTGATAACGCGGCCTGCCGATACATTATCTCCGATATTCAATATTTTTTACATTTATTGCGATCGAACGTTCGTGCAATAATAAATGAGTGGCCATTGTCTTATCTGAGGGAATTAAACACATCAGTTAATGATTTGTATCCATTGTACGTAGTCAGTGTGGAGTGGTTAGCGATACGTGCACACGTAGCCCTCGCGTTAGTAAACAGTGGTGCAGTTTCCGAACTACCTACCCTTTGGTAAACATCGCGAGTTGTGGAAGGCGCAGCGTCCTTGGCGTGTGCCGATATGTGGCGTGCCGATGTAAGTACCTCGGCACACGGTCTGCAGTCTGCTGCCATAGTCCGTACGATAAATCCCCTAAAGTAGATCAGTGAAACTGTATATGGCGGTGCGTAGGTCAGCTCCGTGCATTTTGCACAAACATGGTTGGTCGCGTTGACCTCCTTACGCGGCGTATGCATATCGGTATGATGAAACATTTACATTTATGCTGACATTTTCCAATAGTAATCTATAAGCATTGCATACATTATACATATGTGCTAATCCTCGTATAATTAGTTATGTTAAATAAAGACGATGACATTTGGTCGCGTCAGTTGTTCGTTGGGTGTTGAAACTTGTGATCAAGTTTTTTTCCTGGCGATAATCTGGTACTGGCTTTTTTCTTTGGAAAAACCACAATCGCAGTGAGTAAATTAACACTTTTTAGCTATAATCCTCACTCCTTCCATATTGCCAAAGTATTCTACCTAATTGAGACAGACACGTTTTAGGTAACTAGCTAATTTGACAAACAACACTGAAAACCTGTTTACGTTAAAAATAAAGAGGTATTGCTTGTAAGATATCATATATTTATCGATAATTAAATGGAATCAACTTGAACAACGATAATTATCATGTTTCCTAAGAATTTCATTATCTTTGCATGCGACAATTGACTCGATAGCAGGTTTTTGTTTTCTCTATAACTCTTTAATACATAATTTTGCATTCTAACCTTGCCTGACTGCCTCGGTGGCGTGGTGGTATTTCGGTATGACTACGGTTCTGAGGTCTCGGGTTCGATCCCCGGGTCGGGCAAAGTGATATTGGATTTATCCATATCTGCCCGGAGTCTGGAATTTGTGCCCGATATGGCGATAGGCTCGCCCCCTATCACATCTGGGACGGAACTAAGCTCGGCGAAATGTGGGTGTTCTAGTTCGCTAGTGCGCCTCTGCCTACCCCTTCGGGGATACAGGCGTGAGCTTATGTTATTTTATGTCTAACATTGCGAAGTATTAGCAAGCAAATACAATGTTTTAGATTTTAAATCAAAATGCTAAGAAAGGAGAAAAGGTTTACTAGTCTAATTTGGTCTTTGTTCAAGAGAAAGAGAGACCTTAACCCTGCAGAAAAGAAGAAAGGCCTTAAAAACTCCGAAGCTCTTTAAACCCTTGCTTTAGTGTGACAATTTAATCGACCATTAAGAGTGGTTCTTATATCTTTCTTTGCCATTTTTCATTCTTCAATTCTAAGTAGTTACAGACATCTGGAGTTGTAGCCTACGTAACCATCTCAAGTTTTTTGTTAATCTTTTATTCAAGATGAGCAGTTGGCCTTGATAGTTGTACAACTTTTCCAGTTTAAACATTTGTTTAATATTTAACACATTGTGAATTGATTTAATATTCAATTTTATACCTGTGAGTGTGACCCGTAGATACAACAGGCTCCACCGTTTCTTTGATAACATCCATTACGTAAACGTTATAAAATAGGTACCAATTTCGTGGATGGTGCAAAACAATTCCAAATTCCACATTTGGCTCAACCTCGTAATTGTACATTTTTCTCATACAACTGCTTTACCTTGATGTAACGAAAGTATCTTTAACTTTCAAGAGAAAAACATCAAAATTATCAAGAGCAATAAACTAAGCTAAGTGCGACATTAGGTACCTCTTGTTACATTTGTTTGATGTCTATTACATAGAGGTCTCTGAACCTAATTATGTTTTATAACAAGTATGCTTGTTTGTTCCGTGAACATTGAACCGATTTGAATAAGATTTAACCTGTGGCCTTACTCTTGAAACCGATACAATTCCGATCCCATGCGCAATAATTGTCCGATTATAATCTTAATGTTGATAAATACCGTACTCTCGACACCACATTGGTTAGAGATTGTTATTAGGCGCGAATTGGCCAATACTTTCGTCGTTACTTATGAAGTTGGTTGCACAATGCTCGACATTAAGGATGTTCTCTGCTGACGAAAACCGGTAAAACACTAACTAAATGCCTAATAACTCTAAAAATTAGCCTCTTTATTTATAAGTAAAAATAGATATTAATGTATTTCAGCATATAACTTAATATTTCATACATTTTTAGAAAAAAATGTTTTGGTATACCAACATTATTATATATTTTTGGCTGTATGCGGCATGGCCTTTGCCGGTTTCAGACAAAGAAAAAACTATCCGATAACCAAAGTAGGTTATAATATTTCGAAGAAGTGTTTTTGATAAATCTTGAATTAAATTATTGAATGTGACTATTGTGAGTGCAATAAGTGTAGTGTAACTAAAAACTTTCTGGATTTGGTGACTTTGACACAGTTTGAAATAGTTGTGCGCCTTAGTAACACTAAAATGGCCAGTCGCCCAACTCTGGCAAAAATCGAAACGTTGTTGTTAGTATTCCTACAGTACAACCTCAGAATTGCAAAAGGTTCGCTTCAAACCAATCAAAGTTACGTTGGAAACGACGGGAAAATGGAAATATTTAGTTACAACGATAAACTCACTTGGAGCAAATAAGAACAGTCAAAAGTAAGTGCATTCATTTATTTCCAACATGATTATATACCTATCTTACTACCTCTTGTTTTCTCCACCACTCGCATATTTGTATTAGAGGATAGTTTTGATTTTTGTTATATTTTGCCCTTAAATTATGTAATATAAAAGTTTATTTACATTGTAAATAATGCAACACTCCTATTTATTTATATTACCATCATGGATTAAATTCTAACATTACTGACCTTCATATTTAGAATACTTTGTAATCAGTCTTTTATAATGTATGAAAGATATTCTTGTATCTTCTTCTTCTTGGAGAAATGGTGGCATTTGGAATAAATTTATATCTATTATTGTATATCTAATTTGTTGTTTATGTTTGATTTTTAGTTTCGGCAGAGAAGAAATATGTACTGAAGAAGCTGTTGGGTCAACATAATGCATCGGCAAGAAGGACTGGTGGTGGACCTCATCTCATTGTGTTGCGTTGGTGAGTGAGATTTCTTTGGGCCCAATTCCCTCCTTCGTTTTACATTCCTTATTCTTTTCTTAAAGGTTGGCCATGCACACATGATTATCTATGGGTGGTGGTGTTTACTTCCCATCAAGTGATCCACCTGCTTGTTTGCCAGTCTGTTATATAGAGAAAAAGTATTAATTTATATGAGGGTACTATATTGCCTATAATATAGATAGATAAAGATTCTATATCATAATCACCATTATCATCGGCCACAGGAGGTCTACTGCTAAAAATAAGTCTCCCCAAAGTTTTCCAAAGATTTTGATTGTCTATACATACACTAATATAATGTGGTATTTATTACTTTTTATATGTTTGGGTAATTTTAGACATAAAGACAGTTTATTTAGCTGTTGAATTACAATTCTTATTTACATTATCTTGCACATGCACAGTCAACAAATAGTAATTATACAAGGAATGTGGCTTTCAAGTGGTATGGGACTTGCAATAAGTAGGTGTGCATGATACTCAAGTGGCATAAAAAAAGACCAGCTACAACTGTTTTTATCGTGACTGTTGAACTTTGTCAAAGTTTTAACATAATTATATTTTTTTTTGTTTCAGAATCACAAGCACAAGCACAACCACACTTTGTACCCATCTTCGTGGTCAACAACATCGTACATCGATATCGACATTTATAGCTCACTTATATACCTATACATATAGTATATGATACCTATAATGGATTAATAGTAATAAATGAATATTTTACCAATTGTGTATTTACTATATTAACACCTTATTTAACTGCCTCGGTGGCGTGGTGGTACTGCATGTGCGGTACGACTATCGTTGTGAGGTCTCGGGTTCAAATTCCAGCGAGAGGAAAGTGATATTGGATTTTTCACCACAGTGACTGGAATTAGTGCCCGATATGGCGATAGGCTTGCCCCTTATCACATTTGGGACGAAATTAAGCTCGGCGAAATGTGGGTGTTCTAGTTCGCTAATACGCCTCTACCTACCCCTTCGGAGATACAGGCGTGAGCATATGTTATGCTTTTTAAACTACGAATTAATATTATGACTGTCTCGGTGACTCAGTTGTATTGTGGGCACGGTACGACTATCATCCGAGGTCTCGTGTTCGATCCCCGGTCTGGGATAAAACCGCGGTAATTGACCCTGAATTCATAAACTTGGCGAAGAATTTCAAAAACTAAACTAGCTAAAAATGCCATTTATTGTCAAAAAAGTTAAGATAAAACTACTAAATTAACTAATAATCGATGCTCAATTCCGAAAAAGTTACCATTTTGCTATTGTGTAAATCTCAATACCCACGCAATTTCAAAGGCAATACGCCGCTGTCAAATAATCGCCCAGAGTGCCAAATACTAGCTCTAACGGATTGGACAATGTATAACTTAATTCCCATTAGTTCAATTAATAGCCACGTAATATTGGGATAATACGGCACTAGAGTCGCCGTCAAGAGTACAAAATGTCATAATTCCAATACCGATCCATTGGAATTGGCGTCCGTGGTAAGGCCACTGTTTAGAATATTGTGCCTACTTTTATTCAAATGCTACTGTGATTGCTAAGAGCTAAAATGGTAATTTTACAATATAGTTGAACTTCCCTTAACTTATGACTTGAAAGAGGAGATGAGTAAGTCGTCAAAACAAGACAGAACTTTCATATAAAATGTATCTATGTACTTCAGAATAGATTGGAAGAACTATTGGTCATAGAGTCGTCATATTGGGCGTAAAGACTGCCTCGGTGTACGTAGAACTATTGTCCTGAGGTCTCGGGTTCGATCCCCGGGTCGGACAAAGTGATATTGGATTTCTCCATATCAGCCCGGAGTCTGGAATTTGTGCCCGATATGGCGATAGGCTCGCACCCTATCACATCTGGAACGGAACTAAGCTCGGCGAAATGTCGGTGTACTAGTTGACTAGAGGGCCTCTGCCTACCCCTTCGGGGATACAGACGTGAGCTTATATTATGTAATGGTCATAAAGTGTTTAGTGTCATAATTTCTATCATTTTACTGGCTACAATGTCTGTAAAACAAAAAATTGCTATTTGGTGGCAAAATAAAGACGTGATATCCGATCCGCATACCACGGACCTCCCTCAGTACTAAAATACTCCAGACTAAAGCAAATAAAACGAAACTCGTGTAACTGTGCCTACTGTTAAGCAGAATTGTTTTGAAACAAGTTCCCTACTGGCTACTACGCAAGTGAGGTCAGCCGAGCTGTCGAGCACGTATCGCTAATCGTTAACGACCGAGACACAGATATTTGCGCTAATAAAAATATGTTTACTTTTCAATGCTCATACGCAATCCGCAATGTCTCATACATAATTCACCACAAATGTACATTTATGAATTACTAAACAATGTTTATAAACACTAAATTCTGCTTTTGTGGCTCCACAAGTGTTGGGCTTCTCTTATGATAACAAGCAGCATAATGTAGGTACTTATCCAGGTTGTGTTTACTCAGGAAAGTATTTTGATAAGACAGGATTGTATGGCAAATGTATTTTCTTAGGTAAAGATGTCTGTATATATATCTCGAATCTGGAAATTCTGAACAATTCAATGTTAGTTCGTTTGTAATTTATTTCTGCAGTGTTCAGAAATAACAGCAATCTGAAGCTTTACTGGAACACAATGAACACCATGTTATAATAAAAGAACTTATTGAAAAGTAATAGCCACTTTTCTACAAAGGTGGTGCACCTGGCATTGTTAATTCAAATGACTTGATTTTCAAAAAATAAAATATATTTTAGCCAGCAGTGGCCACGGGGCGTCATGGGTAAACCGCACCACCGACGCTAGTTCCTCTTTCCCTTATAAAATCTTTATGTAAGTACGTACTGTGCCACCATGTACCTAACGTATATGTTAAATTGAAAGTTATCATTAATCTCTCCTTTTAGAAACTAGAATTTAATAAAATGTATAATTATGCTGATTAGAATAATTAGCGCCAGTTTTCTCTGCTTTCGCGGTTACTGGTCGCTAATGATTTTAGTAGAGTCCTCAATCCCCAATGGTAGTAAAATCGAGTCATAAATTGTCAGAATCCAAATGTAAACAAACGAACATGTTCTTAGTCACTAGTTCTTTAGGTCATATGCGATGTTATGCATCATCAACATCCTAGTCTATTCATTAGTCATTAAAGTGCAATCTTCTCACGCTAATACGTCAGTTACAAAGTTCAGATTTATATCAGAGGGGTTACCACCACCTCTTATAGCAATATTATTATAGTCTTACTTGTACCGATTCCCGTACAAAAAAACGTAGTAAGACCATAATAATACTGCTATAAGAGGTGGTGGTAATCCCCTGTTCAGATCACTACAAAGGCAATCAGTAGTATAGTTAACGAGGCACTAAAAAACATCTACATAATAGGCAACGGCTAGGCTGTGCCTCTGGCATAGCCGATGTCCACGGGCGACAGTAACCACTTATCATCAGGTGGGCCGTCTGCTCGTCTGCCTTCGTAGACCAATAAAAAAAAATGTGGACATTGTTTTGTAAATATATATTTGTAAATAATCATTTATTACTTTTATAATCCTAAAGAGGTGTAAATAGTTTAGCCATCTTTGCCCTTCTTAATCCTATTCTTTTCCTCCCCTAGATACGCGACGGCTTGGCTATGCTTCTGGCATGTCTTATAACCATAGTGAAAGTTAATCAACTAACCATTCAGATGGATCATCTGCTCGTCTGCTTTCGTATGTCAATAAAAAATACATTTTAGAACATAAATTGTAACTATCCAAGTTCAATCCTCAGACCCAGTGATATCACTTACTATGTAAAATTACTAATTCATTAGAAACTGACGCATCGATTTATGCAGTTCAACGCTTTCACTTTTTAATATGGCCCTCCAAATAACATGTGCCAACTGCTAACCTAACCCCTGACCAACTGTCGCGTGTAACTTCCGTAACACGTGGTTTGAAGGTCCCAAAAATATAACGTACTGCCTTTCTACAGCTACCGATGTAATCATGTTTGAAGGAAGCGAATGTAATGGGGATTTCGAGCATAACGTTGAGGCCATTTGTGATGCGATCTTTTATGGTTTTAATGTCTTTGGCTTATGATTGAATAGGTTTTATGACAACAGGGTGTTAAAGAGAGGAAGAACTAAATAAGTTTGTTTTCCATTATATTTAGGCTGAATTTTGTTATTTTGCCTCCCGCTGCTTTGTACGCTTTGTTTCATTCTTAGTCTGAATTTTCTCTTTCTTGATAGTATTTTTTTGCAATGACTATACGTCACACATTTTCTGAGAAATATAGCTACGTTTAGTTTGCTCAAAAACATCGATAAGAAAGTGGTTACTTACTTTGAATATAAGTATTCAAAATAATAAGTATCATTATAATAATTGGTACACATGGTCGGAACCTAAACCAGGTGTGCTAGAATTCAGCATTCAAAGATGTAAATCAATTTAACTCTATGAGCCGAAAAAACAATTAAAACTTATTTTCACTTCAATTTTGGTTTTATAGTTGATTAGTATTAAGCAACTAGAAAATTAGTTCTTAAATGTATTCTTTTCGTCTGTACGGAATTTATAGCACTGTCAACTACACTGATGTTATTGTACCGATGATTGATTTTCCTATTTCTTCTGTTACAGTCATTGCTGAAGGAGGATCCCCTCTCTAGGATCCAGAGAGAGATCATAGAAGTAACAGAGAGGGAGAGAGAGTTCAAAGAGGGTCACTTTAGAATGAGCAGACTCATGTCGGAGTCTACGATCGAAATCAACCACCAAAACGGTCACGTGAACGGCGACGCCGAACACAAATCTCAGAAGACACTAAACAGGGCGGTGTCTACCTCCCAGTTGTTGGGTCCTATTGCGCCATCGCCACCCACACCACCATCTCTATTAAACACAAATGGCTACACCCGGCGCTTCGCCCCCCAGACTGGAACTAAAGGAATCATGCAGCGGTTTATCGCCAACAAAGGCAAACTGCCCGTGACCTCTCCCGGAGGCCCCACGACGCCCACAGCTATCGCACCTCCGCTCGTGTTCCCCACGCCTCCCATAATCACGCCAGTGCTCAGTCCACCTGTGATCGAGCGCACCCCTGAAGGCAAACCTATGCGGAAAGGTTACGTACCTGTCGAGGAAAAGATACAGAAAGAATTGCAGGAGATGAAGGACAGGGAACAAGAGTTGAAAAGAATGAGGAAGAAACAAAAACCTTTCGACTTAGAGCTCACTGACGAAGAGACCAACTCCGAGTCCGAGGATGAAGAGATCCCCTCACCCGGAAAGTTGAAGCCGACCAAGTCGATAGGGGAGTTGTATGAAGCGCTAAACGAAGACATGAGGTCGCCTTCACCACGGAATAGTTCCGGCCACGAGTCAATCGGCAGTCTCAAGCCGGCGAAGTCACTCGCCGAGCTGTGCGAGCTGGCGCCCGGCGAACAGTTCCTCGCGCCTAGTTCCACGAGGCTGATCGCGAAATGGGAGTCAATCATACAACAGAAGCAAGAAGCCGGTGCCGCTTAGTTTACTTAGTTTCGTGAAAAATGCTATGGTTCAAAGTGTAAGTCATGTGACGTCAGAACGGTCGCGTCGCAAACATCAGCGCAGTGCAGCCGAGGCGCGCAGTGTCACGGCACGGGGTGGGAGTGGGACGAGTGACGAGTCCGCGCGTTAATGGAATGATGTGAGTGCCCGGTCCGGTGCGGTGGCGCGGAATTTCCTTCCCGCGATTTACCGTAAGTCAAAACCGGGGTGTTGGACGCGAGGCGCGAGGCGTGTGTCCGTCGATTTCTTTCGTCGGCCAATCAATTGTGAAGCAATTAATTTTCTCCAGATCTCGAACAATGCAAATGATGTTTATCGGTAAAGGCAATTATACGAGCGTGTGCGCGATGGAAAGCGTGCGGCGCGGCGTCGCGGCGCCTCTCCCTACTGTGAGTAAATAATTTCTTCCTATTGTTCCATATTGGTGAAAAACTGTAGGGTTTTTGCGGCGCCGCTTTCCGCGCCGAACCTTATTGTCGCGCAATACACTTGAAGCCTGTTTAATTGTGGGAAAATTGATTGTAAGAACATAGTTAATAACACCTTGGAGTCAGATCCCAGTATTGTTCATGAATCACGACGCCTTCACCGCCGGTCGTCGCTCTGGTTAGTTTTATGTTCCGACACCCACATCTTATGTACTATCGCCATACTGGCCGAGGGTTGCCTAGCGCACACTCTGGTTCATTGTTTTTGTTATTTATCTTGCGTCAATTCGATTTATCATTATTGATTTCCTCGTCCTTTTCTTATTATTTCTAAATAAGGGTAGGAAAATAGACGGGTAACAAAATAACAAACGAGGAAATATGACTACACTTAACGTCACTTTGTTAACACTTTTGTAGACGATATATGCTTACATTTGATTATTATTAGTGGTAACATAGTTCGGCGAGCCGCGCCCTCGCCTCACCACTAATCGAAGCGGGACTTCGAAATGTTGGCTTCTATTTATTGTACTTAATCGGCCTCATTCTTACGAAGAAGCGTGAAGTGCCTTAAACCGAAGTGGATTCAAATATGATTTGAATCGTATTGTGTAGCGTCAGCATAATAGTAGATGTGTCAAATAGTCTGTGCCTTATAAGTAGAGTTAGCACAAGTTACTGAACTGTAGCTGAAGTAGTGTTAATCGTTGTGTGGAGCTGCCTAGCTGTAAGGAATGCGGAAGAACGCTTTGTCAGCACGAGCCACGAGGTTTCTGTCACTTTAAACCTTCGTGTCACCTGTCAGTGTTGAAAAATACTACAACTAAAGTGTTATTTGAAAATAAAAACGATTGTTATAAATATATCTAATTGAAAGTACAAAATGTAGAAGAAATTAAATATTGTATTAATATTATCCATTATATTATAAAAAAATATATAATCAAAGTGTATGAGAAGACATTAGTACTATCGTACAGGATATATTTTTTTAAATTGTTATGTAGGTACACAGTGCAACATATATCAAGTTAATTAGTGTGGATTATAAAAGGAGTATGTAAGTTGGCAGCATTTTTCACCGCGGCAGATGTCCTGCGCAGACCGTATGTAGTGTGTTCCCGTGCGCATGCGCTCTGTGTAAACATAGACTATTAATTTATTATCTATACGTACGAACTGTTCTCTAGCATAATAATAAATTAGTCAATTTAATTTTATAGATATAGAAATTATGAGATTTAATTGTTGCAATATATAATTAGTTTTTATCTGTTTCGCGTGCAGCGCCAGGTGTTGAAGCATCTTATGATGTACGAGACGTGATATATTGTAAATTATACGAAACCAGTACTAACAGAGATTTCTACTATATTCTACGACAACATTGTGATATGAAATTGCCTTTTAAGATATATAAGCATTTAAATTTTAATAAAACCTTTGAGTTCCCAGTCATCTGGTGACAACTGTCTGGGGAATGTACCGAGGTGTTATATGTTTGTAAATCATACTGTCTACTCGTTAGGTACATATAAATACAACGTGCATATTAGATATGTTAATTTATGTTTGTTTAAGGTTTTCGCAATAAATACATTTTTGTCGAAATATACTTCTATTTTATTTATAACTATCGTAAATGGAAAAATCAGTGTTATGACTTATCTACTCTTAGTAAACTGTATGTGTTTAAAATATAATTGCTTTACGTCTATTTATATACACCCACATTGTCTCGTCTCTGCATCACCCTCAGGTAGACTGGTAGAGAATGCCTTCGGCATTAAGTCCGCCTTTATACATTTCGTTTATATAAAGTTTAAATACCTAAATAAACTAATAACCAAACATATTTTCTAAATAGATTATAATAGGTTTACTTAATGGATTAAGCAATCTCGCATCGATATCAGATATGTTCTACAGTTTAAAACAGCCACACGAATAGTCCTGATCTCACACTAAGATCGTATTCTTGTGTTGTGGGTATCAGGAATTCCGAGAGACTTACGGTCTCACAACACCCAGACCTGAAACAAATGTCTGTCACACAAACATTTGTCTCTGCCATTGCACCACGGAGGTTGCAACTAACACACGAATAAATGTTTTTTACAACAAACAAAGTTTTGTGGACGCGGCAATTATTTTCCAAGGTCTGTGGTTTTCAAACTGTCGCCAGGTTTCTGATAAATTCAGAGAAATAATGGATCCAATAATTAGAACAATTATTAGTATCTACTATCAGCGGTTGCGCTAATGGTTTACAATATTTGTTATAGATTTCTTTCTCATTACCAATTGATTAGGTAATTGCTTTGGGCCACAACACTAACGACAAATTAAATAAGTACTATATAACTTTATATTGATGATTATATTAATTAACAAGGATGTGAAACAGTTTACCAGCTCACGTGTTTCCCATCTACTACGACATAACTTTGAGCCCTTTCAGCGGAGAGCGGAGAGTGAAGAAGCATTTAAAATATACAAAATATAATGGGTCAAAATATACTATGCTCATGATTATACCTAATACCAGACTAATTCCATAGCATTGAATTCAACCGTTTTGTGGCATCTGTAGGCATGGTTTTATTATTTGTCACTAATCTGGGGTAGGATATTGGACTCATCTGCATTACAGGATAAAAAAAACTGCCTTTCCAGGATAAGAAAACATACAGGTAAAATCTATACTAATATTACCTAAGCTCTAAAATTTCATTGATTGACCACGTTGATCTCTGAAAATACTTAATTAGTTTTCCCTTCAGAACGATACGTCCTCTATACCTCTAAGTACATCATCTTTTTACCCTAGAGTAAAACCCTTTCGGCTTTTATCACAAGTACAGAGCCGCAAAAAACAGCTCGACATTTTCTATAAGCCTTCGCCGAAGCTCCCAGAAATTTCCTTAAATGACGTAGGTAATTTCCTGAGTCATTTCTTTACCACAAGGGCAATAAAGGCATACGGTATGTCGCATACACAATACACAAATTTTATCCGTTGGTACAAGTTGATATTTGTCCAGATTTCACCTTCAATGCGACATTAAACAAAGGTCGCCGCAGTTTTGGTGAAATGCCTTTTTTGTTCTAATAATTTATTTCAATCACGTAATTAGTGATTACTTGAAACGCTAGGTTATTTCTCAATTCGTTATTTCTGCTAGTCATGAATATCTTGAGAAATTTTAAAGTTTTATTTCCTTTTGCTCTTAAAAGCCGTGTCAGAGGAAGTTTTAGAGATAATGTTTTACAAGAATAAAATACTCTAATTTAGCTTTACAACTTATATACAATTGAGATGTTTTTCTAGCATAACAAACTGACTATTTTTGGACCAGTTGATGCCTTTATTCACTATGACCATAATTATTATGAAGGCGTAAACCGGTCACGTCACAGATTGAAAAAGTATTCTTTATGTTATTTTGCAGCTCCGCGATAAATCTCTACTTATCCTAAATCTTGACTGAAAGATAGGAGTGAGCTGTAGAATAAACATAGTTTAAGTTTACCTTTAGATTAGTAATAGCGCTGCAAGTCACCCTAAGTTCATATTGAAATATTTCGAGATTACCACTTCCTAAGTCTCTACAATATACATAATCATTGTATGGAGTACGGACATACAAAAGTCCCAGTACAATCTAGTCACTGGTGTAACAGTAGACATCGCTACTGTTTATAAACCTGACACATTACCTACACGATACTACAATGTTACCAGTTACCACCGCAATATTCCAGATAATGTAATTTACAGCAATAAAAATCACAAAAAATTCAACTGTATAGCAGTTTTCTCACGGTGACGAGTGACGATGTTCTATGAAATCCTTGAACAACTGTGTCACGCTTACCACTGGCCGCCCCATTAGCTCTTCTTGTTGCTATATCGGAAAGATATCAATATCAATTTAGCAGTAGTACAACTTCTATCTTCGTGGTTCTCCCAAGCTGCGGCCCGAGCAGTAGTAGCTTTGACAATCGAAATCGTATCGAGCTCGCTACGCACTCGTGACGTTAAAACATAGAAATATCAAAAACGCGCATCAAACCCATGCAGGCTAACCATGAGTTTTTTGATATTTATCACTAGCGAGAACGTAAAATATTTGTATGACAAACACCCGAACCCCTTGAGCTGGGCGTGGGAACTGAGATTTTTCATACAAATTATTTTACGTTCTCGCTAGCGATAAATGTCAAAAAACTCGTGGTTGAGCTACAGATAATTAATATTTGAGGTCTATTTTTCTGCTATTCGATACATATCAAAGTGATAGAATAGTAATAAGAGGTCACTTCTATCTATTGACTAACATAACTCTGAAAACAGAATTAAAGTGATGAGCACCATTACTGAAACTCATTAATGCTAGGGATAAATAATAATGACTCCCGAATTTTTGTAAGATTCGGAGATAAAATTAACAGAGCGTTGTTTTTTCATCACTATAAAGCTGAGAACTCATCACGGGAGCGGAGCCACGAGTTACAGTTAGTTATGTAATAAAACAGATATAAAGTAAAGATACGTACTTCTCTCGATCAACATGATTTATGTTATGCAATTAAAAACCTGTACGTCCTTGTTTTAGTTTTGTTAACCCGTCAGAGGCGGCACATATATATGTTCCATAAGCGTATGGGCCACCGGAGGCCGAGCCGCCCGTGACTATTTAAATCTGAATACTGGTTTACAAATTACAAGTACCTACCTGAGCAAGGCTTTTAACGTTAACATGGAATAATAATACTTATTATGGCCAAAGTTTTAATCTCTGTAATCAATCATTAAGTAGAATTTACTACAGCTTAATAAAATTATATTAAAGGTTAATTTCGAGCTTTCTCACATGTATACCTAATATTATAATGAATTTCTCATATACATAGTGTAGGTATAATTTAACATAAAAAAATCATAAGCTCACTGCCTGAATCCCCGAAGGGGTAGGAGAGGCGCACTAGTGAACTAGAACATCCACATTTCGCCGAGCTTAGTTCCGTCCCAGATGGGATAGGGGCCGAGCCTATTACCATATCGGACACAAATTCCAGACTCCGGACTGATATGGAAAAATCTAATATCACTTTGCCCAATCTGGAGATCTAACCTGAGACCTCAGGATGGTAGTCGAACCGAAATACAACTACGCCACCGAGGCAGTATAGTTTAACTAAACAATACAACAAATCTTTTTCTTTTCTTTCAGTCTCTGTGGCGCAGTGGGTTGTAGCCGGCTGTGAAGCGAGTGGCCCCGGGTTCGATTCCCGCAACGAGACAAATGTTTGTGTTGCCCACAGATATTTATTTCGAGTCTGGGTGTTTTGAGACCCAAAGTCTCTCGTAGTTCCTGCTATACACGATACAAGACTAGATCTAGTGTTAGTGTGGGGTCAGGACTATATGTGTGACTGTTGGGTGTTTTTTTTATTATTTATTGTAGTGAAAATTATTGCCCTCCATTTGTGGCAGTCTGGTAAAAAGGCCGACCCCCCAGTGATGAAGCCAAGGTAGGTAGAGTAAACAGAGTTGCCAATTAGAAAACTTAAGTAACATTAACTTAGACTTAAATTGTATAAAATTACGGCAAAAACTGTAATTAGGTATTTTACGTTATTTTATAAGTTGCACAAGTATTGGCAACACAGTAATAAGGTTATATTACGTATTTTATTACAAAACATTCTTTGTGGTTTGATAAGGAGCAGTCATACTATAAAATTATTCGAATATAATAATTACATAGCCAAATTTATATTATTTTGACTGCCTGTGGCGTAGTGGTATTGCGTGCGCGGTACGACTGTCGTACTGAGGTCCTGAGGGTTCGATCCCCGGGGAGGGCAAAGTAATATTGGATTTTTCAGTATCAGCCCGGAGTCTGAAATTTGTGCTTGATATGGCGATAGGCCCCGCCCCCTATCACGTCTGGGACGGAACTAAGCTCGGCGAAATGTGGGTTGTTCTAGTTCGCTAGTGCCTCTCTGCTTACCCATACGGGGATACAGGCGTGAGCTTATGTGAAGGCATGTAAATTAAAATATATTATATTAGATATAGCATTTATATTTGAAAGCATCCACTGTGGAGAATGCTCAAGACCGGGCGAAGTAGAAGCGATTAAAAAGAAAACTGGATAACGATAAGACCGGGATAACGCCACGTAGAAAAAAAGAGCTGCCATGTTATAGTGGGCGAAGAGCCGGCTGCTTGCCCAACGAAGATTAGTGGAGATCACATACCTTACGATTATTTATTTAGAATTCTAATATATGTAGGTGTTTACTCAGATGTTTTCCTTCACCGTTTAAGAAAGCGATAATACACAATGAATATAATAAGAAACAATACGAACAAACAATCAAGTTATGCAGATTACGTCACAATCAGTGATGCGAATATAAATGATGACGTCATTCATGATTAACTGTCGTTTGAAATCATTGATTTATTGCTATTATTTATAGATGTTTAAACATGGTTGAGCGTGACTTCATTCAATCGCACATAGTTCTTAATAATCGAACCTTAATAGCTTAGTCCCAGAAGACTGAAAAGGTAGACAAACCTGCAACACCATCCTCGATCAGATATTTCAAAACTTCAAGTAATTTAGTTAAACTTTATCATCAACAATGATTTCAAATAACGTATCGAGTGAAAATTAATCTTGTTTTTTTATTTTTGTGATGTTTTGAATGATATGGACACGTCTGAAATAAATAATAAATAGATAAAATAAATAAGAGATTGTGCAAATGTGAAACTATCTTATTAGAGCAAGGGAAAAGGATTTAAAAACACAATAAAGTTTCGTGTTTATTTGATACATGCTTAGCTCAGCATATGTATGCAAAGAAACGTATTAAATTTAATTAAACTTCTCATTATTATCATAATATTATACATAATGATGGGCCTTCGTTTACACTAAGATTTTACTCCAGATTACCCTAGATTCTGGTAATATTCCTTTTTTTACATCTGTCCGTCTTCCTGATATGATCCATTCAATTCTGGATCAATCATATCATGAAATCATTACTCTCCTTGAAATAAAACTATTTTTACGGATTCTATCACGATTTGATTTTAATTTTTATTCCCGACGTTTCGAAGGCTTTGCAGTCTTCGTGGTCACAGGTTGGACAGCAGTTGCTGGCAATTGCATGACAATGATTATTTTCTAAGTAATTATAAATATGAACTCAGTAAAAAAAGAATCCTGTTTTTAATTACGATTGATTATAATAATTAACGGCATGCTGCTACTGTCCTTAATCATCAACATAATTTATGGGCTAATTGTTTATATAAATGTACAGTCCTTTAAGAAATAATGAAATAAGCTTTACTTTTATGTCGTAAGTATTCTTTAAATAAGTAGTGGGTGGACAAAACCGTTAAATTCTAGATAAAAATAAAGTTTTAAATTAAAAAATACGAACATATCCGTATAAACTGTCGCCGCATGCTAACTTTCATTTATTCTATGAATATTTTAAAAAATGATCTTTTTATTTTAATTCGGCTTTCGGTTTGCACAACCCAAAACAATTTTATTACTTTATTCAAATCCTGATTTACAAATCGATGTTTGGTAAAAAATTAGAAAACATTAAATAACCGTTTACGGTATTAACGGTTCGGCGTGTTCTAAGACTTCTAACATCAACGTAACAAATCCTAGACAAGGTCGCTGCTCTCGACGTTTATTGATATAACAAACTAACATTAAAATAGTTTCTTCGTGGAATTGTAAACACACAGAAAAATTAACCACGCACCTCGAATGACATGGGAATAAAACCAGACATCTTTGAAATACACCGAGGGCATATGAAAAGAAAAAGCATAAGCTTTATGAATTATGGCCGCCAACACATAATATTATGTGTTTTTTTTTGCACTTATAATAAGAAAGATTCCCTCTCTGTGAGGGTTGCAAATAACAACAATTTTGAGTCGTAGCTTGTAGTGGCGGAACTTTGATTTGTTATGTCTTTCTGCAAAGCAAAAGTCGGCCTTTTCTTAGAAGAAATTATCTAGTTCAAAACATCTTATCCAGAGTAAGTCACCACAGTCTTGTACGAAAATCCATCATATACTTCCTCTTCTTTTGGTCCTACATTCTGATGTGCTCCTCTACAATTTGCATCCAGCTATCTCTATCTGCAATTAGTATCTATTTGGTCTTTTTTTATTAAAGTAACCAGGACCTCTTCATACAATGCAATCTCCACTTTTCATGTGCTCATATCTTTCAAGTGGGGATCATGTATTTTTGACTACTAAAACCGATTCTTATAATTTAGCGTCACATAAGTCGTAAAAACATCGTATTTGTTTTGCTTTACAAACAGGTCGAGTTCTACTATAGACGAGTTGTTTGCGCGGCCGAACTAGTTAGGTGTGTGGTCGAAAAAGTTTACGATAGATATAAAATGGAGGCGGGCGCGAAATGCACTCGCTTAACGAGCGACAAGACTAGCGAGCTCAGCTGAATGTCAAGCGCGACCACGTAATGTACCTATTATGGACTCTGCGACATTTATCTCGGCCATTGCTTTCAGCGACATGACAGCATTGTCGCCAACCGTGTGCGGCGCCAAATAATGTCACAAGTTAATGGACTAGAAGCAGACTACCTAGGACCTATATTAGGGGAATGACAAGGTAGGAGAACAAATTCGCTTGATTTTGTGAGAAAGCAGATTTAGCCGTCTTCTTTACTTTAGCCTTGGCGACGCAACAGCAGGGTCATTATTGAAAGAAATAACTCCTCAATTATCCATAGTAGTTCATAATTCAATTACTATGGACTATTTCCTAATAGCGAATTTAAATATGAATCATTTGCTTTAACCTGCTTCCGTCCTAGACTTACAGATGTATTTAATTTACAATATCAAAATGTGCCTGAAAATAGGCAAGATTAATTAAAAGTTTCTCTACAGTGATATTCATAACACAAAGTACGACATGGAAAAAACCACACTGGTGGAGTTTGAAAAACAAGTCACAGTACAACATATTCACCGAAAATATCGACTCTCAGTGACGACATTTGTCGCCATCTTTTAAGAATGTGCGTCCCGCTTGCCTTGGGTGTGGTGTGCTCTCGAGTACCTTCAGAGTTCATACTCGGCAGGCGGCTGTCGGCACAACCTTACTGATTCGACCTCTCGTTAAAACATAACCATATATTGGCACTGAACACAATGTTTCATCCTAAAGGCCAGACACGGCAGCTCGGGCAATTGAACCGGTAGATTTTACTGATCATATTTTATAGCAGACGATGGCAAGCGAACAGATGAGTCTCCTGCTTTTTAAGTGATCCCATCGTCCCAGAACCATAATCGTTGTCAGTCTAAAATAATCACAAGTTTAAAAACTTAACTGACCGACTTCCAACTTACCGATCGTGACCAAATTGATGTGGGACCACCCTTGAAATAAGCTCTATCGAACACAAAAAGAATTTTGAAAATCGGTCCGCATTTGGCGGAGACATCGAGTAATATACATAAAAAAACAGAAGAATTGAGGACCTCCTCCTTTTGTGGAAGTCGGTCGAAAAACAGATTAAGGGGTTAAGAAGGGAGATGTTTTAAGAAACTAACGAAAGTCAATAGCAAGTTGCTACATCACGTTGCGTCGCTATTCTGCGAGTTTCATTGTCAAAAATATTCGTGTTCGAGCCCTAGTTAACGCCTTAAGTTAATCTTATATAGACCTTAGTAGATAGGGTACTAATTATTAACTAATTGCACGTTGAATTTGTGACAATAAAGGAAATAAGGTTGGCACATAAGTAACGTGTACTTACATTTTATTATATGTACTAAGCATCGCATCCAAGTTTTGAACGTATCTAATTGTTGGTTAATGTATTCTAGATAATGAATAATTCAGTTTTATAATTAAGAACCATAGAAGAATATTTGAAGCGGCACGAACTTTATAATGCTTAGTGAATAAATATTAAATGAACATTGACCTGTTACGTTCAAAACAGAAAATAAACAATTTTAGATAACTAACCTATGGACTCGACAATTTGTAGCAAAAACTATATTTTTCGTTCTTTCCATCCATTGGACTAGCAGCGCCTCTCAGGGAAATTACAACGACCCAAAGTATGGAGAAAACGAAAACTAACATTCCTTTTTTTCTTTTAAAGGCTCTTTCTTTTTCAAAAGAATATCGTCTTAAAGAACTATCTTCATAACATTTCAGGAAAGCACAAACAAGACTAACACCACCAGAGCAAAAAAAAATATTATATCCTTATTAGGAACATCTATCTAATTATAAACAATTATAAACATCTTGTTATAACACCAAATCAGAATGCATCACACCGGCCGATGACAGTGATTATGTGTAGTGTACTAGTGTATGACACCACGTCGGCCGTATGATGCAAACATCACGCGTTGTGCATACACAACTAGCTACCTGTTACCAGAACTGTTTATAACTAAACGATACTACCTCTACAGTGTAGAGATGGAGTGTCATTATTATGGATGCCATCCTAATGTAAGACATGGGATTGCGAGGTGTTTGGATTTCAAATAGTTTAGATACCTTCTCTGATGGATGTTAAATTCTTAAAGAATCGTGTAAAAGATTATTGTCTAGGTCCAACAGGATTTACACTAGAAAAAGAGCAGGATGGTCTGATGATATAGATAGTTAGATACCCATGATTACACAAGAATCAAAAGTGGGTGACCAACCTTAATGGAAAAGGATAAAGATTGTGAAGGGTCAAGGGTTCACAATTTTGATTTGTGCTATCGGAAATGTCACTCAAAGCTCGAGACAGAACAGCGAGACGTTGTCAATTAACGTCGATTTCCAACTGAACGCTTTTTCCCAAAAACAATTTTATTTTGTATCTTCACAGCTGCGTTTGAAGATCAATTTTCCACTCACCAAACACTAAATAAGTGTGTAATCTCTTTGTATTTATATTTGAATGGTGAGGTTACGTGGTTACACGCTGCGCCGGAAGCTCTCGTATTTTGTTTGATGTTAGAAATGCGCGTGATTCATTCACTACTTTCACTGTCAAAATTACTGACAGATATTGAATGAGATCGTGTGCATCACACACGAATGTGTGTCTCTAAACACATTGTACTAATTTATTTCAAAATGCTTAGGTATACTTTGATTTACCAACAAATGTTCTTCGATCATAATCATCATGGCCTGTTCGTGGTCCGTTCTTTGACATAGATATGTTATTACCTCTCCCAATCTCTGCAGTCTTGCAGCCGAATCATCCAATCCATCCAGCGGCACCTCGAGCTGAGGGCCTCCTCAGGCCTGGGGTCCGTGGCATTCTGCCAGCCCTGCTTATGTTATGCCCTGCTATAGTACCGCCACTCCCCTAGCCGAACGGTTCGCATCCATGTTTGCAATGCGTCATGGCACCTACCCAGATCCATGTCTTCTTTACTATAACAGCCATCACATTACTCACTCATGACCGACATTGGCCCTTTAATAATGTTTCACTTATTAGAAGACTATAAAGGCGACCTGCCTCGGTGGCGTAGTGGCATTACGATATGACTGCCATTCTGAGGTCTCGGATTCGATCCCCGGGTCGGGCAAAGTGATATTGAATTTTTCAGTATCAGCCCGGAGTCTGGAATTTGTGCCCGATATGGCGACAGATTAGGCCCCTATCACATCTGGGACGTAAATTAGCGCGGCGAAATGTGGGTGATCTAGTTCCCTTGTTCGCTTCTGCCTACCCCTTCGGGGATACAGGCGTGAGTCTATGTATAAAGTCGACCATAGGCGGTTTGCAAAATACTAGAATAAATATGTATAAATTAGGTTAAAACTACGGGTAGAATGCAGTGTTCTGATGTGTAATGCCGATTTTGTTGTTATGGAGTTTTCCTTTTTGTTGTCATATTAACATGTACCTTAGGGTGGTCCAAAAAATTTTTTTTATTATTTTTCCTTTGGCCACCCCGTAAATTTGTTACATGTATTCATAGTAATAACATAGTAAAATTTCAGCGAGATAGCTCAAGTAGAAAGGAGTGCTCAATAGAGTGTTGTTTTTGATTTTTTTGTGTAAAATGCTTAATTTTTACTTTTTATTACAGGATATTTTTGTGTGTTAAATTAGTAAACATACATTAAAATTAACTATTAGAGAGTTTTATAGACAAATTTAAACAGTTTTGATATTTATTTAGTAGACTGTGAAGTGATTAAGTGTAATAAAATGTGTCATCTATGAGTTTTGACACTTCTGCTTCTAACACCGGTGCTAAAAAGGGAGTTTGCTCTCTTTAAGAAGATAAGACAGGACGTGATCTTTTGTGGCTTGCTTGTCGTCATCACGTATTTGAAATAATGTTTTCAAAAATATTTACTCTGTTGAAATAAAACTATTCTTACGGATTCTATCACGATTAGGTTTTAATTATTATTCCCGACGTTTCGAAGGCTTTGCAGTCTTCGTTGTCAAACTGCAAAGCCTTCGAAACGTCGGGAATAATAATTAAAACCTAATCGTGATAGAATCCGTAAGAATAGTTTTATTTCAATGTATAATATTCGCGTAAACTTAAGAAATCAGTATATTTACTCTGTGTTTTAGACCATCAAGCTCTCCTCAAATCCCACTATTCAAAAGATTCAGTGATATTTGAGAAACATTACCGAAGGAGCACTACGATTGTCTTGACCTCGATTAGAACGCAGAACAGTTAGCTGAAAATACTCTTGAGAGCCTCACAACCGCTCTATCCGGAGAGAATCAAATTCGTGATGATTACGAAGAGCTAATAAAGCTTACCATGATTGTTTCGAACAAACCACCTGCGAAGATACATTGGCGCGCTCCAGGTCCGATTTATTATGCATGTTGGATGGCGAAATTGGTGTATGCTTAGAAGTTTTTTTTATTTCGAAAAAATTTACAAGCATTTAAACATACGAAGTGAGAAGAAAAACAAGTTGTTCGATTTGTTAGCTTTGGTGTGCTCATCTACACCAAAATTTGGATCGAAGCGCCTTTGGCAGCAGATGCATCAGTAAATGACTTACTACTTTGGAAGAGCTTAAAATTGTACGAAGCCATTGATTCCGAAATCGGTATAGCAGCTAGGAGTGTGTTAGAGCGTCACTTATGGTATTGGTCAGATGAACTATTTGCATTTGCCTTGTTTTCTGACAAGCTGACCGATGGTGAGAAACAGATCAATGTTAAAAAAATCTGACTGCGGTAATCGTTCAGTACGAGGTGATTCTGCTAAACTTGCCCCAGTAATCACATTAGAAGCTTTCGCAACAAAAAGAACGTTGAAACCGCTCTCAATTCTTGATATCAAGGACTCTTTCTTGCAATTACCTCCTGAGACTTGGAATGATAATGCTGATTACCTTTAAGGCAAAAGCTGCGTAAAAATTTGCGTGTTGTTAATGATCCAGCTGAGAGAGGTGTTAAATTATTTGAAAATTACAACACGATACTCACTAATAATGGGGAACAAAAGCAGTTTTTACTTCACATTGTCGAAAAATCGTCTCTACTGAAACTTCCAAAAAGGACATAACAAACATAGTTTTGAAAGAATGAACTAATATTATTTTAATTTATAGCTTTGTTACCAAATTTAGTTCATATTTAAATACCTTGTATACTTATTTGATTGAAATACTTGTAATATTAATAAACCTCAAATTACGTGTTTTACTTAAAATACTGGAAACTTCCAATTCCATGAGCACCCCCTTGTATATACGATAGGGGGCTGAAATTTTGCACATATAATACGAATGGTAGGTGTAACAAATCAAGGGGGTGGCGACACCTAAATTTGAATATATTTTTTTCACCATATGGGCCTGGACCACCTTAATGTACCTGCTAACGACTTCGAGGTCGCGATCGTCGAAAAAGCGTCTTTTAATTATTTTTTGTTGGTATGCACAATTACTTTGCACGCTTCGTTTCCGCGTCATCAGCTTGAACATAGTCAATTTAATGATGCAGATAGTTTGTTTACGAATTTTTATTAGACTTGATATTGGGAGTCCATTCTTTTGTCATATTTTCTGCCCGTTCATTTGTTTTATGTATTAAGCATCTGCATGTTGTTTGACTGAGGTGCCCCTTGACTCCTAGTAACCATGACAACACCGTATGTACATATATTATATGTCTATTAAACTGTGTAAGTATGTTTTATTATACTATAAATACCATGTTTATACTACAGGTTTAGGTTAATTACTCTCGACTACGTCATTAGAAGATGTCCGCCATTACGATCAAGATGGCGTTCATTATCAACAAAGTAAAGTGTTTAAGTGGAAGAGCGTTATAATTACCGGGGCGAGTGCGGGTGCTGTGTTACTGTTCACGGCCTCACGGGCCACGGGTGAAGCGTATGTAATTAAGGGTAATATTACGATTCTTAGCACATACAGCACTGAGCGGCGCGTCATGCGTCACGCGCCACGCGTTACGCGCCACGCTCACGTTCACTAGGAAACATTGCATATGGACAGACACGGATTTAGGAGAAGCGAGGGCATTTAAGCCTCCATCATCTCTTTAAGCAGAATTTAAAAGGTTTGTCAGGCAATGCCGAAGTTATTGTAGAAGATAGTGAATATAAATGTTATCGTCAATCTTAATTTTTTCAACACTATACAGGGTGTTTCATAAAGTTGGTACCCATGAAAAGTCCACACACAGAGCCGGTAATTGGCAACTTTTTCGTGAAGGTAAAAACTGCATAGGCCTTATAGTTACTGAGTAATCAGACTTCGAAAATAATATTAAATCTTTCGTTGTGATGACCCTAGATCAGCTGGTAGCGGTCTGCAACACATGGTTACAAAGACTAAATAAAACTAGATGTGTCTAAACCTACACACAAAACTTTACTAACTCAACTAAATGAACGAATGGAACTATTTAGTTTTGTACGCGATGACTAAAATTTAAGTATTTTACATACTTCAAATTTATACGAATAGTTTTTTAAAGGAAATGCGTAAATTATAATATTACACTTGCTTAGTGACAACAAAATATTGATCAACTTTTCACTTCTTTCATTTAAAAGCACCTCTTAAATGTCTAAACTAATTAGGCATGTATCAAATCGTCCATATTTCACAACGAACATTCACTACTCTTTGCTAGTCACGTGCGCAGCACCTAAAGAGCGGCGATCGCTAAGGTAGGTCTCTGTCTTTCGCTATACCTATGAAGTCCACGTGGACTGTCGCTGAAGAACTCAAAGAAAACTCGGTAGTTTTTCGCTAATCAGACATTAGCGGCACATATTTCAAAAGCGATAGCTGTGTCTTTTGAGTATTGCCTGTATTACCGCGCTAGGGATGGGCGGTTGATAAATATGCAATGAATTGATTAATTCAATCATTCAATCGATTAGAATGATTCAATATTTAATACCAAAGTTAATTCATTATTCGAATTAAAATTTACATCCGTGCTAATCGTAAATTTTGCTTTCTACAAATAAAGTACAACTTTTACTTGTATGAATATGATGCATTGTCTTAATCTTTACGAACTATTTTATTTTCTGAGCTGATACGAATAATGTGGTGATAGCAATCACTTTACCCGAAACCTGGACTTCGGTCATTCGGTCATTCATACAGGGTTTTTTTTTACCTACCGGGAGGTAGTATTAATTTACATTAAAATTATTAGAATATTTAGTACCTAGTTCTAATATTTATCCGAATAGATTATACTAGAGCATCACTATGTTCGGTCTACCATTTTTCCGCGGCACTTTTTAACTCTTTGCCAATGCGCCGCTACGTGCGGCAATCCTTTGATAGGAGGCCCGGGCATTCCTTGTCGGCAAACTTTTCGCCGCCAATAAAAATACACTACACGACAGAACGCAAAAAAATTATGAAAATAGATAAAATGGTTCTGCATAATTTTGTAATTGTAGTTAATGTTGATTTTTATCCTATAATACTGACTTTTTTTAATGATGCTTAATGCGGATAAATAAAAACGTATCAAGATGTTTTTTTTTAAATTTCCGTTGAATGTTTTTTTTTTCTTCAGTTCATAGTAGCCTATCGGGGTTTCATAATTATGCCTTGTTGAACTCTACCGCCATATTGAAAATTATGTACCTTCATTTCGTCAATTGCTTACTAACCGTAAAGTTGTGAAGTCGCTCTCAACTTTTATAAAAATGTCGCGATCGAGTGTGTATTTGAATAGCGAGTACTATGAAATGATTTTATGTGTCGGTGCTGCTGGTGGTAGCTGTCGTAGGGGTCGGGTGCTGTATCGGTGGCGTTTCATTGAGGCATTTCACGTTTCATCAAAATCCGGTTTTGAATCAGTAACCCCACAAATGTTAAGAAACAGGTCCTACCACAGAATAATTAAGTGTTTGGAAAAAGGAGGAGCTCATTTCGAACCCTATTTGTGAAGTAAGTGTTCATAGAAAAGTGTAGTGCAAAGTTCTTTGTGCTGCACGAAACGCAACATGTGGTAAGTGGACAAGTACACTACTAATCTTTTAATACATTGTTTAAACTCAGTACATGACGATTCTTCTCTATTAAAGGAAATAAATTACATTTAATAAAAAAAAAACCTCATAGAAAGCCACCACGCTGCCGCGGCGCGGCGTCACTGCCCATGCTAGTTGGAGTACAAAGAGAATACCGTGCTCTGTGGTGTACCTACACCGCGCGTCGCGTTGTCAATAAAGTCAGCTGATTAGGGTTGCGCGGTTTATTATTCCACAAATATTAAGTATGAAACGTATACAAATTCGAAATCGCGTGATAATTTTTTTTTCTCTTCACGGATGTTGTCAGATAGAACCTCAATCTGTGTACCTTTTATGGATACCAACTTTATGAAACACACTGTATAGCCGTAACAGTTTGAGGTTGATGGTGTACAGATTTTGTTTCACAAAATATTTTACTATGGTGCTTTACAACTTCTATCTTTGTAGTTCCATTATTCTGAAACAGGTTTTTTTACCCAAATAGTTCAATTATACAGCTGCAGTAAGCTAAGGCGCTTTGCAAATCATATTCGAGTTTCAGCAATTGCTAACTAAAAAATATTTATGTCTCGTCTCTGCCACAACTAAAATCGATCATGTATGAAGCGCCCAATTATCGGTACTGAATGCAAGCCTGCACTCGTGGACATAATACAATGTAATAGCACGCACTTGAAGGTTTGAAAGTTACGAAAAATAAAAACATTTCCAGTGCGGTCAGCTCACTGATCACTGCTCAATGTAATGTGATCTTGACTCTTATTGTGGGGAAAAGGCAACAATTGATTTTGGGATTATTCAATTATAACGTCATGCTCATTAGTCTAGTCGCAGCATATTATATGGGCTGTGGACCGAGAGGTCGTAGGCTCGATTCCCAGGTCGGGCAAAGCGAATTTTCTAATTTAATTTGCCTGAGACTGGATCCCCAGAGGGGGTTGACGTCAGGCAGGCAGCCGGTCGTAAAAATAAGCCAAATCCTTTCTGCAACATGTTTGAAAAAGTGTGTTGCACCGACCCCACATTAAGGTGGGATAAGTGCAGATAGAAAGAAAGCAACGCCAATACCGGGTTGAGTGGGAAGTGGCAACATAGAAACATTTTGAGTTCAGATCAGTTTTCAATTATTATAATCACACATCCGACACGTACTTGGATTGGAGTTTGTGCTTGATATAGTAAAGGACTCGCCAGGACTCAAATACGAAGCGACGGAAATAAGCGCGTTAAGAGTTGTACCTCTTTCTTTTCTTTCTTTCTTGAAATAAAGATTTCTTTCATTACCTGTGCCTACCCGTTGTATTATCAGTTGCTCAGTATATTAGATAGTGTGGGCAGGTCGACACTCTGTAGAATGTTGACCCATTAGCCGGTAAATTGGATTATGTGTAAGGAAATGCTGACCTAAATGCAAAGCGTCCTATAACCAGTTACACCCGACCCCGATACATAATACGATATATGCCAAATTTCATAATTATTTTTTGCTATTACCCGCGATTTCTTTGGCGTGGAAAATTAACATGTCAATACCACGAGAACATTTTTACAAAATGAAATCTGGCTAAGTATAAGTGGTGATGCATGTTAGACGGTGACCATACCTTATTGTCTCCGAGAATGACAGTCCATTGCTCTGGATTTGACTCCACGTCACTGCCCATCTCGATACTCATCCGCGGAATCTGAAGCTCTATCTTACTTTACTTTTGTTAACCAAGCTTGATTGAATAAAGGGTTTTTTGGTCCATTGCACTTACGTCACCTTTAATCTTTTACGAAATGACATTAAGTATAAAGTACAGTAAGCACGTTTCTAGCACAATTTCATAGTTACGCAGGTTGTTTCTTATTGAAAAGTGAATCTTGCGTTGAATTAATATTGATCGACGGTAATCTATCGCATTACACGCTTTCTATTAGTTTCTAGAGCCACCTACCTACATTATGACAGTTAGTAATCGACAATCAATGATCATAATGTTACAAGCAAATTCCATTTTTGTAACATATAAAAAATAAAATATTGAGAAATTTGACTGTTTTTTATAAGAACGAAACCACAAACGTTTTTTAATTCCTTTTCGTCTTTCAATAGCCAAATAATTTTCATTTCAGGAAATATTTTGTTGTTTTCACAGATGTTTCATAAATTATGTGTCAAAACGTCAACATTATTCTCCTAATGAAAGTTATATGGCTATCGATCGAAAATTAGCCCTTGCTATTTTAAATATACTCGTAGATATACAGAAATGATAGGTAGTTATGTTTCGTTTGTCTTGGATGGGTTCTATCTGAATTATATAGAGGTAAAATCCTAGAATGCAAACGCGTTACACGTGTGTTTCATTCTATGGAGTGCTATAGGAATCAAAGAGGAATGGCCAATGGGGATTGATTGTAATGTAAATCACTGGTGCCCTCGCAAAATTTTAGTTCGTTAGATTTCTCGCGGTCATTGACATTTCTCTGCAAAAAACCCGATTTGAACATTCTATGTGGCAACACTAGATCGTCAGTAGACGGTCAAGTGATCCACTCATACTGTAAAGCAACACCGCATCGTGAAATTGAATATTGATAATAGATTTATTGGACAACCGTCATGCTGTTTCACTTTCCTTGCAATTGATGTTACAATGACAGTTGTTTTTGACACTTTATAATCTTAACAGAATATAATCTAACTCTTTTTTTCTATTTCTTTTGTTCTATGATGTAACTTTATAATTTAATGAAGCTGTACATGGGAGATATTTAGGATGTGATGAGTTCCTCGCCCTTTGTGGACTGTGGAGCCTTTAGTGGTAGATGAAAACACGGTAATCCGAAAGTCTTAATTGGAAATGAAAGCGCTGGGAGCATAGCTAATGTTATGTCTTAAATGACTATCAACTTCTTTTTTTTCTTTATACCTGTCCTTATCCCAGCTTAATGTAGGGTCGGCGCAACACACTTTTTCAAGTATAATAGAATCGATTTGGTTTAGTTTTTACGACCGGCTGGCTCCCTGCCTGACATCAACCCCCTCTGAGGAATCGAGTCCCGGACAAAATAAATTAGAAAATTCTCTTTGCCCGACCTGGGAATCAAACCCATGAACTCCCGGTCCACAGCCCATATATGCTGCCCCTAGACCAAGGAGGCGATAAATGATTATCAACTTCAATGGCACAAATTACGTTTGAGATATTTTATACGCAACGATATCTAAAGGCAACGACATTGGATTTATTGTAAAGCATTGCATTTTGATTAAAGCTAGGTTTGACGTCATCGTAATCCGAAGCATGCGACGCGACAAATGCGCTGACTGTTGCACCACGTCTGCCCACATTTAGGTACCTAATATTGAGAGCGGTTCAACTTTAACCCACGACGCTACATGACTGCGCTTCACATACTTCATGAATTCTTTCCGAGAATTCTCAAATATCGCGATATTTACAATATATTTTTTCTATCTGCCCTTATCCCACCTAAATGTTGGGTCGGCGAAACACACTTTTTCAAACATATTGCAGAAAGGATTTGGCTTCGTTTTTGCAATTGGCTACCAGCCTGACGTCAACCCCTATCTGGGGGATCCAGTCACGGGAAAATCGTGGCAGTAAAACCACGTTGGATTTGTACACAGATCCGCTCAGTCCGCAGCCGTCACTGTGTCAAAGGAGCTACATACTATAATACCTTATTATAAACACTAGTATGAACAAATCTTTCAAGTTTTGCGTACGTATTTAGGATACTAAAATCACCTCCCAAAAAAATGCAATTTGCTTCCAAACTCAAGGAAACAGGTAATTTGTTGAAAACATTCTTCCTAACCTTGCAATAATCACGCAACGATTATCAAAGTTGGAAATCCTGCACTTGACTGGTAGACGGCAGACGCCTGTAATTACCGCCACCGCGCCGCGCCACGCCGGAGTGGTCGGCGTGGTGCGGCGCGGCGTGATGCGGTCAGCCGGCTAATCGACTACTGAACAACACTGTTGTAATTGTTGTGTAATTATGTTGTTGCACTCCATAATCGCTTATTTCTGTTGTGTGATTAGAAAGGAAAATATCAATTACGTTTTCTATGTATGTTATTTTTACACCTAACGTCTTCTCCCCGATACTTCATGAATAACAAGAAAGCTCCTACGATCTAGATATCGCGGTTGGATTATTGTTTTGAAATATATAATGGAATATAATTAATAAATCATCCACCGTTTTCTAAACCGGAATTTGATGATTTATTTTTTTATGTTAGCTAACTTTTTCTTTTGTTTTTTTTTATGTCAATTCCTTGGATTCTTGATGCGCTACAAAATATTTTGATGTTATTCAAATTGACGTAATATAATAACAAGTGGGACAAACAAATGATTTGGTATAAGACCTTGCTGACAATTTAGGGAGTGGCGTGGGCGTTGTGGTATTCTGATAAATGCTATAGTTCACAAATTTTGTCATTGTTTATTGATTCAGAATTGAGAGATTCGTAGATTCTAAAATATTTTGAATCGTTAAAAATATTTGCTTAATTTTGAGTTTGGGATTATTCCCAGGGTTAGTATTTGTGCCTAGTATGGCAGTAGGCTCGTCTCCTATATGTAATGAAGGGACGAAATATACTTAGTGGTACGTAAGTACTTATAGATCTTCGATTTTAACTATATGTACATATGTAGATAGAGCAATTCATGCATTAGCTTATGCTATGGTATGCTAAAAAATGTTTATTCGATAGGGCAACCTAACATCAAAGTGAGATAATGGCTAAGAAAGAAGACCTAAAATAAATATAGCGCTGAAATACTTTGGTTTAGATAATGATTTCTTAGAGTCCGACCCGTGACCACGAAGGCTGTAAAGCTTTCAAAACGTCGGGACTAAAGATAAAATGAATACAAAACAAATCACTATAAAATCCGTAAAAACTAGTTTCGTTTCAATACTTTGGTTTAGATTTCACGCCCGGCCTATTTGACGGCAACGCTGTAACACGGATGAATTCCCCTCCGGCAATCCCACCATATAGATCGTACCCAGCATCTTATAGTCCGCAACCCTTATACCTAGACAGATCAGTCTAAATGTTTGTATCAACAATATATCGACCAGGTCATGTTATGCAAATTGGATGTGTCCGTCCTTGCGTCGGAGGACGGTCGCACGACGCGGCACGGCGCGGCGGCACGGCGCGGCAGCACGGCGCGGCAGCACGGCGCGGCGCCATGACCACTGCATATTCATCACGCGTGCTCTACTGAAAGTAGAACGAGATTTGTTTGTTTTGAGAACAATTTCGACTGTTTTATTTGGGTTTTTGACTGACTAATCTCGAAAACCTGATTCGGGTACTCGTATAAGGTCAGCGTTGTTGACGCATACACCTTATCCAAAAACCTGCGTTCGACAATCAATCAGTTAATTAATGGTCACCAGATTCATGCCGGCCTACATAAATGCTTCTTCGCACTCCGAATCGAGAAGCAACAAATCGTGGGGTCTGCAATACAGACGGATGATCAATGCATAGGCCCACAAGGATGTAGGTACCTATCTATCCCCATAAAAGCAAGCCCTTCGAAACCATTCTTCTACCATAAGGAATGTATCAGAACTCGCTAAGTTGTATTGAATGTGAATCTTTATTATCGAATCATAAAGAACGCGTATACTACTTGCTATGCTTATACGAAAAAGAAATCTATAAGATATTAAAATTAGAGCAGATTGTACGATATTTTGGTATTAATTGTTTCTGTATTGAACTTTACTGAACGTAGCAAATAACGGATAAGTAAACAGTGTACTACAATAATTACCACACATTACTGAACTTTATAAATCCTTCATCTGTATTTAATTGCAGCGAGTCTTGCTGTCTATTTAAAGAAATCCTCGTTATTATAGAGGAAAAATGTTTATTAATAGACAATAACGATCTGTGGCGGGTTGCGGCAGCCATATTGGCCAACCGGAACAATGGGTGATTAGGCGCAAGTCACAACTCTCGTCTCGCGAGTGTTGGCATTGCTGATTGCTTCTGCCCTTGAGACCATTGCCGTTGTGCAACACAACATACACTTCCTACCATTGTTGCACTACCGCCTGATCTGTATCTGTACACTATCTGACAGTCTTCGTGCAGCGGGCGAGTCTCTTGTGTGAACAAGGCGCTATGGGATTGATTGCCGCGTCGAAACAAAGTAGGTATGAACTTTAAATACGTTCTAGTTTTGGAGTTGTTAGACCTAAAGCCTCTCGTAGTTCCGGTTGCCTACGACACAAGACTCGGATTTTAGTGTGGAGTCAGGACGTGTGATGACCTCCCCTTTTACCACCTTAATATGGGGTTAACGCAACACACTTTTTCAAGCATGTTGCAGGAAGGTTTTTTTTATATAGCAGAGACTGGCAAACAAGCAAATGGGCTACCTGATGGTAAATGATCTCTACCGCCCAGCTACACCCAAGACACAAAAATAAGCATGGGTGCATTGCCAACCTAAAAGGAGGAAATGGAATGGGAGAAATGGGCCACCGGAAATTTCACTCACCGAACGAAACGCGACAGCAAGCTGCCACTTTACATCGGTTTTCTGTGAGACAGTGGTAACAAACCGGTCGAGCTGGCCCTTCGCGCTGTAGACGTAACTGTCCACAGCGTGGCTCTACCCCTCAAAATTTTAACTTGATTTGACTAAGTTTTACGACCGGCTGCCAGCCTGACGTCAACCCACTCTATTTCTTTTAAATACAAGTAGCAATAAATGTATCAATTTGATAATATCACAAATATTGACGTAATATTTCATACTCAAAATCTAATATCCCATACTTACATATTAATGAAATCAAAACCTATAATGAATGCATGATACATGACACTACACTGCTGCAACTGCACTGTATAACACGATTCTACAAAACATTTCGATCTCAATTTTAAATACTAATTTTACGAATGTACGTATTACTATTAGTTGTTCTGTGTTGGTACTACAGTAATTTTAGTATCGTTTCCACGACGATCTGCAAGAGGCAAAGATTTCAACGCACGACCTTGCAGAAGAGCAAAATAAGTACCTACGTAAAAATATGAGACTGTTATTGCGAAATGAGATTTGAGCTCAGAGTTCGTTTACGTTTGTAAACAAGAATGCTGGTAGATTTCCGATTAATTAAATATATTTATTTAATTAAATGCAATTAATTAACAATTAATGGATAAGCGTCTTAATAAACAGGGATCAGAGATACATTATATGTGACGCACGTGACTTCTGAGTTAAGTTGCATATCACGAGCTTAATGCGTCATTGAACGGAAAATCCCGTTTCGACTCAAATGTTTCATTAGCATCAAACAAACAAGAAAAAACAAATATATGAACACCTTTTATTCAAATTTTAATTAGATTTTTTTCCGACTTATTTATATGTAGATACGCACAACATTACATAACATAAGTTCACGCCTGTATCCCTGAAGGGGTAGGCAGAGAGTCACTAGCGAACTAGAACAGCCACATTTCGCCGACCTTAGTTCCGTCCCAGATGTGATATGGGGCGAGCCTGTCGCCATATCGGGCACAAATCCGGGCTGATAGAGAAAAAACAATATCACCCGACCCGGGGATCGAACCCAAGCCCTCAGGACGGTAGTCATACCGAAATACAACCACGCCTCCGAGGCAGTCGGCAGTCGGCAGTCGGCAGGCTGTAAGTACGATGGTCGATTAAGTCGATTTTCTGTAGCTGCAAACTTTATTTGAAAAACCAGTGGCGGATTTGCAGTTGCCGCCCTAGGCCCGGTACTAGCTGTCGCCCTGCGCACGTAAGAAATCAAAAATATAATCATCATCATTAGCATCAAAGTTTTATAACGATCGATCGTATATTCATGTTCTTCTTATTATTCTTTTAAAAATAATGGGTTTCACGCATTTGCGATGATTTAACCAATGTCTAGGTAAATAGAGCAATTATGTTTTCACGATAACCATGAGATCCAGATGTGGATGGTCTCAAGGTTCTGCTGGGATTATGGCGGTAATTCCTTCCAGCGCGGTGCCCCTCAGATGACCTTCACTCGTCGAATCGACCGAACAAAGCTAGCCAACGCACCAAGCAAAACTCATCAAAGATCACCGGTTAAAAAGTTTCCACATTTTACTGCCCATTTTTACTGAAGGTTGATGCATTAAACCACATCACTTAAAACAACAAACACGGCTCTAGAGAATAATATGAAATAATTTTAACAAGAGACGCCCACCCTGTAAAACTTCCCATCAAAAATTGTATATCCGTGTTACGATGATCACCAATGTAATCACCGATAAATCTTTTTTGTCGATAGTCGCTACTTTTTTGCTGCACTATGCTTACAATTAGTGTGTCGTCAATTCCTAAATTTTCTATGTTCATGTAAAATTTTGCATAATATTGTATCTAGTTATGAACCGGTTCATTTAAACACAGGGTTCTTGTTACCAAACTACAATATCAGAGAATGCAAGCAACAGTTGTGTAAATGTATCCCAGTTTGTTCAGGCTTTAGGAATGTACTCACAGACAAATATATCTACAACACACCACATTATACCATATTGATTCTCATCAACATTTGTACTCACTGCGTCGATCGGCACACACTCCTTTTGGTTGCTTTATCTAGGTGAGTTAGGTGACTAGTCACTTATTCCTAGTTTACTAAAAACGGTGACCGAATTAACAATTCTTTGATAAAATATTTCTTTGAACACCACTTTCAATACATGGTATTCCAGATCGAAGTGTAGAGTCTAGAATGAAGACTAGATAAGTATATAGGCCATTACTTATAAAAATATTTAAGCGCTGCTTATCTTTAACCATAGGTTGTCCCTTTCATTTTTAAACAATGTAACGCAAAGAAAAGAGTGACAGGCTATTCTTAGCGAAAAGATAAGCGAAAACGTTTTTAATAAGTAAGGCCCAAAGTGTTAAAACACTCTTCTATGAACTCAATTAACTTGATACTGGATTAGACAGACATAAAAAGGAGAATTACCTCAATTCATCTGTAATTTTTTTATGTACCTATATTACGCGATATCTCCGTCAAATGTAAACCGATTTTTTTTTGTGTGTTCGATAGAGCTTATTTCAAGGGTGGTCCCATATACATTTATACATTTGATAACGAATGATTTTTTTATTTTAATTCCTTAATCGTATGTGGAATCTTTGTCATTAGTCTGTGGGTCCACTACAGCATTTCTGTTTAGACATGGACACAGATGCGTGGGGCAGCTCCTGCAGGACAATCGTGACAGACGAATTACAGAACAACTGTGGGTTAACCTGAGTTTAACAATGGTTCCTACTGGCAAACTAATCGTATAACCACGAGGTTATCGCAATATCTCCGTGTGAAGCTAATCTCTATGACGTGACGTGCTGATTGTATTGCGTGTGATTGCAATGTGCGCGCTAGTGATACTGATGTTTGTTCACATGCAACGTTAATTAAAGAGGAACCCAATATATAGAATGATCCTGCCAATAAAGTTGAAGGTGAACGAACACCTATCCACATTGCTTGAGCCGCACGCGCCGCTACGCCGCGCCGCGTTATAGTTGAAATTATTATTTTCTGATCAAAAGGAGGAGGTCCTCAATTCGTCGGTATTTATTTTGTTTATCACCATATACCTCCGGCAATCTAATGATAATGACGGATTTCCAAGATTATTTTTGTGTGGGACAGAGCTTACTTCAAGAGTCCTAATTTTAGTTAAAGTCCGATGAATTTGATGTCGATTTTTAAGTCGTTAAACTTATGATTATTTAATGACATTATTTTAATCATAATTACTTATGCGATACACAGCTAGATATAGTAGTATCGATGTCGGCGTCGCGTTGTCCGCATTCGTTGCTTCAAATTGGATAATGGATGACTTCAGCGTGGGGTCGCGTGCGTCGCGTCGTCGTGTACGTTTCATGCAAAGTGAGTAGGTGCATGTTCACCCTCATTCACCGATATAATGTAACTAATCATTACTTAATTCGATAGATCTATTTTAAAAGCCAATGTCAAGATTTTGTCTAAGTTGATTGGTTTCAGGTTTTAACTGCAATCAAATCAATTTAATTTTATTTAAAGATTTTATTAACACTAAACTGTCATTTGGCTCCTTTCTTATAAAAATATTTACGCGCTTCTTATCTTTAAGAAAAATTTGTCCCTTTCATTTTCAAACAATGTGACGCAAGGAAAAAAGTGACAAACTATTCATAAAGATAAGAAGCGCGTAAATATGTATTTTTATATGTAAGGTCCTTTGTGTACAGCCCACATAAATGCGTTTTATTTTTCTTGATAATTTAGGTACATTTAATAAACGTCAAAGACATTCAACAGTATATTATAGACGGGACAACAGCACAAAACTTGTGATCCAAAAGTTATGATCTAGTGATCATATGTCGCTCAGTTTATTTCAAATATACGCGCGCCAGGTCGGCCAGCGAAATAATATTGAGAGAATAAACTTATCTTACGTGATTCTTAACCATTCACAAAATATCCTAGGGAGTAAATTGTAATAATCGTCCTCGCATTGTAATAAATAGTTGATGAAGTGAAGAAGTTTCTGAAATTTGAGATCAATTTCTTTGTATGGAAACTTGCTTGATAGCCCCTGTCTAGTTAGTGATATTAAATCTCTTTGATTGACGTTAACGAAATAAACAATTAAAAATATATTTGTTACATTGTTTTTATTAGGATTCTAGAAACAATGATTCTTAATCTTATTATTAAGTTAGGACCCTCAGTAGTAATTACTTTATTATTTAGGTTTAACTTTCACGGTAACAATATGAAATGATAAGACCTTTATTAAAATCATGTACCTTTTAAAATTTAGATTTCAATCTATTTTGATTAGATATATTTTGGTGATTTGATAAAATTATAATTTTTCTAGAAATAATAAACTTTATCTTTAAGTTATTGATCATACAAATCTAGAAACTTCATTCGTATACCTTCAAGAATAATGATTCGAGTGTTATATTAGTGTGAAGAAAAGCTAACTGATCAGTGGGCTTAGCCAAGTGGCTTATGCACTAGTCGAATAGAATAGTAAATGTATGGGAATGACATAAGAGTCCGCTATGTTTAGCGTATTTTATATCATTCCCATACATTTATTCTATTCGACTAAAGCATAAGCCTCTTGGCTAAGCCCGCAGATTAGTTATTAAGACGACTCGAAAGTCTATTATTACCTAAGAAGAAATATCTAGTTAACGTATTTTGCTCGTAAGAGACATTTAGCTTAATACAGACAACTATAAATAACACAAAAAGATTAGTGCGCAAAAAGTACGCGCGATTCATAATTAGCTAGCTTGTTTTTGAGTCCGCTTGACAGTGTTGAGGTTGACACACTGAAATCATCATAATCATCTAAATAACTTTACCACCATAAGTATAATAACCACAGCTTCACTCTGAAACACGTCTACCGTATTACGCGATCTACACGTACAATCTAATCACAGTCTAAACATCGTACAGTCTCACAAAAAGGACAAATACATGTATAGACTCTAGACCCCACCAGCTCATCTTGCTCGCCGCCTACATCCCCCCGCTAATGCCCACTTTGTATGGCTAGTTCAACGTACATGGAAAAATAAAGCGTCCTGCACTGTCTCCGAAACTGTATTAATTAAATTCGCGACCGAATGCTAATAATTACACAGAAATTATGGCAAACTACTCACAGGAATAAGAGCTGCCATTCAGATTTTTCAAGAAATATGTAATGCTGTTGAAATGTATGTTTCCTTAAAAAAGCTAATAAATAAATTAAATAATGGTACACACTCAGTCGGCTGACATTACACATACATTTACCCAGCAGTATACTACGGAATTGCATAGGCTTTACCGGCAGGCAGACCAAATGTTCCATATTAGAGTGAGCAGCAGTAACCCGCCTAACACAGGTTAATGAATCAGGGTTATAACAGGAAACCTTGGCCCTTGCACCTGAGTCTGACTCTGCGAAATAAGCATCCACAGTCAGTAGACTGCATAATTTCTAGTCTGTGCCAATGGTTTTAGCTCACAGGACAATCTGGGCGCGCGATTGTTGGCGACATTCCTGTGATAAGGAGCGACAACGCGCATTGTCGCCTGAGCAGCGCGGTGTGGCGCGGCGCGGCGCGGCGGTGCGTTGCGTCACAAACTCACAACACGAGCTGGATTCCAGCATTGTGGCTGTACCATTACAAACAGGTTTGGCAGGAGTCGGCAACTTTCCTTCAGACACGGTTCTGTAACAATGAAATAAAATTATAACTTTATATAATTCCTGTTTGTATTGTATGTCGTGACAATGAGGATTAGATTATCATTTATAAATATATCATCAAAACTTAATACTGTTCATACAGATCACAACAATGCCCTGATCTCCATCCCGCCCCGTACAGGACATATACAAAGAAGACTATGGATGCATTGCTGACGTCAAACAATATGCTCACCATATGAAACACAACAACATTCTGCCAGTTCACCTCCCCTGTCGGGCTGGCAAATTCACCCATTTTTTTTGTGCCTTGGTCTATGGTTTTCTGAAGTTATTTCATAGAATGTGTAGCTAGTGCTAGCTTTACTGTCAATCTCAACATACAAGTTATTTGTGTTTATGTAATCGAAAAACACTCAAATATTTATAATGTTTTATTCTATGTAGCGATTAGTTCTTTCTACCTGCCCTTATCCTACCTTAATGTGGACACTTTTTCAAATATGTTGCAGAATCGATTTGGCTTAGTTTTTACGACCGGCTGCCTGCCTGACGTCAACCCCCTCTGAGGAATCCAGTCCCGGGCAAATTAAATGAGAAAATTTGCATTGCCCGACCTGGGAATCGAGCCCAGGACCTCCCGGTCCACAGCCCACATATGCTGCCACTAGACCAAGGAGGCGACGAATTATTTATAATTAATTATTACCTTTAATCAAAACCAAGATTCCATCGGTTTTACAGCCGATGTACATATATGCTGTCCCGGCCAAGTTTTACTATTGGTACATAAACGGTAATAATGTAGGTACTATTATGAAGTACGTCATTCGAAGTTCTTGGAAGCTGACTGGTAAGTGTTTTCCCTAACATCGTCAAGGCTTTTGTGGTTTATCCTCGGTATATTATTCCATTCATGTAGTTTCTGGACAGTCAAGTACAAACATTAATGACTGAGTCATAAATACATAGAGTCTCCTCCGCTAAAGAAAAGGTCCCTACACCACGCTGACCTAATGCGGATTAGTATACTTCACATAACTATGAAATAATTGTTTGGAATCTACAAATTTACCACCTAGTAATAAATATAACGAGTAAAATTAACAATACAGCCTCCGTGGCGTAGTGGGCGAGTAGCCGGCTGTGAAAGGTGAGGTCGCGGGTTCGATTCCCACACCGAGACAAAACTATGTGGCCCACAGATGTTTGTTTCGGGTCTAGGTGTTGTGAGTCTAGTTGTAGTTGTTGTAACCTAGTTGTTGTTGTCAGCCTGTCGCAACTACGTACAAAAAAAATGATGTATGGAGTTTGCGCATCTGTCTATCTCAATGACATTGTCATGGGCCACTCTACACCATGCTCCAAACGTAGTGAATACATTCTCTTTGGTTTAAACCTATAATGAATGAGGGATATCGACTACAAAGACTTTTATAATCGCCTATGTTTAACTTTTTTCATCATTTAACTCTTTGGTTTATTTTTATCTTAATTTTTTCTCCTAAACATATATTTCTTTCATAATCCATACTAATATTTAATTATTCCTTCACTGCATTTATACATCAGGTATCTTAAAGACCGAACATTCCGGTGGAGCCATTCTGTGAAAAAAGAAAATGAGTGATATTTTTTGTCACATTTATGCTCATAGACATTTATGTTTAGTTATCTCTGTCTTTCAATGTCAAAGTTAAAAATGATAATATAGCGGTTACAGTTTAATTTCTACGTACCTATTTTCTCTATTTGTTTTACTGATTTTCTATTGGGTAAAATGGACTAAAAGTGAAAATCGTAAAATAAAGCCAATACTATTAGGCCTTTATTCATAATAACTTAATGGGACGATATAGTACCGCTGAAGGACGTTTCCTAAAAATTGTTATTCATAATAGCTCAATAGCGTTAAAACGTTCCCAAAATCTCCCATAAAATATCTGCAATTTATAGAAGCTGGCACCCTACTTTAACGCTGCAATAGCAAAAAATATGTCCGATTTCGATCAGCTGATTCGTATTTGACGTTCCACCCGTTTTGGTTGAGATTAATTTGAGGGTGCCTGCGACTTCCATCATAAACATAAAAACGCCTGTATCTCACGCCTGTATCCCCGAAGGGGTAGGCAGAGGCGTACTAGCGAACTAGAACACCCACATTTCGCCGAGCTTAGTTCCGTCCCAGATATGATAGGGGGTGAGCCTATCGCCATATCACTTTGCCCGACCCGGGGATCGAACCCGAACAACATTGAAGTAGGTTTCCGAGGTGTGTATGGCCCGACTAATGTCTTCATACATCTCCTCTACTTCCTGATCTGGGTGTGTCAAGGTCGGCGCGTATACCTATATGACCTTCAGCGAATACCTATTGGATATTCTGAGTATAAGGTATACGACCCTGCTCGACACATTTTCAATGGATACGATGTTGTTGACGAGAAATCCGATACCGCCTTGGGACTGTTGGTCGCCCTCCCGGTAGTAGAGCAGGTTACCAGACTTGAGGATTACCGTGTCCTCCCCGTTTCTTCGGACTTCCGATAACCCCAAGATATCCCAGCGTAACCTACTCATTTCTTCTTCCAGCTCAAAAATCTCCTCATCTGTCCTCAAAGTGCGAATGTTGTGTGTTACCAGAGCCAGTCGTCGTCGGGGGTGGTAGCGGGATCTTACCCGGGGATTCTTAGCACCCCCTGCCCCGCCGTTACCGTAGACGCTACCGAGGCCAGGAATAGCAGGGCTGGCGGGGACTGGGGGCCTGGCCTTTCTCTGTAAAATCATATAGGGGGGTTTTGCCATTACTCGCCACGCTTGGCAGGCGGGTTGGCGAGCGGTTTTATTTATAAAGGAATAACTGATAACACATAGGCTACTTTTTTCCAGAAAATGTAGGGTCTCCGTAGGATAGATTTGTTCGATTTAATAAATTTTCACGCGAATGGAGTCAACTAGTATTTAATATTCCCCGTGTGGTATTTAATTACATACCTTGATTTCAACAAAACATATTTTTCTTCAATATCATCATTATCTAAACACGAATAAAGCGTCACATGAATAAATCAAGAGAAATAAAACACTTCAAAAATACAATGATGAATTTTATTAAATCTGATTCAACAAAGAATACTTATGCACGCATGTTGCCTAATTATTCTTCAATACAATGGGTTTTAGACGGTTCTGTTGAAGCCGCTGTAAACTGGAAAGTCCGGTCCTGAATTCCATTCTCAGAGAAGGCAGGGTATTTTTCTTACACGATTTGCAAAGACTGGAAGCCTCCTTTCATTCATATGCTCCAAGGAATATCCTCCAAATCTAAATTTCATTTCCAAATATCCATAATCTACCCATCTTCGTTGATGTTTAGGTATTGCATAAAACAAAATCACTTCACATGCAACAAACATAGTTTTACTTTGATTAAATTAATTAAATAAATATATAAACAAACTAAACTGGTCGCCATTTGCCATTTCGAATTGCGCGCGCAAGACGCGCGTGAATGATTGTTTTTTTTATTAGGCCATCGTTCCATGACTTTCCAGAGACAAAACTTGTTAAATTACGTTTTATCTATGTACTAGCAACATTGTGACACGGTAAATATATTTTAGGTAATGGAGCTATAGTAAACTATTATGAATAAAGAATTTTATCGAACCTTCGATAGGCTTAAAATGCATTTTTACCAATATGAGTTTATATCTTCATTAGGGGTTTTATTATGAATAAAGGCCTTAGTGTTTATTGTAATTTTAAGGCAACTTCTAAGAAAAGTACACGACAAAAATGTGGAGGAGATAGGGACATAAAAACGTTTGGATTTGGATCAATTTCCATTAGAGCATTTACGGTAAGTAAGCATTCAAATTATATAGTGGTTAAATTATGAATTAATATAAAATTATACAGAAAAATTAATGAAGCAATTCGTTTAGGGATGTATGTAGTAGTACTGAATATGTCGATAAACGCTACCAGATGATATTTATATGTCTCAAGCAGTCAATGTCTAAAGCTTACATATACATCATCTGACAAAAAGTTAAAATTACCAGCTCTGTTTAGAAACATACTGCCAGAAAGAAATCACATAATTAAAACCATTGGGCATAGTTATTCATTGTTCCATGAGCAGGAGACAGAGAAGAACATTTTTAGCTGTATTTGTGTTTGTTTCGAGAAAAACATGTGCAGCAGACGCTGCTTAACTTACTCATTTTTTGTTTATTTAATATTTTTATTTCTTTGCAGGTGCAACAAGTGATTGATTCCGGTGTCACATTTTGTCAATTTCTATTTTGTACATATATTTCATGTTGTGAGTTACTATATTAATTAAATTGTATGTCTTTGTTATTGTATCTTTTAATTCATATAAATAATACGATTTATTTCAAGAAATATATGGCATACCTGCCTAAAAAATTATCGATGTCGATAAACTTTTATTTACCAAATTGTGGTCCATCTCTACGTAAGTACCAACATAATAGCGCTAAAATGCGAGCGTCTGATATTATCTATGTACATCTGTAAAAAATCTGTGGCACTAAAAGTGTTGCCAGAGTGGTAGCATTTTCTAGCGTAAGTCATCGTGACATACCGTACACAGATAAAAAAAACGTTTTAAATCGGTCTATGGGAGTCCCGTCTCTTACAGTTTACATGCTCTTTGGTTGTTGTAGTCCGAAAGTCTCTCGTAGTTCCTGATACGCACGACACAAGACTCGATCTTAGTGTGGAGTCAGGACTATGGATGAGATCTGTAAAGCGAACTTCGACTAAGTCTAAGTCAAAGAAACGAACTCAGCGAGGATTTGGGATTGTTATATCGAACTGTGACTTAGTCAGAGTAATTTTTACAAGAAAAACAGACTGACAGACAAATAAGCAAAGATTTTCTTGTAAAAAATGATTCGGACTTAGTAAAATCCGCTCTGAGTTCGTTACTTTGACTTAGAATTAGTCGAAGTTCGCTCTAAAGATCTCAGCCTATGCATGTAACTGTTGTATGTACATATTTATAAAATTAAAATCAAATACATATCGACCTCGAGTAAATGTTAATGTTAAGAATGTCGAGTATAAATACGATTAAACTTCACCTACTGACTACAAGCAAGTTCGTTTGGTCATAAATTGTCATTGACTATCATTATTAGTTACCTATAATTGTCTGATAAATTAAAAATATAATATAACAAGGAATGTGTGGGTTGTTCGTTTGATATCATTCGATAATTGCGTTTATAACTCTGTGATTAGCTTTGATAAGATAAAATATCGTTAATCGTTAAAGAAATGTTTCCATTACTGACTCAACTCAACTAATGTATTCTGAAGGACAAATTAAAATGTTTGTAATATTATTTCTTTGTAGTCAATAGTTATAATCGCCTCCTGGGTCTAAGGGCAGCCTAGTGGCGGAGGTACAGTGATAAATGTCCTGGGTTTGATTCCCAGGTCGGACGGGGTGTTATTTTAAGTAAGTTCGCCCGGGACTGGATAACCTCAGAGGGGGTTGTCGTCAGGTTGTTGTAAATACTAAAGCAGAATAAATAATAAAGCAGAAGCGACAGCCTCCGTGGCGCAGCGGACGAGCAGCCGGCTATGAATCGAGAGGCCGCGGGTTCGATCCCCGCACCGAGACAAATATTTGTGTGGAACACATATATTTGTTTCAGGTCTGGGTGTCGTGAGACCGTAAGTCTCTCGTAGTTCCTGGTACCCACGACACAAGACTCGATCTTAGTGTGAGGTCAGGACTATGTATGTGACAGTTGAGTGTTATTTATTAAAAAAAAGGATAATTTTCTGCAAAATACTTGAAAAACTGTGTTGTGCCGACCGCAAAGTAACATGGGATAATGGGCAGGTGGATAGAAAGAACGCAAATTCGATATTGTAAACGCAAAACAGCTGCGAAAGTAACACATGGAAATGAAATTGCGCACAACGTTGTATGATGTATCAGTGGAATATGAAACAATACTACTGATATGAGTAATCAGCTGATCGATGGCGATTGATAACGGCATATGGCAGCGGTTCAACTGTCGACAGTCGACACTCAATACACTGTGTTATCGAATTCATAAAGGATATTGAGAACGTCTGTAATATAACTAATATTGGTTAGCTATTTATTACGTTGCAGATGGTATATTAGCTATTTATTACATTGCAGATGGTGTATTCCCGCCAGCAATCTGACGATAAATATCTATCTCTCTTGATGGTTTATTTTTTATCATACACGCCTGATTATAAACTTAATAGTACAAATACCAACTAACATAAAGAACGACCATTGCGGGCTTTTTACCGGGAGTGCAATCGACGTTATAATTACAGCCGGATATAAAATATGTGTTTGCGTTTTCCGGTGCCAGGTGTGGGTTGACGACAGATATGCAGACGGTCGTCAAAAAGTCAAATCCTTTCTGCAACATGCTTCAAAAAGTGTGGTGCGCTGTCCCCATACTGATAAGGGAAGGTGGAAAGAAAGGAAGAGCCTAAGGTTTTTTAGGATTCTGAAGACAAATGGTAAAATTGGCCCTTGGAGTTTCGCCATGTCCGTCTGTCTGTCTGACCGGGATTTAGCTCAGAGAATGTTAGTATATACTAGAAAACTGTAATTTGGCACGTACATAACTTGGAACATAATTAAATAAATATTGGTACATAATAAATTGGTATATAATAACTTGGTACATAATAACTTTAACAAAATTATAATTATATGTTGTGGCGATAGGCTCGCTCACATTATTTTTATAACATCTGGGACGGAACTAAGCTCGGCAAACGGTCGGTATTCTAGTTCGCTAGGGCGCCTCTCTCTACCCCTTCGGGGATACAGGCGTGAGCTTATGGTATGTTCATCCCTACTCCGGAATCCTTTGCGCCAGACAAGCACTTGGCCGGTTTTATTCCACAATGTAGGTATTGTATGTACATAAATGAATGAGCAACCAGATTCTTTTGTATTTGTTCATTTAATGATTTCCATAAGTAGTAGGCATTCAAGCATACAATGAAACAATGTAATTAAAGTACAAAGCAAACATATAATATCGACATACGTGGTTATCAGATAAGAGTAGCGGCCGCGTCGAGCTGTGTCGCTGACTCACCGGGCCGCGGACTGTTATCAATGATTATCTCTATTTGTTTGCTTCAGTATTAAAATATTTGCTTTATAAAGGTACCAAATCCTTGTTTAGTGATTAAATATTTCCATTCGAGGTTAAGGATCTTAATAGGAAAAAGTTGTTGCTATACTGCTGGTAACGGCTCCAAGTAAGAGAGGTCCGCCGAATGTTCACACAGTTAAGGTCGCCTTATGTTGTTTAAGGCAGCATTATCTGACAAAATTGTATGGCGAAAATCAATCTAAGAAGCCGTTAAAGTTGATCAGCGTTTGACCATTCGGGCTTAAGACTTCATCTCCTTACTCATCCCCGTTCGTTTCTACGGTAATGCCTGTACAACATACCATCGCGTTGTCTGCTCGTCTGTCTTTCTATTTCAACAACAAAACAATAGTACCTACGTACTATCTTTCTAGTTTCATTTACCTGTTGCTATCATTAATGTAAATTGATATTCAACAAGCTTCATAAAATAGGGAGCCCCAATTTTTACCACTTCCATCCGGAATTCGAACCCGCATCACTCGAGCGCAACACATCCTGTTGATTCGTAATGACCAGTAGACCCCTCATATAAGGGGCAAGGACGGATAAACCAAATTCCAATGCCCCATTTATTTAGTTAACGATCGACACGTTGACAGCACATTGAAGATATCCTAACCTTCTCAATTCTTGTCACATTTATGTGAAGGTTAGGAAATCAATCTGGCATTAAGAATTTTGGTATCGATCACTTGCCATCAGGTGACCCACTTGTCTTACTCAACTCTCCGTAGTAAGCTAAAATAATATTTTACGGAATTATTTGTACAGCATATATAAATATTTTTCATTAACAGGTTTCTGAAGCCCAAAATACACCATAAAGATCCTTAGAACGAGTTAATATTTGTTGATAACGATAATAGTCAATTCGGCATTAAGTCCGCCTTTATACATATCCATGTATATGAAGTTTAATTAAATAAATAAATAAAATAGTAATTGTTATTGAATCTCCAAACATTGGACTACTAGCACCTCTTGCTGAAAGCACACAAGAACTTAAATAAATATGAGGATTTAACGACAACTATCGTCAAGTAATCTAGAATTATTATAGTAGTGCGCGTACTAGGGGTACAGGGGGACCGTTTGCTCTCACAAGCCAAGTAACTCTCTTCATCTGAATCTGAATCTTCGCAAGTACCTATAACCTGTTCACCGTTTTTCTTCTGTAAACAGTAGTGATCCATTCTCACGCGCTTGAAGCCCATACATTACGTTTAATAGAGCTGCGTGAATGAAGACATTGGCATTCTGTGTGAAATGCCTGCAAATTGTAGTAATCATTTCTATAACGCACTGCGTCGAACTATCAGCCGCAAGTGATAAGAGCGAGCGATGAGCGGTGAGTAAATTCTAAAAACAATTTTATCTCGGCAAAGCATAATAAGAATTGTTTTGATTTGGAAACATGCTACCTGTAGATGATACATAAATCTATTTTCAGATAATATTTTGTCATCACTATAATTTAAACGGTATTGTAATTCAAGGAGTGTAAATTAAAATGTTACGTGCATAATTTATAATAATTAATTAATTGTTAATGTCGATACATAGTGCGAGGTTATAGTTTTATGCTCTCCCTTTGTTGGCGTGTATTTGCCACACCGGATGTTGACAGAATTGACCCGAAGGACAGTACCATATCCCCAAAATAACAATACATGTGATACAATATAATGATGATGAAAACATCGCCACCTGCTTGATCTAGTGGCAGTATGGCAGTAAGAAAGAGGATGAAAACATCTCGTTCACTCATAACTTCCACCGCTCCAATCCACAGCGGAACAATGTAATCAATTTGCGCTACAAGTAACTAGCACAAGAGATGTGCTAGCGACTGCCATCAGGCATGTGGTATCCTTCTGTGGTACCGACTAGACTGCCGTGCTTACTGTCTTGTAACCGCTCTCATGTTATTATATTACGTCACTTATTATCACTCTACACGCGCAAATGGGCTCTGGGTAAGATTGTAGATTTTAGGACTCAATAAGACTCTGATTTTTTAGTAGGAGTAACGGTATGTTCTAGGATCTGCCGCCAAAATTCTAGGGTATAAATTCAAAATTGACTAAAATGCTAAAATAATACTATGTACTTGTGGAGAAACATTAAAGATTCATTTTCAAAATTTAAATAAATAAAAATAATCTTCAAGCTACCTTAAAACGTCAGGAAATTAAATTAGGGTGCCAGACATAACAAAAACACGTAATTATTTAAGGCACTGAATCGAAATTAATGTCTCATGTCGGCGGGTAACTGTTCATTTTTTAGTATTATTAATTAATGGGTATTTCGTCGCCTTCGACAAATAGCATTTCGACATATAAAGCGATATGTTCCGGTCATCGAATAAACATTAAGATTAAGATTTTAAAAGAAATACAGTTAGTGAGTTATTAAAATCCATTAGTATACACAATCAGATCTTGTCGTCTCATCCACCTAATGACAGCGTGACGGTAAACTGATGAGGTGCGAACAATCATTGCTAATTATTTTAAATCATACACAGCTCTTTATTTCTGGACTAAATCAATGCAAATCAACAGTCCGTTTCCCTAGATATATGCTTCTGTGAGATGATATCGATAAATGCTGTTTAAATACTAGTAGATATTTTTTGGACAATCAAGCCCTAATATAAACAATATTTTTTCTGGAAAAGGTTGTTACAAAGCTTGTCCCGAGGAAAAAATAGGTTAATGTGGTGCTATTAAATTGACATTTCTTATAGGTCAGCCCCGTGACCTTGTTTCCATGAAAAAATCTGGCGAAAAATGCAAGTTGTTTTTAACAGTCTTGTATTGTCTTTTAAGCAAATATTATCTTTGAAGTTTTCTTTCTGTTTCCTTGAGACGTGATATTGATTTAGTCGAGTCGGTCTATTCACGTGTAAACACAATTGTATCTTCGTAGCTATCTTTTTCTCTCATTCTCAACGTAGCTATACCAATACTGAATACAGATTAAAGACCCAATTATAGTGGTTTTCTGTGACAATTCTTTGTTTATAAAGATATCTTTTAAGATATTGTTAACAGAAACGGAATTTAAGTCAAAATTACTGGAAATCTTAAGGTACATTTGACTAGAGGCATGCGACCGAAGCAGGGACATGACGGTCTGTACCTCAAAATCTACCTTCACAGTAATCTCCCAATTTATCAACAACCGCGAAAATGAGCAGGAGTGCGGCAACGAGCGTGCAATCAGACGATGACTAGACGTATCGCAACCGCTGCAAGTGCCAGTCATGCTTCGTAACGCGGGTCTTTGGCCGCGACCCGAGTCTCTCACGCCGCGCCGCACCGTGCCGTGTGGGACGATTGATGAGTATTGATGTCTAGGGCAGGCGGCAGCGCAAATAACACCTGAACTTGGGGTATTTTTAAATTGGAGTGGAATGAAGAGTGGCTTCCTCGTCACTCTCCTTAGGCGAGTGTGACGAGTTACTCGTCAGGCGAGTGCCTCACAGTAAGCTACATATATGACGAGTACACTGCAGTGCCACTTAATGCTTTGTTATTCAAAGTATGGATGATGTTGTGGTTGTAGGCGAGGGGTTGCTCATCTCATCATTTTATAGCAATATAATACTATACTAATAGAGCTGAAGTTTGTTTATTCCAATGAGCTGACCTCTGGAACTACCGAATCGAAACCGAATTTTCAAGAACTTCACTACATCTATATATTCGACAGCTATGTATATTATCACTGAGTGACATCGATTTTTATCATAGAAGAAGACTTATCACGAGAGCGTACCCACGGGCAATAGCTAGTTATCAATATAAGGAAGCTGGCAACGGTAAACAAATCACAAAATACTTGGAATATAATGTTAATGATGCAGTAAAAAGTGCGGATATGTGTAATTTGTCGCCAGAGCTCAGGAGCGGGCCAGTCACCAGCCCGACCTGAATGAACGACACATGTACCGTTACATGCGATGCTGTCACATGACGTGCTGTGACACTTAGTGACGCCTGATGGGTGATCAATGACCACGTGGGTACACCGCACGACGAGGGGGGAGGGTGTCACGAAGAGTGACTTTTTTAAAATGAAAAACCAATGCTTATGTCTTTACTAAATAGCATCAATAAAGCCTATAAATAAGCAGGGGAAAATCGATAGGAAGATCACTAAAGACGGGAATTCGGGTAATCTGTTTGCTTGCGTCATCATAAAATAAAAATAAAATCCATTTGGATAATCTCAATAAACGATCCAATCGAGTCTGTCACAATAACAAGACTACATGAATAAGTAATAAACAAGTGAGAGATAATAAAATGATTAGCAAGTTTTAGTTGTCATTGTCTGAAACAGACAACATCAGTCATTATGAATAGGTGATATAGCAGTTGGTGATTAATGAGGGAACGGTACTAGCACTGAGCACCGATGAGCGATGACGCATTAAGCATTTGGAAACTTTGGCGCCCCTTCACCAAAATTCACTGATGACAAACAAATTATATTATATTTACTATGCAACTTACTTTTTTAATGAAGTGAAACGAGCTCGATAAAGATACCGCACCGAATCTGTGACACGGTAATGTAAGCATTAACCAAATCGGTGATATATTAAGTGAAGAACAGGTCAAGAATGCTTTAAGTATCTAAACTGATGAGTATGCGAAGAGATTAGTGAAAGTAAATAAAGCGAAAGTATGTTCTTCTTCCTAGTTTTTACACTCATGACACGAGTGGTCGTGGTCGTGGCCGTCATGGCTGGCACAGCTACCTTGCTGTAGACTGAATTGTCTACAGCATAGCTATATCTCTCAATGCTATTGATACTAGCTGTATTACAACTTACAAGAGGTTTATTTGCCCCTGGAGTTTTAAGAAATTGTAAAGAAAAACGTGATTGCAGAGGAAATTAAGAAACTACAATCTAGATTGGAAATTTCGGTAATATTGCCAAAACACATTACCACAACTGCTTTTAGAACAAGATGCGGTGTGACATTAGGTTCTTTCACTTTAGAAATATTCATAGGATTTACAATACTCGATCAGATCAGGTCACAACTGCCTTTAGAACACCTAGTATTTATAACAAATCTGTACTGTCAAGTGATTATTAAATTTTTCGGTGAATTCATTAATTGGATGAGCTATTTTTATAACAGATTGTCGATAAACAAGTGGGTTTCTCTGAGCTCAAATTGGTTTACAATACTCGTACCAATAGGAAAACAATTTTGTAGTTTCATTCGCAACATTATTTATTATGGGAGAAGAATGGGGATTAAGATAGAGCGTTTAGCTTACCATGGAGTGGTGAATAGCGCACTATCAACCTCTTTATGATTCCACTGCTGAGTATGAGCTTCCTCCACTAATGAGAGATGATAAGCCTTCGTCTACCACGCTAGTCTAAAGCGGGTTGGTACTTCACATGTCTTATTCTTATTTCTTAGGTATGCGGGTTTATTATTCGGTCAGGACTAGTTATGTGCCTGTGGAATCTGTAGGTAGTATTTATATTATTTGTAGGTGAGTGTAAATCTAAATACCTGTGAATTCATATATACGAGTATTTCCTTCCTTGCCATACATACGGATAGAAAAAATCCAAGTAATCCTCATTTAATTTCCATCATTTGATTAAACCACAACGCCACTGTCATTACTCATCGCAATAATTCTTCGCAAATCCGCAATTCAATGTCAAATAGGCGAGCCAGGGTTATAGCTCGCTTAATGATGCTACCGGGACGACTGAGGTCAGGTGGCGGGGTGGGTCAGGGGGTGGGAGAGGTCCGGTCACTGGCCATCGACCATCCCATAGCCGACCTAGTTCCCACAGATATGGGCCGTAGGTATAATAACACATTTCTGTGACGTAACCAAGATTTATAATGTAGATTTCGTTTTTTTTGTAGAGACTGACAAACGAGCAGATGGGTCACGTCATGGAAAATAGGCACCCTCGATGCCAAATGAAATATGTCTGTAATTTTAATATTAAAGAAGGGAATAAGATAGGAAGGGACAGCCTCCGTAGCGCAGCGGGCGAGTAGCCGGCTGTAAAACGAGAGGCCGCGGGTTCGAATCCCCCATTGAGACAAATGTTTGTGTGACCCACAGATATTTGTTTCCAGTCTGGGTGTTGTGAGACCGAAAGTCTCTCATAGTCTCTGACACCCACGATACAGGTTATACCTAGTGTGGGGTCAGGACTAGGTGTGTGACTGTTGGGTGTATTTATTTATTTATTTATTGGGATTTCGGTCGAGGAAATCTCATCACCGAACTAAATACAGCAGCGATAACAGCGAGTTGTTACTTCACGACAGTGGTATCGAACCTGTAGAGCCGGCCCATTCGTGCTGTAGACATAACTTTCTGCAGCGTGGCTCTACCACTTAATCTATACTCAGTTTGGCTAAGATTTGAAGTGAAGTCAACATCTTTCTTTGTATCTGCCCTTATCCCACCTTAGTGTGGGGTCGGCGCAACACACTTTTTCAAGCATGTCGCAGAAAGGATTTGGCAAAGTTTTTACGACCAACGTTCTTTGTGTTTTTGTTATTGTTTACAACGAACGACCAATGTTGAATTCAACATCAATGAATATAATAATGGTTGAGACTAAAGATTAATTTGTAAGAACTTACTGTTTTCTATTTACATACAAATGAGAGAGATTAAATACAGCATAAGCGAAATGCAACCTAGAATTTATCGCTGTTTTGTGAAAATATTTGTCTCATGTTTGTGACAGTGGTTTAGCGAAAATGTTGTATTTGATCAATAAGAAACCAAGAAAGTGGCTTCAATACATAATTTCCAATTAAGAAAGGAGTGGTGTGATTTTGAATCTGTCACTAACACCGCTGTAGCGAGCATTTTTGTTTGTGAACCAAATAAGAAGGGGTTGGACGTTATCAAACACGAGGTCGTGAGAAACGAACACATCAAACATTTACAAAAAAACTGTGTGAACCCGTCAAAATGTGTCTTGAGATTTCAACACCGATTACTAGTTACTACTGTCTCAACTTTACCGAAGTGAAACGGAAAGTCTCTCGTAGTTCTTGATGTCCATTCTTAGTGTGGGGTCAGGTCTATGTTCAAAAATATATTTATACATATAGACCAATTTCTATATTAAGTGTATTTTCATTGTGAAATAACGCTTGCTATAACGGTGAAGGAAAACATCGTGAGGAAACCTGCATACCTGAGAATTTCTTCACAGAAATTTCGAAGGTATGTGGAGTCTACCAACCCGTATTAGGCCAGCGTGGTAGACTAAGGCCTAACCCCTCTCATTAGTAGAGGAGGCCCGTGCCCAGCAGTGGGACGGTAATATTACAGGGCTAATATTATTATAGACCAAAGGCTTTTATGCATCCACTTTTACTTAAATTAACTTGAATGACGATTAGTAATTACAGTCTGCCGACCGAAGTAGTAAGCATCGTTATTCCAAAAAAAAAGCAGATATATCTGTGCTCGAAGTATGTACGTGGAGACTCGTATGGTAATGCAAGTCGGTGTCATAGGCGTTGCTCTGTTATTTGTTTGTACGAGTAGTGAGTACCGAGGAATGTATCGCGTCACTGACCCCGCTCTACTAGTTGCCTGTGCTCTCTACACTCTCACTGTCTCCAAAAACAATGTTACACCCAAATTCTTAACAAACTTCAAATTCTTCTCGCTCGTCCTTGTAACATTATAGGGGCCGGATGAGACACTGCTTTTTAATAAGAATATATTTACTTCATCTATTCGTACGAGCAAAGGAAAACCTATTCGACAATTTATATTTTATATTGTACTGCAGGTAACATTTTATTGATACCACCTTTTTGAACATACATATACTATTACTGTCTGAGGATCTTTTGATTACAATATTGAAGGCTGTGGACCGGGAGGTCGTGGGTTCCATTCCCAGGTCGGGTAAAGCTAATTTTCTAATTTAATTTGCCCGGGACTGGATCCCTTAGAGGGGGTTGACGTCAGGCAGGCAGCCGGTCGTAAAAACTTAGCCAAATCTTTTCTGCAACATGCGTGAAAAGGTGTTTTGCGCCGACCCCACATTAAGGTGGGATAAGGGCAGATAAAAAGAAAGAAAGAAAAGAAGACTCTGTCCTGGTCACTTAGTAATCAACTATTGAAATATTTGCTGCACTGTCCATCATTGCCGATGATCATAATAATAAATCATAGTAATTACTGTTAATGACACATGTACAAAAAGCGCTTTCTATTAACACTTACAGTGTGTAAATACACTGTGTCACGCTTCACGCAACAACGCCGCAATTTGTCACTTGTAGTGAATGTCACGTCGCGTGATAATGTCTACTGCGATATTTGATTACTAAGTTATTCCCGGCTCCACTCACTTTGAACCAAATAAATCTTTTCTTCATTTATATCAAAAGTCCATGTCAGTCTCTGAATTCACTAGAGAGCCTTTTCAACGCGCGTTAAAAAACGTCCTAATGGAGCAAATGAGTTCTAATATAGTTATTCAAACGCCGGCGCTTTAAAACGCGGCGGTTTTTTTGGACGGTATGTAGAATATTTTGAGACGAATGATTTTCAAGCAATCATATGAACAAACATGTGACGACGCTTTTTAACGCGCGTTGAAAAAGCTCTGGTGCAAATGAGGGCTAAACGATGTTTCTTAAAAAAACAGACATCTGAAATTCGTAATGTCATAATTATCACTAAACGTTAAAAAATATTTGAGCACGTTTCCTTATCCTAAACAATAAGTTTCTAATTACATGCACATGTACGCAACGTCGAACCTTGAAGGTTCTTCCACACGCAAAATAAACATTTAAACATGTTATAATCGTACTGACTATTGACTTGCTTCTGTTTCTAGTTTTAGAATGAGTGACATTTTTCTTGTCTGGTCTCATTCTGTCCCGGTGCTAGATTTAAAACTTAATTTTTTCCCAATCTGGAGCATCTGCAGACTTCTTTCTTTCTTTCTACCTGTCCTTATTCCACCTTATTGTGGGGTCCGGGCAACAAACTTTTTCAAGCATATTGCTGAAAGTATTAGTTTTTACTCGACTGCCTCGGTGGCGTAGTTGTATTTCGGTACGACTACCGTCCTGAGGTGTCGGGTTCGATCCCCGGGCCGGGCAAAGTGATATTGCATTTTTTCATATCAGCCCGGAGTCTGGAATGTGTACCCGATATGGCGATAGGCTCACCCCCTATCACATCTGGGACGAAACTAAGCTCGGCGAAACGTGGGTGTACTAGTTGGCTAGTGCGCCTCTGCCTACCCCTTCGGGGATACAGACGTGAGCTTATATTATGTTATGTTTATTAGTTTTTACGATCGGCTGGCTGTCTGATGGTAACCTCCATCTGAGGGATCCAGTCCCGGGAAAATAGTGTTAGATAAACACTACGCTCGACCTGTGAATCGAAACCAGGATCTCCCGGTTCACAGCCCATATACACTGCCACTAGATCGAGGTGGCGACCATCTGTAGCATCTTGAGCATCTGTAGTAAAACCAGATAAAAAAGTGCAAATGCGAAGGTTCGAAATTGGTTTAGTATACTGTCAGTAACCATTGAACCTAGTATGTTTAGAAGCAGCGTAGTCTTTCCAGGAAACAGGTTATAATGTCCACCAAAATTGAACTTAAAAGTCAATAATTTCTTACTCTCTTTAAAGTCGGTGCATATTCAAGAAAATGTTTAAGGCTGAGATATATACAGCGAACTTCGATTAAGTCTAAGTCAAAGTACCGAACTCAGTGAGAATTTGGAATTGTTATATCGAACATTGCCTTAGTCCGAGTTATTTTTTACAAGAAACACAGACTGACAGACAGACTAAGCAAAGATTTTCTTGTAAAAAATGACGCGGACTAAGTCAAAATCCTCACTGAGTTCGTTACTTTGACTTAGACTTAGTCGTAGATCACTCTATAGATCTCAGCCTAAGTGAATTCTAACCCGTGTACTACAACTGTTCAAGATCACATTTGACTATATTTGCATAACATCTCTGAACTAAATAAATAAACATTTCGATGCTGAGGCTCCGTGTCCGCACTCCGCACACTTTCACTCGAACATTCTCTCCGCAGTTGTTAAAATTTTTCATAAAGAGCGATGAACTTTAATTGGGCTCCTTGTTGGATAACAGATGCATTTTTGTGTGATGTGATGATGACATACGGAAGTTGAGCACTAGATAACACTTCGTAACGTCGTTCCAAAATTCTATAAAAATTGTGCACGGAAGAATTTTACGTTATAGTACTATCATTTATGTTCTTCACATAACATAAGCTCACGCCTGTATCCCCGAAGGGGTAGGCAGAGGCGAACTAGCGAACTAGAACGCCCACATTTCACCGAGCTTAGTTCCGTCCCAGATGTGATAGGAGGCGAGCCTATCGCCATATCGGGCACAAATTCCAGACTCCGGGCTGATATGGAAAAATCCAATATCTGTTCTTCACGATCATAATAATAATATTGCTATAAATGATTATTAAATAGCCCTGTGATATTATCTACTGTCCCGTTGCTTGGTACGGGTCCGAGGAGGCTCTTAGTAGAGGTACTAATAAGAGGGATTAGGCTTTAGTGACTTGCGGCTCCGCCAGCTTGGGATTCTTTGGCGTTCCGCGTTATATTTATCTTGTGTTTCTCCATACGACCTTTGAACTGCCTCTTTACGAGTTAAACTTAGAAATATCGTTGGCTACCTTCTGCTCATAACGAAATATTTGTAGTTGAATGCTCCATAATATGTTAATCAAAATTTATATTTTTTATTGTTTTTTTTTTTTTTTATTGAAATTAAAAAGTTACATTTATTACTTAAATCTAATATCTTGCCCCACAAAACTGCTTCCGCAGTTTGACTGTGAGTACACCAGTCTCAATTACAATAAGTGCAACAAACAATTACACTATAACAAATAAATATAATGTTCTACTATGTGACATATGTATTTACACATTATCAAGCAAATGCTGTTTCAATTCTTTAACAAACTTACTATATTTTATTTCATTTCTGATACTTGCAGGTAAACTATTGAGAAGGTATGGCAAACGTTTCTCTAATGTTCTGTCTCCATAGTAGTTATTGACTCTAGGTACATCAAATTTCTTAACAGTTGTTGAACGTGTGCCATACTTATGAGCGATGAGGATTTTATATTTTTGGCTACTATGGTTATTTTTGAGTAATAAGTATTTATGTTTTATACTAACAGGCAGAACTTTTGTTATTTTAAATAATTTTCTATAGTTACTGTTACAGATATTAATTGTTTTACAGTTCACTAATAATTTTAAAAATCTAATTTGTAGTATTTCTAATTTTTCAATATGGGTTTTGAAAGCCAAACCATAGCAGTCAAGTGCGTAGCTTAAGATAGAATCTACCAGTGATGTGTATAAGCATTTTAGCGTACTAGTTGGAATTATATATTTCAAGTGGTAAAATTTTTGCAGTAATATTCTGAGTTTTTGACATAAATAGTCTATGTGATATGACCAAGAGAAGTTCTCATCGACTTTCACACCAAGATAAGTAACAACTTTGACTCTTTCAATTAATTTACAAACACAATTTGAGAGATTATTATGAATACAATTAAAGCTATGTGCAGTTAAGAGAGGAACAGCATCCGGTAGCCGCAAATATGGAGAATGAATTATTAAGTAATTGGTTTTGTCTGTATTTAAGATAATTCCATTATCATGTGACCATTTTATTACCGCATCTACATCAAGTTGAACGAGTCGGTAGGTTTCCTCCAGGTCAGTGCCGGCACGGAGCGCACACAGGTCATCGGCGAACATATGCGCCGAGCAGTGGCGCAGAACGCTGCACAAGCTGTTAGCGTGCATCAAGTAGCACACCGGGCCGCAACCCGAGCCTTGTGGCACTCCGCACCTCACATCCTTCGGATAACCCACCGACTCGCCAATCTTAACGCTGAAAGACCGCGAAGTGAGATAATCACGGAACCATTCGTTCAGTGGTCCTTCCACTCCGCACTCTCTCATCGCATTTAACAATGTTTCGGTATCTAATGTATCAAAGGCCTTTTTAAAATCGAAGAAAACAGCCACAACATGCTTCTTTTCGCTGAGGTAATTATTAATTTCGTTAGTAAACTTAGCCAATAGAGTATTAGTGCTTTTCCCTTTCTGAAAACCATGTTGGCACTCATTCAAGATTTTATTTTTCTGCAAGTAAGTCCCTATCTGATTCACTATACATTTTTCTATGATTTTATCTACGCTGGATAATATCGCAATTGGTCTATAATTAGTCACATTCTTATAATCCCCTTTTTTATGAATAGGGCGTATAATCGCTTCTTTTAATTTATTTGGAAAGGATGAGTGGAGAATACTTAAATTAATTAGATTACAAAATACCGGACTTACTTTATCTACAATAAACTTGAGATCAGACATGCGTATGAGATCACTACCCGGTGACTTATTTGAATTCATACTCATAATAACACGTTTAACATCTGTACATTTCACCGGTTGCCATCTCATACTCACAGATGACTTTTTAACATAACTTGCCCTGTCTATCCATCGATCATTACATATATGTTTAATGTTTTTTATCTCCTCTATAAAACTATTAGCAAAGTTGTTACAAATATCTATTTCTTTACATTGTGTACCCATGTTCTTTAATATTATACTATCTAAGGATTGTTTACTATTTCCAAGCATTGTATTTATTTTATCCCATATCTTTCTTATATTACGGTTGCAGTCTATAATACTTTGTTTTTCATATTTACTTTTACTCTTGGATATAACTTTGTGACATTTATTTCTGAACTTTGTGTAATCCAAACGTTTACTCATATTCTTAGGTTCCATACTCCATATTAAAAATAGCCGATCTCTTTCTAGCATCATTTTTTTATGATACTCAGTGATCCAGTGTTTTTTGTGTCTTATACTATTAGATATATTCTTAGGTACCATAATATTTTTATAGCAACGATCATAAATGTCTGTAAATATTTTTCTCAATGCTGTATATAACTTTACAGGACATGTAATAGTTAATAGTTCGTCAAAGTTTGTCGCTAATAATTTCTCACGTACTGCTTGGTTATTAAGTATACGTCGCTTGACTATAGGCATAAGCGGATGGGCCGCGCCGGGCGAACGTAGCGGAGTCGTTATTGCGGTTGGTATTTCAGCTTCGATCGAGGAGCGTTTCCAATTCACTGCAACTGTCACAGGAAAATGATCAGATATTTTAACACGAATTACTGCGGATTCAATTAATGCTATAGGTGATCGAATATAAATATGATCAAGACACGATTCTACCAATGTATCCATTATTACTTCGCTGCGAGTAACTTGGTTAATGCATTTGATAAAACCATATTCAGACATGATATTTTCATACATCATGACATGTTGATCCTGAGTTTTTAGTAAGTTTATGTTTATGTCACCACAAAGAATTACATTAGCGTTACGAGGTATAACTTCCAATAAGTAGCGCAACTCTTCTATAAACTGTTTTATTCTGTCCTGTCTATCTATTTTAGGAGGTCTATAAATGGAAATCAAATAAGTAAGTACATTACAATGTGTGAGTGTTATGGAAACGCACTCCGCCGAGCGCATACCGTCCGTTGCCATTTGCACAGCTTGCGCCCCGCACAGTTGGGCCGCAAGCGCTTCTCTTGTGTACACTAATACCCCACCTCCGGTACGCCCACATCGGGTAAAACTATTAACAGAAAAACCTTTTATTTTATAGAAACTTAAGCATGAAAAACTTATGTTAGGTTCAGTAATTACTATAACCTCTATCTTGTGTAAAACATCGTGTAAAAATACAAGTAACTCACTGAAATGTTTTTTTAACGATCTAATGTTGATATGAAATAAACAAAAATCTACACTATGACTAATCCTTGTTGACCAGCTCTGCGGATCATTGTAACTGACCATGCTAACTGTATTATCAGCTATAACATCTATGTTATTAATATTGTTGAATTTTATTTACTAATAATTTAAACCGATTTATATCTGCACAACATGCAGTATCTTCACTTATTTAGAAGCTCCCGGATATCACATTCTGAACGAATTATCACTGACTTATCGCCATCAACTTTCTTCACAAAAATTTTCCCATTGTGGACCCAGATATATTTATATACACCTCTCAGTTGTTTCTTGGTGTTCCATAAGAGTTCACGAGTGGTCCTGATAAGATCTTCATTTATATATATTTTGCTCTTCTGTGTCCCTCCAGTAATATCACTACTATTCACATCTACCAATTTTCGTCGGTTTGCAAGCCATGAATCACGAGCATTGTTGTTGATGGTCCTGAATCCTACTCGTATAGGTGGTGGTTTATCACTTGTTTTCCTTTGTTGAAGACGACTCACCCATTCGACATCCATAGTATTAACCTCAAGCATATCTCCTAATTTCTTAATTAGCTCAGAAACATTTTCATCAGGCAACTTCTCAATACCAACTATTTCTAGGTTATATTTCCGTGACGATTGTTCAATTTGTTGCATTTTTTGTTCAAATGCCAAGCTACATTTCTCAAGATAGACACATTTATTGTTGGCGTTTAAAATGGACCTTTCTAATTGCATTATTTTCTTCTTTGACTGTTCGTGTTCCATAAGCAGGGTGTCATATTTTTCAGACAGTAGGCTCAAACTCTCCGTTATGTTGCCTATCTGTTTTAATAACCCGGGAAGAGCACTGACTTTGTTTTGAATGTCCTTAAGTATCCTTGCAAAATCATGACCAATGCCTTCTTGCTCATCTCCCTCCAATTCTTCTTCCTCACAATTATTACAAAAGGTACGGATTCTTCCCGCTTTCATATCTGCTGCTAATCCCTTAACACAATTCCTATGGAACGACCCTTGGCATGGACCTTGACACAGAAAGTGTGATCCATTCTTCGCCAATACCTTTTTACATTTTTGGCACTGCATAATGTTGAGTTGTTGATAACTAAGCGAAATGCAATATTAATAACAAAGCAGGCAATAATAGTACAAGTTAAAGCAGTCGCATCGAATAGCCATAGCGCGTAGCCGATAACAAGGTCGCTACAGAATTTCGTAGCACACGTAGCACTCCCAACGTTCCTTCGTAGCCGATAATAGTATGCCAAGCAAAACAGTAGATTATTTCACTCCCGTTGTCATATTTCAAATGAGACAGCGGTTGCAACACAGCCCTCGGCGCACGCGCACAGTTGAAGGAGGGGAGTTCAAGGCCAGCGTAACTACTACGACGACACTAGCTTAGCACTGTTGTCCTTGTCTAGCCCCGCCCAGTGGGCGTATATGATCCATAAGAACGTGCAAAGTGGAAGCAGGAATTTAAATTTGTTCTCTTCACCAATCACAGCATTCAAATTAAAACTGATACACGATACTTTGAACGGAGCACAACACGCGGCTACTCTCAATGACGCACAGACTGAGACTGAGAGATATGGACAATTATAAATTAGTACTAAGTACTACGAGTACCAGGCTATTAAAGTGATGCAATAAAACAGAATAAATGATTAGCGGAAAATTTAAACATGTAATGATTCATATGATACGGTTTGGAAAGTGTAATAACAACAATGTCGATGTTAACTGTGTGACAATGGACTGTTTCACGTGTCCAATATACACTGTCCACAGTCGACGAATGACGAATTACTCAATACTATTGATTTACTGAGCTTTGTTACTGTTTCTGAGACATAGAGGTATTTAAAAAACGTCTGAAAATATGAACATATTTTAATGATCAATTATAAAAAATTAAGGTTTGTCACAGCCCAATTAATCTTAAAAAAAACAATATAAATTATAATGCGTGAGACCTTAGAAATACACTTCTCTACTATCTCGTTTGGCTAAAAATTTGTTCAGGTGCTGATAACTGGTAATCGAATTTACGTTTTTTCAAAGCGGGGCCAAGCTGCCAATTTATCCGATTTTACCGCCCCCAAATCTTGCCGCCTGGGACACGTGCACCCTCTCGCCCCCCCTATATTCGGCACTAACATAATAATGAAAACATCAAAAATAATTATTGATTGGAAAAAACATGGCACCTATCAACTAAGAAAGGCAGTAAAAAAACGAAATAACGACATTGTTATAATAAAGTCATCTCATTAAAATCGAATTACTTATTCAACTACGGAAGACGAAGTCCAGACTCCAGAGCAAAACGAAAGTCAATTAGAGAGGTAGTTTATTGAAGGTGGCGCCTTCTTATGAAAACGTTATTTGGTATTACACAGTACACGCACTTTCACTGAAATAAACAATATTACGCCGGACATCCGTTAAATGTTTGAATATGAAAGGTTCTCAGAATAAAGCAACAAAAATTAATCCAGACTCGAGAGAAAGGTATTCATGGTCTTGTGGACGCGATTATGGGCTCTTGACCGGGAAGTCTTGGGTTAACTCACAGATAACCACGTTGGAGTAGGAAGGATAGGTGGGAGAAAAATTTACGGATACTTTGACGCACTTCAAAGAGACACAAGTTCAAATACTTATCCACTTATGCCCGGTTTCTGATGGTTTTGAAAATCAATTAGATCAAATACATGAACCGTTGTTGGGACCCCGGAAACCGAGCATGGGTAATGCGAAAATGTAAAACGTAATATGTACTATTTTCTGTACATGTCGTGGTCGCCTGTAATCATGGCAACATATCGAATTAAAATTTCTGTATGCTAATATAGACTTATAATAATGTATGTCATGTGGGTCATTAAAACAAAATAAATAAATACAGTAGCTTCAACTCCAACAATGCTTAAAACTAAATCAGAATATATGGTGTGTGGACCGGGAGACTCGATTCCCAGGCGGGCAAAGCGAATTTTCGAATTTAATTTGCCCGGGACTGGAACCCTTAGAGAGGGTTGACGGCAAGCAGCCGGTCGTAAAACTAAGCCAAATCGTTTCTGTAACATGCTTGATGCAGTTTTGCGCCGAACCCTCATTAAGATCGGATAAGGACGGGTAGAAAGAGACTTGCCCTAATTAGTCCTATGGTAAGTAAATAAACAAACGCGGGGTTGACGTCAGCCAGGCGGTCGGTCGTAAAAACTAAGCCAAATCCTCTCTGCAACATGCTTGAAAAAGTGTGTACGCCGACCCTACATTAAGGTGGAATAAGGGCAGGTAGAAATAAAATAAGGAAATAAACAAAATACCTATAGCAGAGACTGCATTATTTAATTGATAAGAATATAAATTTTATAATAATATAAGTTTCACAGTTTATTATGTTCGAGTTTAGAGTTTAATGTTATATACAGGACGCACCGATCGATGTAACCTCCGACTTTAATTAAACCGTGAGAATTGAACGAGTGGACCACGCGCCGCGCCGCGACGCCACTGACTTCTGAGATTTATAAATTATGTATTCCTAAAGACAAACAAGTTGTGTTCAAACTGGTAATGACTAAAATTGCTAGTTATATATTGATAAGTGATCGCCACCGCCCATAACCACCCACGAAATAAAATAAATTACCAATATTATTAGCAAGGGAACAAGGATTCAGAATGCAAGTGCAGTCGTTCCTCTGGAAATCTCATACACCAATGTAACAGTGTAACGTCGGTTTTCTGAGTGATTATGTGGTATCAATCCGGTCGAGCCGGTTTATTTATGCTGCAGATATAACTGTCTATTTTAATCAGTATGCCTACTTCGCATGCTTTATTGCATTATACATGCTTCATGATAAGCGATGCCATATTTTTTTTATAGAATCCTATATTATAAATTGTAACACCGCAACTTCGAAGAGAAAGTAAGAGCAAACTCTTGTCCACCGTTAATATTCAACACATACTTAAATCTCAAATTAACATCACCACTATCAACAAATCTAACACATTACAATTCAAAGGAAAGGAAGTGTCTCTAAGCGTGAGAGATTTACGATGTGGCGAATTGTAACAAAAATACACGAGAGATGATGTGTTAGGTACGACTACATCAGATACCAACACTGCGCCGGCACCGTCAGCTACGGGACACGAATCCGCGGCTTGAGGAAGTGTATAGCATCACATTTTTATTATTTAGTCTTTGTTTTTGGTAACATGTTTTTGAAAAATATTTTAGAAGCTTTTATACATCTATTCATCCACTCGTTAGTCTCGCTTCGACACTATCACACTAGTAAAAATATATTGTATGTTCATTAGGTTTATGCAAAACATTTACTATTTATAAACTTAGAAAAGGCTAAGATATCTGCTCCACACTTCCTAATTTCATTAACTATACATGTAATTGTATTGAAACACCAGGACTAGTGATTTATTTAGGTTTCATTTAAGTTGATCTAAAACCTCACCCTCTCCAAATAGAATTTAACCTACATTTTTTAAAAATGTTTATTAACTTAGGACCCTAAAAACAAAGAGTTATTACAAGGGTATGATCCATCATAGAAAGATTGGTATCTAAGTACTAATAGCTACCACCGAGTCGACTGGATTCAGCTGCTATCTATAGTGCGAACTTCGACTAAGTCTAAGTTAAAGAAACGAACTCAGTGAGGATTTGGAATTTATAAAATCGAAATTTGACTTAGTCCGAGTCATTTTTACATGAATACCTGTGCTTAGTCCGTCTGTCAGCCTGTTTTTCTTGTAAAAAATGGCTCGGACCAAGTCGAAATTCGGTTTAAAAATTCAATATCCTCACTGTGTTCGTTTCTTTGACTTGGACTTAGTCGAAGTTCGTTCTATAGATCTCAGCCCCAGACCGCCTTCAGCAATGCCTTCGTATCGCGTGACCGGAGATTTGTGCGCACTGCGCGCCTGTCATTTGTGTGATGTGTCGCTGACTCGCTGTGGAGTTCTCGAAACTAACCGAAGCTGCTGTTTATCATGTTTTTTTATTTATTTTACCTCTTAGAACGTTTAATAGTATGTTTGGCGACGGCTATTGGGAAAAGCGAGCAGTGTCTGTGACTTCTATGACTAATGAAGCGTTTTATGCTACTGTGTTCTAGCGGTTGAGAAATGAATATTATAAGCACGGTCTCCATCTACTTGCCCCTATACCACTTCAATGTAGGGTAAGCGCCACACATTTTTTAAGAATGTTCCAGAAAATATTTGGCTTTAGTTTTTACACCCCGCTACCTAACTAACGTCAACGTCTTTTAGGAGACCCATTACAAGGAAATCGTGTTAGAAAAATAGCTTCACGAGCTGGGATTTGAATCCTGCACCTCCCGGTCCACAGCCCACATACACTGACCAAGGAGGAGACAGTAATATTATGCATAGCGGCACGCAAACAATTTCTTATATTATATTTTGATCGTATATCAAAACAGAACATAAGAGTGAAGACATCAAGTGATACTATCTTGTACGTGAGTAGAGTAAAATTGATTGCACAATGCACACGTTAGTATGTAGTGCCTAGTGAGGTTGTACAGAACGTACAGCCCACACACATGGTCACGTGCCACGTGCCGCATGACAGAAAGTTGAGTTAAGTAATATTGTAAAACCTGGCTTAAGCTTCCCTGGCGATAAGCCAGCTAAACTGTAGGAATTGGGCATTGTGGCAGGTATTGCTCTTTATAGCCTGATTTAAATGGAACATGCTTAATAATATGCCAGAGAGAATTCACGTCAGTCAGGCAGCCGTGAGTTACGCCAGCCCCACATTAAGTGACTAAATGGCAATGACAGGTGAAATGAAAGGATGATGCTATGCCGTCGCAAATTTGGTTTCAACGTAAAACACCTACGAAGAAACTACCGTCTTAAGACTTTCTATAACCATACTGAAAATCATATAGGCCAGTTGCCCTGTACGCTCTGACATTTGCCAGTCTGCTTGGCTCCTTTGGCGTAGTTGACAGATACATCAAGGAAGACATCATCATCAAATCCGTTTTCAAATTCAGTATGTCTCCAAACATACACACTCACTACCAATGTTACGCAACATAAAGCATAGTCAAAATAAATAACTTTAATTTTAATAATTCCTCCCAATTCACAATCATAACATTATCAAAATCAATAACTGTGGCACTTTATATCAATTGACAATGGAACTTAATTACCCTTTTTTCACAAAACCTCAATTATTATGTTACCTAAATCCTACTTATTTCAAGTGGTAATTGAGTATAGTAGCGTAGACTTGTAGAGTTCCCACGAAGCGTCTCATTACTAGCAAACTCAGTGCCACCTGACGCTAATCGAGTGTGAGAATGATGCACATCACAGGCGCGGCGCGGCGCGGCATTGTTTACATTTACGATAGTGTTTTGTTACGCTTGTTTCCTAGCCACTTACTTATAAAAACATTTACGCGCTTCTTATCTTTGAGAACAGTTTGTCCTTTTTTTCTTTGCATTATATTGTTTTAATATGAAAGGTACAATTTACGTATTGCTTAAGATAAGAAGCGCGTAAATATTTTTTTAAGTAAGGCCCCTAGTTTTCAAATAAATGAGTCTTATATCTTGAGAAGGTCAGTAATTAACTAATTAATTAGTTCAACAATCCTGTCACGATTGTCGTTTATTTCAGGTGTCCAGTGACCAACAAGGCAAGGACAAGTGGTAGACTAGGGTGAAGATAATTTTGCCTACAGTATGACTGGGCCGACTCAACCTGGTTAGACTACATCATGAAAACAGACGTGTGATCTCCAATTAAAATACCCTTATCTTTGAACCCCTATATCTTTTCTTTCGACGGAAGGCAGCAGCTTGGTTACGTCACTGATAATGGTCGATGTCTATGGGAGTCGGTAGCCACTTGCCACCAGTTAGGCCGTCTGTTCTTCTGCCTTTCGGTTATAACAAAAAAAAATATGAACACGATTTTTTTATTTTGGTTGCTATCCAAGCTGCGAAATATTATAGCAACCTCGACGAATTTGAAATGTAAGCAATAAAACTGAAATCAAGTTCCTCATTGTTCGGAGCAAATATTTCAATACGTTTGTAAGCAGCTGTGAGTCATGGAGCGTCCTCAGTTTGTAGTGTTTGTAGTTTGTACCGGCACACCTGCGACAACACGCTGGTCGTTGTCATCCAGTACTCCATGCGTATACAAATAACTCTTATTCACTGTTCAGTTATAAATCATGACGTAATTTACAAACAAACAACAATTAGCTTTAGAGCTATAGAAAATAAAGATTCTTGGAGTTTCCTCCTCCTTCGTTATCGTTCCCTCATGACTGTTGAGGATCGTGATTCCGTGCAAGGACTTCGTCAATGGCCTTCATGGAAGAAGGCGGTTTTCAGCATGGTAGATAGCGATGCTGACTGGCGTTTCCAGTTGCTCAGACACCTGGTCAGACCAGCGTTTAGGGTTCCTTCCTCTCTATTGCGCAGTACACCCTGACCTTACGACTGAACGACGCAATTAAATTTTTCAACTTTACAATACTACGGTAAGACTGATCAAGTTTAGTGTCTAATCCTAAAAAATAGGACGTTTACGGGTATAATCTTACGCAATATTCTTATTTATTTTATCACCTAATTTATAAGTGTCTACTACTTTTTACACATCTTCCACAATTGCTACGCTGTAGATAATTTTGCCTACGGTACAAATGGGCAGACTCGACCGAGATATTGCCACTGCCTACAGAAAACCGCTGTTGAAGTGTTAGACTGCTTTTACGTTTCTTATGGTGAGTGTGATTTAGGTACGAACACCGAAATATCCGCAATTTCTTGTTTGCCTCTCCTATAAAATATATACTTGACGGACCGACTTCAAATCCGATCGTGACCAAATTTATATGAGACCACCGTTGAAATAAGAATTTTGAAGATCGGTCTAAATTTGGCGGAGATATCGCGTAACATACATAAACAAAAATACAGACGAATTGAGGACCTCCTCTTTTTTTGAAGTCGATCGAAAATGAACTCCGTATCATAACGATAAACATGATATACGTCATAGTCTTCGAACTATTATGATTCCAGATAAAATAGAGGCTACCCAAGAAGTTGTTATATATTTCGAAACTAATGCACGTTACTATGAAAATGTAGGATGAGATTAAACAAGAACGTAAGTCAGAAATAGCAACGCACTTGTAATCACAAACTGATTCACATTTAGAAACTATTCTCTGAATAACATACTACTGCACTCTGTACACAGGCGTAAAGTAAATATTTAACACTGGTGATGCATATACTTTAGGTACCAACTATTTATAAACATTATATACTGGATTTAAAGATTAGTCTTGCTTTTGGACAAGGACCGAATTATTATACAGTCATTACTCATTAATCATCTCACAAACTGTAGTAACCAAATCTGTCAATTTTCTTATTAATAATATATAAAATAATAATATTAGGCCTGTAATATTACTGTCCCACTGTTGGGCACGGGCCTCCTCTACTAATGATAGGGGTTAGGCTTTACTATTTAGTCTACCACGCTGGCCTAATGTGGGTTGGTAGACTACACGTACCTTTGAAATTCTTATGGATAAACAAAGAAAACAAACATAACATACAAGAGTCAGAGGTGTATGCTCGATTTTGGGGTTGGTGTCGAACCTCCGACACTCGTCTCGTCCGAACCATTCCCAACTGAGCTACCGCTGCTGATTTTCTTATTATACATTACTAAATAATATAATAATAATTATGAGCCCTATTACTATGAGAAGGGTTTGGTCTTGGTCCATCACGATGACCTAATACGGGTTGGTCGACTTCACATACATAACAAATTCTTGGTGCTCTTATGCCCGGTTCCAATAAACAATCTCAGTTCTAATGTGCAGAAAGATTACAATTAGCCAATAAGAACATAGTTTGAACTGACTGAACACAGTTTGAACTTGATGACTCTGTCAAATGACTTGATTTGATTGGTTCATAATTGCGATCTATCTGCACTCTAAACTGAGATCGTTTACTGAGACCGGCCGTTAGTGTTTGTGCATTTAATTTTCAAACCCTCGACGTTCATCTCTATAGTTCACTTCCAAGTTCTGACGTAAAATCAGTGAAATAATTTACAGACGTCATTGAATACGATACGTTAGACGAAGTTAAATTACGTCTGCTATTTGCGTATAACATACAACTCATCAACGCATACAACATAATATTTTGTGAAAGAATTATTCCCGTATATTAAAAATATCATACCCAAAAATAACAATTCTCAGCTTGTGAACAATACTTTTAATTTATGTTTGGGTTGCTAAATAAATTAGAATGTGAAGGAAAGCAAAGATTTTTTTCAGTTACCGGTACCATATTTTCCATTTTATCATCAACTTCTTACATTAGCTCCCAAAACAGGACGATTTTAAGCAATTACACACATATTATTATACACATTGCTTTACTCAATAATTTTCATTTTAATACGCACAAGTGTTCGATTCAGATGTAATGGTATTCCAATTCCAATGAGTCATACATAAGTAGACTGCATCTGGTCTAATTATGCTATGTATATACAACATTAACAGCTGTTCATAATTACACATGATGTGAAGACACGCTCTATAATAGGTACTTTATTTACAGGATTTATGAATTAGCTTGTATAAATAACACCCAACAGTCACACACGTAGTCCTGACCCCACACTAAGATCAAGTCTTGTGTCGTGGGTATCAGAAACCAAGAGAGACTTTCGGTCTCACAACACCCAGACCCGAAACAAATATCTGTAGGTCATACAAACATTTGTCTCGGTGCGGGGATCGAACCCGCAGCCTCTCGCATCACAGCCGGCTGCTCGCCCGCTGCGCCACGGACGCTGTTTGCCTGAAGCCTGTGAATGAGCCTGTTGTCAACCTTCGTCGGTAGTAGAGATCACCTCGCACCATTCGATCTAAAATAACGGACATATTAAACGACCTTGGTCAAATCTACCAAGCAGTGTGTTATCTTCATATGAAGGTTTTTTTCATTTTCTTTAACACCAGATCTCAACTAAAGTTTTGGTTAAGACGGGGCCATGTGAGTTCAAGTGACCTTCTTTGCCTTAATTATTATACAAATTCGACATATAGGTAACAGATTGCGGACATACGCCCGGTTTCAATAAACAATCTCAGTTCGAATGTGCAGATAGATTACAAAAATTAGCCAGTAAGAACACAATTTGAACATGACTCCGTCAAATGATTTGATTTGATTGGATCTTAATCGCGATCTATATGTACTGTCAAACTGAGATCGTTTATTGAGATCGGCCGATAGAGATTCAATATTACTTACTAGTTGCGGACAATGAAATATTACCAATTATACAGAGGAGCAGGAAGGGATGGTTAATTTTAAAACAATCAAAAACCGCAAACATACATGAATGTGACTTTGATAGGTATTGAGCTACTCTATCTCTAGTTAAATCTGACCGTTACCGCATAACCGTAGGTACCTTAGGAAGTATGTTCCAACGGTAAACAAGACATCATGATACACGCATCCTGTCGAGCAAGGAAGTAATCGATATATTTTTGGTGTAGAGTGTAGACCACACTTCGAATGTTATGATCTACATGTACGGACTACAGTGAAAGTTGTATTAAAGTAGAATGTAATGTTTATGATACAATTATGCAACCGTAAAGTTTAATAACGAAGACATTTAAACTTCTGATTACGATTTTTCCTGCGATTAGTTTGGGATAATACACTACGAGTAATTATTAACACAATAACAGAATAAAATTTAAAAAATGTGTTATTCTCTGAGAATACATCGAAATACATCAATTGTTGATTGATACAATAATTAAGATGTCAAATGAGGTGAACGACCAAAGAGAAAAGAGAATTTATGAAATTCTTTCTACTTTACAATTTTGCAGTGATTGTTGGGTCTTCCGTTGGTCCTAGCTCTTAAGCAGTGGCGTGCGTTTCATATATACAAAGATACATTGTCTACCCTGACAATTTGCTAGAAATACATAATGAAAGAAAAAATAGTCACCAAAAAGAATTTCAAACAATGCTGGGTCTATTACTTTAAATCGAGGTGATAATGATTTGATGGTTAAAGTAAATCAAGTGTAAATCGGAGAAAATAATTATGCAGGATTTTTATCTACCTAATGTAAATGCCTGTACGTCACTGCTCTCAAGTCAATGCAGACGACAACTGCCAATTGAAACGGTAACCACCATCTCACCGTCCACTGTCGGACGCCGATAATGAATAACATCAACTAGAAACTCCCAATGCACTAAACAGTAGGTAAAGAGAAATGTGCCCCAAGTAAATTGTGTCCACAGAATCGGGTTACTGGGCCACCGTGTTTGTCTCTTTGCATTTAAAATAATATTGCTTGAGATAATTTGAAAACCATAATGGTACTATCATATAAAAAAAAACAGAAATAGCTCTGCAAATACGGACTGTTGGAACAACAATCACAGGTCCGAAACCATCTCAAAACCAGAATATGTTCAGTTTTCAATGTTAAAAGGAAAAATAAAAATAAATAATAATAATAACACCCAACAGTTACACACATAGTCCTGACCCCACACTAAGATACTAGTCTTGTGTCGTGGGTATCAGGAACCTAGAGAGACTTTCGGTCTCACAACACCCAGACCCGAAACGAATATATGTGGGCCACACAATCATTTGTCTCGGTGCGGGAATCGAACCCGCGACCTCTCGCTTCACAGCGGGCTACTCGCCCACTGCGCCACGGAGGCTGTCAAATCCTGAGCAAATCATAACATTAATTTAATTAAATGAATAAAGAATTTTGAAGGTATCTGAAGTATACTGACCCCGATTGGTCTAGTGTGGTGGAAGAAAATTTAACCCTGTCGTTAGTTTAATACAAGACAATCAAGCTCACAAATTTATCACAATTACAGACAAATAGTCACACACCAAATCCTGAATTCAAACTATACATCTGGTTATACACCTTAATCATAGGCATTAGGAACTAGGAAGGACTAACACATCACCCAGATCCCACAACACCCAGACTCGAACAAATATAACATAACATAACACATATCATAAGCTCACGCCAGTATCCCCGAAGGGGTAGGCAGAGCCACACTAGCGAACTAGAACCCCCACATTTCGCCGAGTTTAGTTCCGTCCCAGATGTGATAGGGGGTGAGCCTATCGCCATATCGGGCACAAATTCCAGACTCCGGGCTGATATGGAAAAATCCAATATCACTTTGCCCGACCCGGGGATCGAACCCGAGACCTCAGAACCGTAGTCGTACCGAAATACCATCACGCCACCGAGGCAGTCGAACAAATATATTATCACAAAACATGTCTCGGTGCAAGTATTGAACCATCAGCCTCTCGATTCATAGCCGGCTACACACCCGTTGTGCCACGGTGACTGCCAAAATCATTTAAAAAACAAACGCCTCATACTCTTAATTACAATGTTAGTATGAACACAACTTCATATTATACGTGTGATGTAGATTCTATGTGTTGTAAGACATTGAACCCTGGAACTACACTAAATAAACCAACACGACTGCGTTACTTTCAAATTATCCTTTACGTGCTAATGACGGTCATATTTTACACCCACCTTTATTTGAATCATGGAATATTGTAAATAATTATGTAAACGTGGATTTTCTTTAAAAATATAGATATTTTATATGTAATTTGAAAATGCATATTATTCAAAAGATTTAAAGCTGAGTTATGTTGCTGATGTCGTGATGTTGACACCAGATAGAGTTGAAATTGAGGCTGGCTGCCAATAGTAACTTCCAAACCGACTCTTGTGTCCAACGTGCTTAAAAATATGTGTTGCGGCGATTCCAAATATGAGTGTGATAAGAACATAGAAAGAAAAAAGACGTGCTTGTAGTTTATCCTGTGCTAATAACATTTTAATTAAAGAAGAAAGACATTAATAACAAACATAACATAAGCTCACGCCTGTATCCCCGAAGGGGTAGGCAGAGGCGTACTAGCGAACTAGAACACCCACATTTCGCCGAGCTTAGTTCCGTCCCAGATGTGATAGGGGGCGAGAGACATTAATAAAAATAATAAGAAACTTCACCAATTACTTAAAGGTTATACAACGTAGATATAATAATACAGAGTAATATGTGTGATATAGTTTACCAAATAAGTAATTTTAGATAGCATTTTACTGCACATTTAAATAAGAAACAAATTAGACCAATTAACATGATCTCACCAGGTAACTTTCAAACTGCATGCAATTAGCTGATGACGTAAGGTCACATCGACCACCTCGGACTACGTATCAAATCGTATCTGAGAGCGCGGAAATGCATTCACTAGTAACTGTACTAAACTGTTACACATTTAGGATGAACATCTAAACGCATCGCAATCGTCGGCTTTCAACAAAATAAAAACATATCTAACAGTCTAGTAAAACACGTGATCTTTACCCCAAGATTCGCTTGTAGGCATCAGGAACTATGAGAAACGCGCGGTCTCATAATACCAGGAATCGATTTTTTTATAACAAAAATTGGCAAAGGAGCAGTTATGTTTTTTTTATAGCAGATACTGGCAAACGAACAGATGGGTCACCAGATGGTAAGTGATCTTCACCGCCCATAGACACCCAAGACACAAAAAGAATCGTGGGTAAAGGAGGTAACCTAAAAGGAGGAATGGAATGGAAAGGAATGGAAGGGGAGGAAAATGGGAATGGGAAAGGGAGGGGGGAAAAAGGCCACCGGAAATCTCACTCACTGAACGAAATGCAACAGCAAGCTGCCCACTTTACATCGGTTTTCTTTAAGACAGTGGTATCAAACCGGTCGAGCCGGCCCATTCGTGCTGTAGACATTACTGTCTACAGCGTGGCTCTACCACTTAAAATTTAAAGTGATCTCCACCACTCGATGGCACACACAATGCCAAAAGAAAAATGGGCTCGTTTAGGGATTGGTTGTGTTGGTACTGGGAAGGAAGGGATTCGAGCCGTCCGACCTCTCACTCATAGAACGAAACTAGGGAGCTGCAACTTTATGTCGGTATTTGGTGAGACTTTGATAATGCCGACATCGAAGCCCGCCCTCAACTCGAAAACGCCCGGACCTCGAGCAGATTTATTCATGCTGATGGCAACATTAAGTGCAGCTCTACTACGTACAAAAGATAATTAGATACTTCCAATACCAAACGAATAGATGTATTTAGTTTTGTAAGAAGTGATTTTATTGATCCGTAAGCCTGCGACGGTGCTTAAAAAGGAACAGGAAGTAAACTGCTCCACTTTATTAAAAAAAAAAAAAAAAAATCTTTATTGATCACGTAGGCATAGAGTGTAAGGGAATGGATTGTATGGGAATGGCATATGGCAGGAATGGTGGCAGGGGATTGACTGGAAATACTGGAAGCAGTTGGGATTGGTGCGTGAGGCCCTATCCTAGCTAACCTACCAGCCTTTCTCTAGCTACCTACGGATGACGACCCGAAGAAGAAAGGCAGAAAGAAACTCCGGGCTTATTTTTTTCATCATCAATTGTCACCATTTCTTTTTTATTTTCTTTTGTCTATTTTCCTTTTTTAAAAAAATTGATTTACAAATTGTCAATACAATTGATAATCATATTTATATGGATTCACGCATCCTCAATACCACTGGAGGTGTAATTACCAAAAGAATGATTAAAAGGTGAAATGGCATTGTAGGATGCAAAAACCCATACTAACAAAAATCCTTATATCTATGTATATCACAAACAATAAGCTTAGTCATTATATGATTATTTTTATACAATTTATGGCATACACTTTCCAAATTGGTCGATCGGTCGGTCTGTTTACAATAAAAATATAATAAATATACCTAATGTCCTATATTATTATCAGATAACTATATTAATGTTAATGTCAAGCCAGTCAATGTACTTTAATCAAAAATGTCATTATAATTAAAATAATTACTATTGTAGTAAAGTTAAAAAAGTTACTATTAAAGTAAAGAAAAAAGAAGAAGGCGACTCGGTTCAGTTAAGGTCACCATCTTGGTGCAGTGTGCAGAACTAACGCCAGACTTCCCTATCAGCTAAGTAGTCTGCAACGCTATAATAAGCCCTAGCCATTAAGGCACGTTTAACATAGGATTTAAATTTATCACCTGGTAAGTTAGTTACTTCGGAAGGAAGTTTATTATAAAATCTAACACTATTTCCTATAAATGATTTATTTGATTTGCAGAGTCTTAATTTAGGAATTGCAAGTTTGTCTTTATTCCTCGTATTTATGCTATGTATTTCACTGTTTTTAGAAAAACTAATTAAATTTTTGCGAACATACATTATGTTTTGAAAGATGTATTCGGCCGGCAGAGTAAGTATATTAATATCTTTGAACAGTTCTCGAAGAGAGTCACGGGATCGGAGGTTGTATATAGCGCGAACCGCTCTCTTCTGTAGTACAAAGACAGTCTGCAGATCTGCGGCAGAACCCCACAACAAAATGCAATAAGACATAATGCTGTGAAAGTATGCAAAATATACCAACCTAGCCGTAGCCACATCAGTCAATTGTCTTATTTTCCTAATTGCAAATATGGCTGAGCTCAGTTTTCCAGAAATTTTTTGTATGTGAGGGCCCCATTGCAATTTGACATCTACTGTTACTCCAAGGAAGACAGTAGACGAGACTAAATCTAATGTTTTATTGTCTAATGTGATATTTGATTTTTCATGATTCATATTTCGCAATGAAAATTTTATACATTTTGTTTTTGAAGCATTTAGAAGTAAATTATTTGCAGAAAACCAATCTGATGTTAAACGAAGAACTTTATTTGACTCTACAAGATTCCTATCCTTCCTGTCTACCTTAAATATAAGCGACGTATCGTCAGCAAATAAGACTACTTCTGCCATATTATTAATCATACATGGGAAGTCATTTATATATACTAAGAATAAGAAAGGGCCTAAGATAGATCCATAGATATTACAACGGAAATGTAAAACGAAATCACAAATAAATAAATTTAATTTAATTAAAGTCTCGCTGTTGATTTTAAAATTTTATTGATATTAGTTTTTATTGTCATATAATATTCATGATACCGGATCCAATGTTTCCAGAGTAGGGTATATCAACTAAGACTCTATAGTATGTTATTTGTGAATAAAATAACGTCACATTTTTTCAAACCTTGGTATTTTGGGATTCTCCACCCTTAGATTAAAATTTAAAAGTTGAGGGCACAATGTTTGGGACTTTAGAATCGAATATCTCAGCACTGATTAACTCAAATATAAAGATATTTTGAAAAATCGATATCATTTTTGAAAACATATTCGTAGGTGGACGATTAGGCGGACACGACGAATTTATAAGGGTTCTTTGCGTTTTTGGCTACGACTCCCTAAAAGTTAATGCAAGTGTCTTGGCTAAAGGCTACATGTATGTATACGTCACAACATACACGCAAATAGACCTTACATATGTATAAATAATAATAGTAATAAAAAGCCTTTTATTTCTTGCCTAAAGTTACATATTAAAAATAGTAAAATTATTATGTTTATGCATTTGATTGCAAGAACCCCTCTTAATAAATAATAATAAATAAATACACCCAACAGTCACATACATAGTCCTGACCCCACACTAGGTGTAACCTGTATCGTGGGTCTCAGAAACTACGAGAGACTTTCGGTCTCACAACCTAGACCCGAAACAAATATATGTGGACCACACAGACATCTGTCTCGGTGCGGGAATCAAACCCGCGACTTCACGTTTCACAGTCAGCTACTCGCCCGCTGCGCCATGGAGGTCGTCAAAGGAGGTTGTTGTAGAAGGTGAAGACCTCCTCTATAGATGACCATCGCTCTCTATCTTTTATAGACATATGTATAGTAAACTGTAATCACCCCATCGTAAATAGAGGTAGTTCAGCGACCCGTCCATAACTCACATGAAAGACACTCGACAGTAATTGAAACTGTACATTGTCTCGATTCGTGCATGTCCCGCAGACATTACCGTCCAAAAACCGAAGACCGTTGTCAGAACGGTTCTGGTGTCCGTTGTACGAATGCTCGAGTGTCATGTCGGGGACATGCGGGTGTTCCGCGCGTGCTTGCATTAACGCTAACTGTTATACACAAAAAGCACATTTCTGCACAACTAAGTAGACCAGTATGATCCATACGGTTTATAGCAGAGACTGGCAAATAAACAGGTAGGTTATGGTATGTGATCTCCGTAGCCTATAGACAACCACGATTCATGGACATGACCAGACGGATCATTGATCATTGGATCGTTGGCGACCTGTAAGGAAGAGAATAGGAACTGGGAAGGGAACGGAGGAATTGGCCCACTATTAATCTCATGTCAGCTTTCTGTGAGACAGTCCACAGTGATATTGAACTAGTGGAGCCAACCCATTCGTGCTGTAGACATGACTATCTACTGGGCTCTACCACTTGATAATTCGCGGATCGTATAGAAGGAGTTTGGTTCACGTGCCAAATAAATAAATATTTAAGGGCCTTCCTTATAAAAACAGTTTAGCTGAGCAAATGGCTAAGAATAGGCTGGCACTTTTTTCCTTGTGTCCCATCGTTTGAAAATAAAAAGGACAGGCTATAGGCTAGTGTTGCCAGATGTCCCGATTTGCGCGGGACGTCCCGATTTTCAGGGGTCTGGTGACCCGTCCCGATTTACCCTTGATCGGGACGCCGAATGTCCCGATTTCTGACTATCCTTCTTAGCATGTACTTTAATAGAAAATTCAGTCCTGCGGATTGGGGGGCAGGGCCGTACAGCGGGGGATGTGTGGCATTTGTATATTACATTGATGCAACCTCTGAGATGTACAACACGGCGGCACGAAAACATCTTGTCGTGCTTACCAAGGACGGCATAAATATGGCTTCCGCCCCAAAAAGACGGGCCGAAAGGCAACTTGCAGAGTCTGTTCCAGCAGCAATCCAGAGATAACTCCGCATCCTCCAGAACCATCTCACTTGCGTTGAATAAGGCAACCACGGTTTTTTAGTATGTAGTGTCGGTGTAGGTATTTTGGTTAGGGACCCGTCCTAATCCATACTCACTGTGGACTAGAGCGGAAGGCCGACGAGTTGGGTATAACCATCCCACTGACCCCAAGTTGGGAGATATCAGTAAAAAGTTGATTTTTCTCCGTGGATAAAAAAAGTGTCCCGCTCTACCATCTAAATGGTTGTTTTGTGTAAACGTTTCCACTTCGCCCGGTCTTGATCATCCACCACAATGAAATCTTCTTCTTCTACCTGCCCTTATCCCACCTTAATGAGGGGTCGGCGCAACATACTTATTCCAGTATATATAGTTATAGAAAGGATTTGGCTTAGTTTTTACGACATGCTGCCTACCTGACGTGAACTCTCTCTGAGGAATCCAGTCCCGGGCAAATTAAATGTGAAAATTCGCTTTGCCCGACCTGGGAATCGAACCCAGGACCTCCAGGTCCACAGCCCGTATATTTTGCCACTAGACCAAGGAGGTGACAATGAAACCACTGGCTTTTATACCTTTTACCAAAACGAAAAGCCGCCACTTTTTTAGGCCGTCCACGAGAACGCACCCCTGGCATGATTGGTCCAGAACCTTACGACCGACTGCTCCTGTGGATTGCTCAAAATATGACAATACCTTTCAAGCGACATTCCTGCAGTATATCTGACACCAATTTACGTATTTGGTCTAATCGTGTAACGTTGCACAACCACCGCCGCATCTTCATCTCCGCAACGTGGTTTTTGCTAACATGACGTTTACGGGCAGTCACTTCATTTTTTTTTGTAGCAGAGACTGGCAAACGAACAGATGGGTCACCTGGTGGTAAGTGATCTCCACCGCCCATAGACACCCAAGACACAATAAGAATCATGGGTGCGTTGCCAACCTAAACAGAAGAAATGGAAGGGGAGGGGGGAAATGGGCCACCGGAAATCTCACTCACCGAACGAAACGCGACAGCAAGCTGCACTTTACGTCGGTTTTCTGTGAGACAGTGGTATCAAACCAGTCGAGCCGACCCATTCGTGCTGTAGACGTAACTGTCTACAGCGTGGCTCTACCTCTCCAAAAGATTTTCTGTTTATTTACTTATATACTTTCAACGAAGCTAACTAGCGGTAAAATCTTGGAAATCAAGTTTCATAGGCCAAGGCCATAATGCCCGGGACAGATGGAAAATATCCATGCGACATTGGGCCGAATCCCTAACACATACTGCACTAGTTATACCGACTAAAAGCCTGGCAGCGAATAGAAACAACTGCGGATTATCCTAGGCGAGAACCGTCCATGTTTTGGCTGGAAGCGCTTCTACGTGGTGCCGCCTTTGGGCCGTCTCCAATCGCGGAAGAGGCACTCATAAACCCGAGCCGCCGATAGACGTCCTTGGCGTCAATGACAGAACAAAGCGGTCCACCTGCACTGCTGTCCATCTTGGGGGCGCTATAACAGCCACCTGCTACGACCTCCGTTAGTCCCTATAAGTCAAAGCTTACGACGGGCAAGCGATACTGAGATTAAATTTTTCAAACGCCCCCCAACCACAAAGTGGGAAGCGAGGGTCAGTCACACCTCCTATGCCCCTTCTGGCGGCTGGAGGGATCAGATAAAAAAAATCAGAGAATCAAGGATTAGATTGTTCCCTCTCTGGGCACTCTCCTTCTGTGAGATGCATCATCTTGTAAAAGTTGGCTTCTGCACGCTAGGCTCCCAGGATCTCGACCATGGTTTACATCACACCTGGCACCGAGAGGTGTTTTGCGACGACGACTGCTCTGAGAACGGTGCACTCTTTGTACTAGGCTGGGCATATTTCGAGTGTGTGTAGAATTGAAGTATGAACTCAATCCCGGGATTGAATCCTCTAAATGTGGGGTATATAACTTTTTTTGTAATCGTGGGGAAAAGTGTTTTAACACTACCGCCACGCCTGGGGGAAGACGTGACGGTTATGTCGGTGTCGCCAGTCTTACGACCCAGCGCCATAGTGTCCGGGAGAGATGGAAAACATCCGGGCGACACTGGGTCGAGTCCCTAACTCTATGTACACCCTACACCGGCAATACCGACTAAAAACCTCGCGGTGGCCCTCTTCGGCGCTTTAGGGATGGCCCTGGGTTTCTCTAAGCGAGAAGCGCCCAGACTTCAGCCGGAACCGTCCCTGCGCGGTGCCACCTTGCGGCCCATCCCCAATTGTGGGGGCTCATAAACCCCCGCCGATGAGGTATATAACTGCGATTAAAAAAGGCATTGAAACTTCGTCAATGTTGAGATTCAACCATAAATTAATTTATATTTAAAAAAAAACTTATTATAGATTGATTTCTTTGTTATACTAACCGGCCGGTAATGTCCCGATTTGAGAACCTATGTCCCGATCATTTTAACCTTGTGTTCCGATATTTCACACAATAGATCTGGCAACACTACTATAGGCTCTTAGCCATTTGCTCAGCTAAACTTTTTTTATAAGTAAGGCCTTAAATGTCTATAAAATTCTAACTTCTTTACTTACATACTTATTTTCGGAGGTCCAAATACCCACTTTGCAATCCCCGTGTCTTTCCTTCAACCTCCTGAGACTGGAACTACCAGAACTGGTCAGACAAGCAGCTGTAAAACCTAAGCGGAATAATTTCCCCAATCTTTCTATTATCCCATCCCATTATCCTTATCCCATCTTAATGTGGGGTCGTTTAACACACTTTTGCAAGCATGTTGCAGAATGTATTAGGCTTATTTTTTACGATCGACTGCCTACCTGACTTCAACCACCATCAGGGAGATCCAGTCCCGGGAAAATAGTGTCACAAAGACACACCGCAAAACCTGGGAATCAAGCCCAAAACCTCTCGGTTCACAGACTATATGTGCTGTCACTAGCCCTAGGGGGCCTCTGAATCCTTTTCGCAATATGCTTATAAAATTTTGTTGCGCCGACTGCCCGATGGAGTGGGATATGGGCAACAAGGATATTCAGGATATTATTTTGACTCTACACGCACCAGTGCATCGGATGTTGGAAAAAGTATCAATAAACTCCAACATTAACCTTTTTTATAGCATTCAATCCATTTAGCAATACTTAATTACCGTGGTTTAACGACTCTTCAATACAACATAAGTAGGTAAAATCGCATATACTATCCATAATCTAATTAGTTGGCGCGGACGGATTTGGAGCAAATACAATCCTCAAATCGTATTATTTTTGTGGAGCATCGCTTGCCAATTAACTTGTCTGAGCTGGGCACGTGATTTCATGTCTCATTGTCCATTTTTGGTAAAAAGGTCATATTACACCCAGTGCTCGAAATGAACTGTTTTACGAGAAGGAACGCTTTTTATCCTGCTTTCTTGAATTTATGAAACGCTGTTTTTATAACACGGACGGTTATTTCACGAAAGAGAATGGTGAAGATTTTTTTAACTATAGGGAAAAGTCAATTCAGTTACCGTCTATTACAACTGACCGTAAGTGCAGTAGGTAAGTACAGTAATGAATATAGTGAAAGACGCATCTCTTGGAAGGCATGCCACCAACATCTACGTACTGCTCTTTACTCTTTCTAATAACCCCATATATGATAGACCTCCCCAAAAAGGGTTAATAACAGGTAGGCAGTCGGTTGTAGAAACTGAATCGAATCCTTTCTTTCTTTCCGCATTATTACAAGCACCCAGCAAGCAAATACCGAAACGAAATAGCCTTAATTCCACAGTAAATCACACAGCACAGAAAGCAAATCGTCCGCAACAGATCGCTAACCAAATCACAGCAATTTGAAGAGAGTGAAATGGTGCGATTCACCACGGAGCCGATCCTCGTACTGAGTATAATGGCTCATCTGCTCAGACGATCTGATACTAATCACGACCTTGTTAGATAGCGCATTCATTTACTGAACGTCACGAATTAATGCTGTAATTGTCTATTGTAAAGTTCGAGTTAAGACTTGTAAAAAATATTGCTAAGTACGTCTTATCAGAGTTGATTTAACTTATTGATAATTATAAAGAGTTTAATATTAAAGGCCCGCTAACAATCCACTGTAGTACAATAATAAATAATTGCCGACAATGAAAAACTAATCTGTAGGAGGAATCATGAAGATCAAGACAATGCGTCCCTCAACAGTTACAAGAATTATGGCGGTTATTACCTACTGTTGCAAGTGCTTACAGTTGCTTTTTAGCGTGTAGTATGGTCGCTATTCAGTAGGAACTAAGTCTGTACTACACATCTTCCTACCAACATTTAATAATAATTTTAATTTTTGTGCGATATAATACTTATTGTTTTTTTTTAAGTTGTTCTTGATTTTTGTGCAAGCCGTGTTCGCCTCTAATTGTAACGGCATTTAGCATATGTAGGTATCTTTATACCATTTATTTTTGATTGTTACTTTGAGATAATGTACGTTATGTTGGCGTTACTAAATAATACATACATACATACACACTCACGCCTGCATCCCATAGGGGTAGGCAGAGACAATTGAGCGCCACAAGCTACGATCCTGACACACCTCTTTTGCCTCATCCACATTCATGCATCGTTTCATACATTTCCGCCGGTTGAGGGTACTCCGAACTTGCCCTTTACGAAGGATATCGCTTATTTGATCCATATAGGATCGTGTCGGGCGCCCTCTTCTGGCCCTACCATTCACTTTAGCACGATAAATACCTTTTGTAAGTCGCCTTTCATCCATCCTTTCAACATGTCCAAACCACCTTAGCATCCCTTTCTCAATCCTAGTCACCACATCATTCTTCAACTTACAACAATCCCTTATCTTGCTATTCCTCATACGATCGGCAAGGGTGACTCCACACATACTTCGCAGGGAACGCATTTCCACCGCATTCACTCGACTTTCATGTTTCTTCTGCCAGACCCAGCACTCACTTCCATATGTAAGCGTCGGTATCAGCACTCCATTGTGGACAGCCATTCGCGCCTTTTGCGACACTGCCTGGCTACCCACTATGGAGCGCAAGGCACCGTTCACTTTATTACCAGCCATCACTCTCCTTTCAATATCCGCATCACACTTTCCATCTCTCGTTAACATACTTCCCAGATACACAAACTCATCCACTTGTTCCACTCTTTCACCATCTATACTAATGTTACACTCAGTAACATCGTCCTCTCTTTCTATAACCATAATTTTCGTCTTATTTACGTTCACTTTCATCCCCTTGTCCTTCAACGAGTCATTCACAACATTTAGCATGTCTTGTAGCTCCTCCGTCGACGGCGCAAGTAATACTTGATCGTCAGCGTAAAGGAGACACTTGACATGTAACTCATCCATTCTTAATCCACATTCCATCTCTTTCAAATCTGTCAAACAGCTATCCATGTAAAGGTTGAAGAGCCATGGAGACGCGACACATCCCTGTCTAACACCCCTAGAGATGTTAAACCAGTCTGAGTACGCTCCATTCACCCTGACACAAGCTTTGGAATTCTCATATAGAGATTTCAAAGCCTGCACCAGGCGGCCCTCCACCCCATACACTAGAGACAGCGTTGACCACAGTTTATCCCTCCGCACACGATCATAGGCTTTTTCCAAATCTATGAAGGCGCAAAATACTTTTCCGGACTTAGCCAAGTATTTTTCAGTAATGCACCTTATAGAAAATACCTGATCGATGCACCCCATTCCTCTTCTAAATCCTGCTTGCACATCCCACATCTTTTCTTCCGTAACATTCATCACTCTGTTAATCAAAACCTTTGCATACAATTTACCGACGACACTTAGAAGGCTTATTCCTCGATAGTTTCGGCATTCTTGCTGTGACCCTTTGCCTTTATAGAGTGGAACAATGACAGCTTTGCACCAGTCCTCTGGCACTCGGCTGTCCCTCCAGCATCTATTAAAAAGTAGCCACATCAATTTAACCACTATCCCTTTGCCGCTCTTCAACATGTCGACGGTAATCCTATCATACCCTGCAGCCTTACCCAACTTCATTCCTTTTAACGCATTCACTATTTCATCTTCCGTAATATCGTCTGCATCGTTCCTAAAGTTGGACGGGCTTATGGAATCGTCCCCATTAGCCATATCATCAACGCCACACTCAAAAAGTTGTTGAAAATAACATTCCCAACGATGCAAGACTTCTCTTTCGTTATTTAACACTCTTCCTGTATCATTCCTAATAACGCCTAACTTAGAATTCCCTGACGCTCCCCTAGACAATCGGAACTGCTTCCAAAATAGTTTAATATTAGTTTGGAAGTCGTCAGAGAGCTTCTCATCAAGCTCTTCTTTCTTTCTTTCTTTCTTTTGCTCAACTACTTTCTTAACTCTCTTTTTCGCTTCTGCATACATACTTACTGCTTTCGAAATCTGTGAATCTGCGATTCCCCCAACATGCATGCCTCCTCTTCCATGAATTGCTATTAAATCTAGCCATGCCTTCTTTTTCTCTTCCACCGCCTCTTTCACTTCATCATCCCACCAGTTATCCTCAATCATTCTTCGTCTTCTTCTCACTTCACCACATACCTTGGTAGCTGCTCCAACCAGACCAGTCTTTACAGTTTCCCAAATATCATCCATTCCTCCCTCATAATCTTTCTCCCAAAGGTGAGATGTCTCTTCTCGCAACTCTTTCAAATATTCTTCTTGCACATCTATCTCTCTCAGCCTTTCGACTTTGATGCGACCAAGGCTAGTTGTCGACTTTTGCGGTCTATGTCTCCATAATTTCAAGAGACCTCTAAATCGGCTTACCACTAAATAATGGTCTGTGCCCACACTAACTCCACGATAACTTCTGGTGTCGACAACATGCCTTTTAAGCCTACGGTCTACAATCACCAAGTCGATCACACTTTTGCTTCCATTCCTCTCCCATGTATACTTGTGGATATCCTTATGGTCAAACAAACTGTTTGTTACCACAAGGCCCCTCTCCATACATACATCTAACAAATGCATACCATTCTCATTCACTCTCTCATCTCCATATTTTCCTAACACCCCTTCGACATTTTCTCTTTCCACTCCGACCCAACTGTTAAAGTCACCTATCATAATTATCCTTTCATTAACTCCGCAGGTATTCAAAATTCCTCTAACATTTTCCCAAAACTCCTCCCTCTCTGAAACAGAGCAACCCATGTGCGGTGCGTACACAGCCAGCACAAATATCCGGCATAACCCCATTTTAAATCGGATTGAGAGGAGTCTGGGACTTATGCACTCAAATCCTTTCATACATTGAGTCAAACGGTCAGAAAGGAGCACTCCAACACCCTGGCAAGCTCGCTCTGATTCCGGAACTCCGGACCAAATGGCCGTAAGATTCCCGTGCTGTGTCATGTCCTTTCCTTTCCGTTTGGTCTCACTCACAGTTAAAATATCAATATGTCTTTCTTTCATCATCTGACACACTTCATCCATCTTATCTCCCATCCCTCCCTGTACATTAAGCGTAGCTATGCAGCACTCCGCAGCCCGCTTTTCGCCCCGTGAGATACAATGGCGTGATGTGTGGCGAACAGCATCGCCGCCTCCGAGATTTTTATTTGGTGCTCTCATAATGTTCCCACGAATAGCAAGGGAAGTGAACGGTCAACCCTTACAAAGCCCCGCATGTAAGGGTAAGGCAAAATTAGTGCCTGGGGTTACCCGGTACCAGACAACAGGCATACTAACGACTAGGCTCGCCCCTAGCCATGCATCCCTCGGCGCTGCTGACCTTACTAAATAAATAAATAAAATAAAATAAATAACATTAGTATTATCATCATCATTTAATGTTTTGCATAACACTCAGTGTGATAGTGCCTGATAATATTTTCGAAGCAATATAACAATAAAATCTTAGATACATTTGCTCAGATAATCATGTAAGGTGAATTTCAAATTGACGTAACGAGCATTTTATTTTTATTTTGTAATTTTGTTGTACCTATGTAGCAAAGTAATAAGATTAAGTACTATTAACATGTCACATTGTCTGATATTCACGTGTAGGCGGATACTCGTTTTAGCTTATTACTGTAATTACCTAAATGGATTTAGGCCTGAATGTTTTCTTGATTAGCGCGCCTGGCGAAAATAAATCGCAAAAGTGCGTAATTGAATTTAAGTGTCTCCAGCGCTTGACAGTTTTCTTATAGCAATTAATGCGGTGCTGCAAATAGGTATTAGAAGTTTGAACATGGATGGAATTTTGATAAAACGTTATATCGATAATGATTTCTTATCTTTACGCGAATGTTATTTATTGAAATAAAACTAGTTTTTACAGATTTTGTCGCGATTTGTTTTGTATTTATTTTATTTTTAGTCCGACCCGTGACCACGATGGCTGTAAATCTTTCGAAACGTCGGGACTAAAAATAAAATAAATACAAAACAAATCGCGATAAAATCTGTAAAAACTAGTTTTATTTCAACGTAATATCAAGCTTATATATTAATTTTTTTTTTCATTTTAGTTGCTTGAATTATGTAGGTTCGTCGTGTGATGGTAAGCGCCATGACCACTGTTTAACAGTAAAAACACTAACTACATGACATATCGTTTGTCTGGTACGGAGATCCTTACTATAAAGACTAAGTACCTAATCATTACGTTTACAAGCATCCGTGGACCCATCAGAGAGCCTTGCTTATATTTTAGGGTCTTATTGTAAGTAGATATATTCTGTTTTCTTGTCTTAGCCAGTTATACTTTAAACTGATTTATTAAAAGAACGATGTACTTTAGGGTTCAGATATTTGTACTTGACGTCGTGTACCTATATGGGATGTCCACCGGAGGTCCTGGGTTCGAATCCCAGAATCGGTGATTGCGAAACGGTGACATAATTTTAAATATTCGTAATTGTGTAGGTATGCATATGCGCGTGTGTGCGTACGTTTGTATGTGTGTGAATGTATGTAATGTTAATAAGGTGACTAATCTCACCTAGTTAATTAATACAACCTACCTAAATTAATGATTAAATTCTAGCAATAGTTTACTATTTGGACCCACGCGACTTTAGTCCACACCGCATGGGTCTGCGACCTTTGTGTCTCCATGAAAATGCATAAATTATAGTAAAATCGTAAACAGTAGTATTACCTAATCGTTTATTAATAAAGTGGACGCCCCTTGACCCGGTTGTGGCAACCTTTGTCTCTATCATTGAATAAATTAACCGTATTGTACACCTGCTAGAGCCGACTCTACTAGAGCTACTTCTCTGCGTTGGCACGATACAAGCAAACACTGACGAATACTAGAATTTTCTAGACTGAGAAAATCGAGGCTCGACCGGATACCACTGTCTCATAGAAAACCAACGTCAAATCCTCCTAGCTCGTTGTTAATTTACTTTCGATTAATTGATTATTTTGATTTCGTGGGTGTTTCTAACTCTCTACACTGTGAAGATCACTTACGAATCTGAAACTGGACTCAATCTGGACATGTTTCAGTCTACTAAACTTGAAATTATTGCAGTTATCTACCAAAATCCAAATCAATACTTCCTCCAAAATATTAATTAATATTATAATTTTATCGTCAATAAATAATAGTGTGAAAACTGTAAACCGCAGTGGGGTCTGTAGTCTGTACCCCGCAGCACAGTTGTTCATATTATTTCGTCACTTCCAGACGTTTCTACACTAAAATGGTCCAGCGGGCTTAGACAAGTGGCTTATGCGCTAGTCGAATAGAATAATAAATGTATGGGAACGATATACGAGTACTATAGCGTACTCTTATGTCATTCCCATACTTTTTTTTTCTATTCGACTAACGTAGTGGTCGGCAACCTTTTGGCCGGCAGGGGCCGCAAGGTGGCAAAATACAGTAAAGGCGGGCCTCACCTCATATTTTCTATCTATAGAGGTATAATCTATAGCATTTTAGATATTTATGACTAATTTACTAAACAATCACGGGCTGCAAATAGGATTTCACGGGCCGCATGCAGCCCGCGGGCCACGTGTTGCCGACCGCTAGACTAGCGCATAAGCCACTTGGCTTAGCTCGCAGTGTTACTCATGCCGCATTATTTTCAATCATTTCTCATTAAAGTTGGTCAGTAAAAGTTTTATGTAATTGTACGCTTAGACTTTTTTTTGGTAGAGCAAACTTACCCTAACAATACTAAAGTATGTAAGGACCATTTGCAACTACGCGATAAATCTCTAGGAGTGAGCTGTAGGACAAATCGAGTTTAGGTTTAAGTTTATATTAGTTGTCTTTAATGATTATATTCTGTAAGTATTGTGTCTTAAATAAATTAAAATAATCAGAAGTTTAAAACCTTAAACACCGACATAAAAATGCCTCAGATCTTAACCAAAATATGGGATGACTTTAGAAAAAGCTCTGTCGATCATAAAATCAGTCCACATTTGCGGGAGATATCGGTTAACACGACTGTTATCGACACACAATAGCAGAAGAAACACGACAGTGTTGCCGTCGTGCAAGGAATGAAAGGAATAAGCCAGCTAACTGCAAGATTGTCAATATTTGATGTTTTTGATGCCAAATCATTAAGTACCAATTATCAACTTATTCTATTTCATATCCTGTCGTTTCTATATTAATCATTCCAACGTTCAATATCACAAGTTGAACCAACATGAGCAAACACTAGAACACCGAATGACAGAATACAGAAGTAATATTAATATCTCTTACAAATCTCACTTCGGATCGAATTAACCCAGTAAACTTGTTTAAAGGTTACTAAACAGGCATCCATAATCCCAAGTGCACTAAAGTAATGCCTACTCTCCGATCAGCTGAGTTGTAATCAAGCATTACGACAATTTATGCGCCTTCGTCGCCGCCGTCGTCGCCGTGTGACCAATCTTTAAAAGCAATTCTATTTTTGTAATTTGGGAATTATAACAAAGCCGTTTATACAGCACCTATTTAACAGGTTATTTTAATTTTACGGCCGCATTTACTGATTACACGATTTGTAACGTTACAGTATATTTAAAACTACATAAAACTTCATTTAAATAAGGCGTCCATGATTCGTCGACGCAATAGCACAGGACAAGTGGTCACTACTTTGGGTTTCATAACACCGAGAACACCCGTAACAAATATTTGTGGACCACACGCGCTTTTGTCTCGGTGCGAAATCGAACTCGCATCCTCGCGCGTCACAGCCGGCTGCTCGTCAATTGTGCCACTGAGGCTGTCATTGATTCTTCTTTGGCTATTTGCCAACAAACTAATAAAATAAAATTAATAGTGTCTGTTATTATTTCACATAACTCAAGTTATTATTTAATAATGTCGGAACACGCCGCAACATCCATCGCCGAAGCAACGTTGCATAAAATTCACAACATTTTTGCTTTATTCTGCGAGTTACGATTTTATTTGTTGCGTTCTATGATCTGCAACTAGGCAGTTTAACAATCGATCAATTGAATCTATGGTCACGATTTATGACATCATTTAACATAAAGTGTTTATAACATTGTGATACAAAATTACATTTTCGAGCTATTTCAAAAGGAGGTAAAATTCGTCCGTATTTTTTTTATGTTTGTTACCGTGTGCGATATCTTTGCCAAATGTGGAGTTATTTCCAAGATTATTTTTGTGGTCGATAGAGTTTATTCCTATATTTGGTCACGATAAGGTACATTTTGAAATCGATTGATAACATTTTTAAACTTATGATTATGAAAAAGCTTTGTGAATAAATGCACCACAGGTTTACACCTCTATAACAGTTATAATATTTAATCAGGATCATGGCACTACGGGTGTAAAGAATAAAGCAGGGCTTAACTTAAACAGTAATGTCTTTTTCATTTTCTATCATTTGATATAAGGAAGAAAAGAACCACTTGAAAAATGGCTAAGAGTCAATGGGAGCTCATACTCAAACGCTGATCATTTGGCATCTGTAACGCTAAGGAACAAAAATAAACAATCATGGTTCTAAAAGAAACAAGAAATCTACCTACCGGATGTTGTGTAAGAACAAAACAAATTAATAAATTGTGTAAGTAACCATGAAAAGAAATCTAGTTGCACCTGACTCAGCGATATCCATTATCATGGTCGACATTCAAAACATTAATTGAATTAAATAAACACTAATTACAACTACACATAAATTCAATGATACCTCGTAATTAGTAGAGGACGTTATGCTTTTGATGACGAAACGTTGATGTCGCTTTGCTGATTAGCGCTTCGCGTCCATTATCATCATCATCAGCTATAGGCCTCCCCCAAAGATTTCCATACATACATACAGCATTAATCACAGAACAGTTTGCTCTCGAGTCTTTTTTGTATTTGCTGCATTCATCTTCGTTAACTTGGTAGGATTGCTCCTTATATTGCCAAATTAAACCAGCTTGGCGAACTGGCTGCCTCGAGGCGAAACCAAACCCAGTTGAAACCATGTTCTGTGGTATCAATAATACTGTTGTAAGTATAGTCACTAGGACTGAGACTGCAAGCGAGGTTATAACTATGGTGTTCGTACACGTTGTGTACGTTTCCATAGTACGACCACGGGTTGAACGACTGCACAACTACTTTACTAAAGACGCTGTGGGTGTCCTGACTCCTGAGTATATCTATCTCACAAGAAGACAGGTCGAAAGCCATGCAGGAACGATTCCCGCTGCAATTGAAAGTTTCCTCTAGATTCCTCGGGATCGTCTCACATCTGCTGAAGATCACATGTTTTTAGTTGGAAGTGTCAACGTAATTTGTGTTAGTTTTTTTTTTATAGGAGAGACTGGCAAACGAACAGATGGGTCACCTGATGGTAAGTGATCTCCACCGCCCATAGACACCCAAGACACAATAAGAATCATAGGTGCGTTGCCAAACTAAACAGAGGAAATGGAAGGGGAGGAGGGAAATGGGCCACCGGAAATCTCACTCACCGAACGAAACGCGACAACAAGCTGCACTTTACGTCGGTTTTCTGTGAGACATTGGTATCAAACCGGTCGAGCCGACCCATTCGTGCTGTAGACGTAACTGTCTACAGCGTAGCTCTACCACTCCTAGAGTCCTAATACATACTTGATTGTAGACTGGAAAGGAAGACCGACGACTCCGGGGTAATTTTTTAACTTCCACTCAAGCTGGAAGGTCCATAAAGAGTGGAATTTTCCCCGTAGAAAGAAATGAAGTAGTGAGATAAAACAATATTCCTACAGTCTATCTACAATAACATGAACACAACTTAATCTATTGTAACATGTTGTTTATTTCCCTTTCAAAATAATTAAAATTTGAATAGTCAACAGTACCTACATTAAACATTGCGCGAGTGTAGTGCTCGGTGGCAGCCAGCCCGCTGCTTACACCACAGCTGCTCTGGTAATGCAAACATTTACGACAGTGTGAATAATTCTAATGTAAAGGGAGAAAATTAGATTTCCTAATTACGATTACAATAATAAATAATATCCAACAGTTGTAATAAAATCGGCCTGCATCCTGCGAGTTCCTCAACCTTTATCAGGTCGTCTGTCTCCTTTGAATATCTGTCGTTTGGAAATATTTGGAGGCCTATGTTTAGAAGTGGACATCCTGGGGCTAATGATGATGATGATAATGACCAAACCACCACAGGGAAACACATTTATACAAGACTCATGAATCTCAAACTGCAAGGCCTTTTCATTTGACGATAATAAATAATCATAGATACTTTATATTCCTAATTAAGACGACATTCTCCGTAAAAAAAGTGTTGATATACATAATTCAGATACTGGTAAAATTTAAAAAATCCTTCTTTTTATTGACCTTATTTCGGATGCAGCCACCTATAGGGTTAAATATTTTCGTCATTCATCATAACCTGCTGATTGTTTGGTGCTTCAAATAAAACACTCTTTCCAAGTTATAAAGATATTTGAAAGTTTTAATCTCTAGATACAATGTATTCGTACTCCTTCCTCTTCCTTAATAGAACCCTAGAAAATCACTACAAATCCCATTTCTAGAGCAACAGTTTTACAAATACGTTATATCGAATAATTCGTTATATTATAGGGCCATACCATCATTATTTAAATCACAAAGGTAGACAACCTCATGGGAAAAAATAACGGCCTGATGTTATGATCTTCCTTGATTGTATATCCATAAGTTCCTCATCCTACATCCGGTTCAACTACCAGAATGTGCGACCAAACCCTACAGCCTCCAAGCGGCGTGGCCACCAGCGCGTGACGAAGCTTGGGCAACGTCCAGCCGGACAAAACCGCGCGGTGCGCCCTCCCGCGCGACACTCGACCATGCGCCATGCGCACCGCCGCGCTATTGTTGCTGCTGGCGCTCGCCGCCAACACCGCGACAAACGCAGACGACGCAACACCTAGTGGGACCGACGACACACCCAACAACACACTCATCGACACACACCTCGCCAACGACACCAACTTTAATGCCAATGACACAATCACAGATGATTCCGACGGGGAACATGAACCGGTGGTCCGTAAGAAGAGAACATTTGGAGATATTGTGTTCCGTGGGCTAGCAGATGTGCTGGGGTATAATGTGGCGCGCAAGCCACCTCAAGTCGCATTCCCACCGCCACTGGCGCCCGTCCCCGGTATAGACACACCCCTGCAAGCGGCGTCGACTGCGGCACCGGCTTCTGCAGCACCCGCTGTAGCAGCGCCCGCGCCTTGCGGATCCGGTCGCGCTGCAGCAGCGCCTCAACCATGCCGCGCTCAAAAACCGCCAGCTCCGAAACCGAAAGCGGCTCCTCCATGTCCAAAACCCCGCGCAGCGGCGAAACCAAAACCGAAACCATCTCCATCACCACCACCACCACCTCCGCCGCCACCTTGTGCTAAAGCCCGCGCTAACCCGACAACCCCGTCGCCCTGCACACCGGCCCCACCTCCATCTCCTCCGAAACAGGATGCTGAATCAAACCTGGAAACCATCACCTCCAACTTCCGGCTTAACTTCAACTTCAACAGGAAACCCGTGACACCCGCACCGGCCGAGGAACAAGCCGCCGCCGACACCGAAGACAAAAACGATGCTGAAGCCAAAGAGGAACCCGAAGCGGAACAGGAGGAAGAAGAAGCTGCACCGATTGTGCCAATCGCCATCCAGCCCAAAGCAGCCAAGTTGCCGCCTTCAGAACCAAGGACGCCGCGAGTCTATGTGGACGCTTTCGTAGTGCGTAACGGCGTCGCAAAGAAAGTGGCCGCAGTCGACGCCACCCAGTTCGACCCGCTGCGCGCTGCCGATGAGGACTACCTCGCGTATGACGAAGAGAATGATCACGCGCAATATGACGACTATGAGGACGTACAAGAGTCACGTGACAGGGAAAGGGCCGTGCAGGAATTCGGTAGCGCCGTCGACTCGTTTTGGGAGAAGAAAAAACAACACCGAAGAGTGCAACCTCAAAGACTGCCGTCAAACCACTACAAAAGTGTACACTTCGGTGATCGTGACATTGGTCAAGTTCGATTGCAAAGCTTGCAACAGGAGCGGCCCCGCGCAAATCGTATTCCTCTACCGGTGCCCGCGGTACCCGCTACCGCCGAACCTGAAGAAGACGGAGAGGCGACCACTACGACTGAGGACCCAAAAAAACCACTGAAGCCAAGAGTTTTGCCTCCAACTGAACACAATCCTAACGAAATCGACACGGTCACTGTGCGAGTACCCCCAATATACAAGGCGAAGCGGCCGAAGAAACACCGCGAGCAACCCGTCGATGGCGACAGAGACAGCACCGAAGCCGAACATAGCGCTGAATTCGATCCCAGGAGAGAGGAAGGAGAATCAGACACGGAAGGTGACGATAGCTGGATGACGCCCTACACCGAGCGACCTATCAGGCGGAAACGACGCCGCCGCAAGCAAAATCGTTCAAAGCGTTTCGCGGAAGAGAGCATCGAGTATTCCGCCGGAGATTACGATTACTATGGTAAGAAACTTCCCGTATCCAAAGAAGAGGTGTATTACATGCAGTTGACAGTACCGCCTCCAACCAAAGACGCGGATCTCGCACGCCACGAGGCACCTTCAGATGAACCCTCCATGGACGACCATGAGAGACTGAAGGACGACTCCGAGCGGTTGAAAGACGACTCCGAGCGTCTGCGAGAGGAACCCGAGCGCTCTCAAGACGACGACGAGAGCGAGAAAATCAGCGACGACGACTCCGGAAGGGATGACTCGCACGAACGCGCGGACTCACGCGAACGGTCTCGGAAGGACTCCGAACGCACCGGCGACAAGGGTCGTGCGGATTCGTTGGAGCGCACCGACAAGCTGAGCCCCAACGCGCGGGTCACGGAGACCGCGTACCAGAACAACTTCGTGCACGCGACCAACGTGCAGGTGGACGACCCTAACCCGCAGGTCGCCATCGTCGAGAAGGAGACAGTGACCACCAGCTCGCCCTGAGCCGGCACACGCCATAAGCATAAGTTATTTATTACGCACAATAACTGATCTGTGATCGACGGCAACGCTGACACGGACGCATCCCTCGTCGTTAGAATATTGTACCGATTGTATAGTTCCTGTAATTGACTCGCGGCGACGTGTCCTATTGTTTGTACGCATGTTGCGCGTCATTCGAATAGTCTTTAATATTTTTATACTTAGATCCTAAGTTGTACTTAAGTTTCTTAATAAAGTTTCGTAAAAGTAAGCGTTTCATTATTGTGGTCGACGAGATAGCAGAGCTAATCATTGGCGGGCGTGAAATTCGATTTGGTCGTGGGGTCGAGGCGCTGACAACGTCTGTCGACTAAGTAGGTGAAGGTCCGCAGATCAAATAGAAAACGGAATAGAAAACGGGCCGGTCATTGGCGACAGTTTCATGAACGTTTCAAGTGCAATGACCTAGTTCGCAAGCAATTCGCAAATGTTTGTAATCTATTGATAACCTAATTGTAGCCCTGCGAGTTGCGACCGCCTGCGACGTGTCGACTCTTGGCTGCACTATTATAGTCCATAGGCACGTACATTGTACAATGGCCTGTTTGTCGACCAGACTTACCTACTAATGCCGGGTGGCTGTTACAAGTTGCAACTTTCTATACAAACACTAACTACATCCACATGAGAAACAAAGAAATATTGTGTCATTTTATTTGTAAACATTCAATAGGAAATAAATAATTAATTTGTAATAAATCAATTATAATAAAATCTATTATAAAGTGTAATAATTCATTTGTATTGTGCTAAAAGTTGATTATTTTTTGTTGTATTATTGGCGCACTGTTACCAAAGGCAATGTTATGCAACGGCCTTGACCGAAAACTGTCACAGTTCATACCTCTCGATGTTCGACAATTACACTTCTCTAGTTTACGCTCGTATAACAAACACTGTTTTAGGATGTAGGACTCGCCCACACTCCTCCACAGTCCACTGTAACTCATATATTCCAGGATCAATGGCGCCTATTTAGTGACACTGAGTCATTAAACTTCCGCAAATAAATTAAACAAGTAGAAAAATATCATTACGACACAAGACAAAAACCTATCTTTATAATAGCCACTGTAACTCCTGTAAACCAGGGTCAATAATATATAATCTAACTAATATGATAAACGCGAAAGTTTGTGAGTGTGTGAAAAGTGGTTTTCTCAATTCTTATTCCTTATGCCAGAAAAGTAAACAAAAATCTACCCACTTAACAATTATGTCCAAGTCTTGATGTAATTCTATGATATTTTGTAATTTGGTATAATTCCACGGTGAATGTCACTGTATAATAGTGTATACATAAATTGCAGTTTGTCTTACACGTGTGCTTAATATTAACAAGTTCTAATAACAATTATTCATAATCACAAGTTTAAAAACTTAACAGACCGACTCCAAATCCGATCGTGACCAAATTTATAAGAGACCACCCTTGAAATAGGCTCTATCGAACACAAAAAGAATTTTGAAAATCGATTCACATTTGGCGGAGATATCGCGTAACATACATAAAAAAACAGACGAATTGAGGACCTCCTCCTTTTTGGAAGTCGGTCGAAAAGAAAGTAGATATCTGTTTGCATCTATGGTATAAGGATTGAGAACACACTTTATGATTAAGCCGCGTCTTCTGCACTAAAACATTACACAAAACATGCATTTTTTATCTATGGTGACAGCTAAAACGTTGTTTTGCTTATGTGTTTTTAGTGTTTTGTTTTAAAAAGTCAGTGCAGGAGATCCGGCTTCACTCTTTCACGCAACAATTTCTAAATGGTTTTTGATGAAACTTTAGTGATATAGATCATATATCAGATTCACACATAGTATACTATCACAGAAAATGTACGGTTCACGTGGGATATCTCCAGGCGGACGGACCCACGGGCAACAGCTAGTAAACCTCTATACATACTTATCGAAGTAGACATTACTTAAGAAGTGACACTTCCACAATTAAATTAAAAGTATAGGCAGTTGGTTCATGTTTCCACTGCATTACGCTAACACGGAACACTCAAATTCTTAAAATGCATAATATGTGATGAAGAGGTCACTTTCGTTTTTTCAATTCGTTGCCAACGTATGTATTTCGAATAACGCCAGGTGAATACATTAACGAAACTTTTGTTACACAACTAAATGTGTAATTCTTGAACACATGATATCCTTATTCAACTGTGTGATATTTATGGTACCTAAATCTTTCTTTCTTTCTTTCTTTCTACCTGCCCTTATCCCACCTTAATGTGCGGTCGGCGCAACACGCTTCTTCAAGTACCTAAGTCGTAGGAAAGGATTTGGTAAATTAGGCAATTTGACAAACCTATGGTATCTAAATCAAAATAATTATTTATCTATTGCAAGGATGTTTGCAACTGTAATTATTGTTATACTAGGCATGCATAATATTATGATAATTAATTTGTAGCTATACCTATGGATGTATTAGTACACACAGTGTTGTTGCAACTAAATAAATAAATAAATAACCCGTCGGAGGCGGCACATATAGAGGTACATGTTACATAAGCATATGGACCACTGGAGGCCTCGCCGCCCGCGACAATTTAAAGTTTATCTATGTACCCATACATAGAAACCTTTTTCTAAGTCAATTGGCGCCGCCATGACACTTTGGATTCAAATCCATGGTCGGACACAATGATTTCGTATATTCAAAAATCTCAAACATGTAGCAGGGTTTAGAAGTTCGCGACCTTTAAGGCGATAGTATCTTCACATCACATCGTGATATAGAAATAAACGAACCGTGTCAGCATTTATTACAAGTTGCATTTGTACCTCCTTACCCCATAGCTTAAGCAATAACCATAAGATCGTAGTTATCTAGGCCAATCTAGACTTGTGATTTCAGTATTCTTGTCCGACGTTGTCCGAGGAAGCAATGATTGCGCACAGCTTCATGAGGCAACAGAGGCGCCGGCTGAGTGACGCAGACGCTGCACGCTGCCATGGCGTCTCTGTACCAGTGACGTAACTAGACGTGGGCGCAGTGGACCCCCACCCACGGCCTCGGACTTATAGGAGCCTCGCAAAGCTCCTTTAAATGCGATGCCCCCAGACTTTACCACAGATGACTAAATAATATGATGATGACATCAACCCTCTTTAGGATTATCAGTCTTGGGCAAATCGTGTTCCAATAACCTAACTTGCGATTCGATCCCAGGACCTCACGGTCAACAGCTCATATACGCTGCCACTAGTCTCTAGGCCAAGGAAACAACATCCACGGACGTAACGAAAATGAAGGACACCATCTCCCCTATAGTTAAACGGACGCCACAGAAGAGCCACGCACATAAACGCGCTTGTAGATAAGTGCCTTACGCACACACACGCCCTTACGTATCGATAGATCGGTTGAGCCGAAAACCCTGTTTCACTTTCAATGTTCCTAGCGCACCGTCCATCTTTTTTACGTCCGTGGATACATCAAACTGTTTAACACCGTAGCCCAAAATCTTTAAAATCCTTCGCTTCTGACTGTTCCGTGAAGATATTATTTACTATGTAGATACTTTATCTCGTTGGAGGCGGCACATATATGTATATGTCACTATTTAATGAAATTGACCGGGGTTCACGACCCACAGTTTGAAAAACACAATACTAGCCCTTTTACTAGGTCATTATGAGACAATCGTTTGGTACTCAAAATTACAATATATTGCATGAGTATGACAAGAAGTCGCTTCCCATGTCACCCACGTATATTCAAATACTGATTATTCAATTTAAAAGCAGTAATTCAAAATTCCGAGTGAAATCTGTTACGAAAGTCAGAGCTGTGTCGAATGGCAATACACGAGGAAGCCAAAAACTGAGGGGCACCGAATCATCCGTGCCAACGAGAACCGTGCTCGAGTATTATGTTAATGTACTAGGAGTAGGTACAGTAACTAGGGCAATACGTGTGATGAAGGACTCTCTTACTCACATTATTCTACAAGTAGGGTAAGTTAGCACACTAGTGTACTCGTACATATATTGTTAATTATCTGCGGGAATTATATCTAGTCTCCAGTCTTCATTAATCTTATGATCTAATGGTAAGATACGTAGACTGACACACGCACACACTCATACACCCAAGTTTAAATCATAAGTCATATAAAAACATAACATAAGATCACGCCTGTATCCCCGAAGGTGTCAGCAGAGGTGCACTAGCCAACTAGAACACCCACATTCCGCCGAGCTTAGTTCCGTTCCAGATATGATAGGGGGCGAGCCTATCGCCATATCGGGCACAAATTCCAGACTCCGAGCTGATATGGAAAAATCCAATATCACTTTGCCCGACTCAGGGATCGAACCCGAGACCTCAGGTCGGTAGTCGTACCGAAATACAACTAGGCCACCGAGGCAGTTTAAATCCTCATATCTTTTTTTCTTTACTTTTACGGTTATTTACCAAATTTTTATGTTATTTTGTTTTTTTATTACTTTTATACTAAGGTCTCTTACTATTATTATTTTTATCCAAGGGTGGGGTCCCTGTGATCAGGTTTTTTTTGTTTTTTTCTTAAAAACCTACATCAGGCAGCAGTCTCTCACAAAGGTGGCATTTAGATAAGGCAATATTGTTTACATTAAGAAAACCTATTGTGAAGAGGAAATAAATAAATATAGTATGTATAACAATAACTGAAAACCGTAACGAGTTAAAATTCCAAAACCGAGGCGGACGCCGAAGGCTCGAGCAGGAATATTTTTGACAATCGAATTCCTATCGAGCTCGATGCTCATTATAAAATGTCATCAGTGCGCAGCGCGCTCGTAACAAATTCGATTGTCAAAAATATTCCTGCTCGGGCCGCTGGTAATCATAATTTCTGTTTCAGCTGTTTAAAAGCCATACACGTATGATTTGTCTATTTGGATAATGGGTAGATTTAGAATACTGGTACGTTTGTTGATAAATATGATCAAATCAATTTCTTTTCTACATTCTTTGAGACTTTATTGTGTTAATGTGGTAAAACGTTGTGAAACAAATACTTATTTGGGATTTTCCAAACAAGCACTTAAATCAATGAATAAAACACAATAAAGTTGTTAGATAATGTATTAGAATGGCATCACATTAGTTGAATCACTTTCGCTTATGTTTAGTGTACAATAGTGAATAGTGAATAGTCATTGATACGCGGTGGTTAGCGGTTAGAGCAGTAGTCACGTACTGTGACGTCACACGCACTGCGCCTCTCTCGCTCTCGGTACATCGCTCACTGTTACCGAATCCACGGGCTTCTGAAATAAGTGCAAGGAATTCAATCTTAACGGCCGTGGTGGCGTAGTTGTCTTGCGGGCCGGTGCGCAACACAACTATCGTCCCTGAGGTCTCAGGTTCGATCCCCGGATAGAGTGATATTGGGTGTTTCTACTCAATATGAGCATCAGCCAGAAAGATTTTGTGCTCGATATGGCGATAGGTTCGCCCCCCAAATGGAACGGAATAAATCCAGCGAAATGTGTTTATTCTAATTCGCTAGTTCGCCTCTGATTATTCTTTTGGGGATACAGGCGTGAGCTTATATATGTATGTGAATTAATTTTATACAAGTGTACAATTAATGTGGTACCTATAACACCTATAAAGCGTGATGAGGAATGTAACAATAACACACGCATGTGTATTAATTTACCAATAAACATACTTTAAATCCCACAGATGTAATAGTTCCAGAGTAACTGCAATAAAAATGTTGTACAATCTTGGCAACATAAATTCTCTGTAGATTCAAATAACTGGTAAAAGTGCCCCTGCTGCCCCTAGTGGTGTAGTTACTGAATAAATATTTGACTTTGTCTCTATAGTCCATTAAATTAAATAAAACCTCGTCGCTGGTCAACTCGAGACAGGTTAGTTAGATAGACAGAAATTAAATATTGTTAAAAATAATTATGTCCTTTAAGGTCGCATCAAAATAATTTAATCGATTAGTGATGAACAGTCATAACTCGATTTAATGGTATTTGTAATCGATTTTATTTCACTGTCACGTCTATTTATTAATTTACTTTGGTGTGGGACACTAGTGAGTAAAATTACAAAAAAATTAAACACATTTAACTTTCCGATAGAATGGAATTATTGTACGCATTGATTCCAATAGATACCCCTACCTAAATCAACGTAAAAGCTGTACGCAAAAACTGGAACGCTGCTCAACTTTAATGGCTACCTACATGCTTCTTCTTTTGAAAATAATGGCTTCCACGCATAATATGCGATGATTTAGCCACAATGTCAAGTTAAATAGAACAATTATGTTTTCGCAATGACCATGAGACCCAGATGTGAATGATCTCAAGGTCCTGCTGGGATTATGGCGGTAATTACTTCCAGCACGATGCCCCTCAGACGACCTTCGCTCGGCGAATCGACCGAACAAAGCCAGCAAACGCACCAAGCAAAACTCATCAAAGATCTCCAGTTAAAATTTTCCACATTATAATGTCCATCTTCACTGAAGTTTGATGCATTAAACCACATAACTTAAAAACAACAAACCTAGCTCTAGAGAATAATATGAAATGATTTTAACAAGCGACGCGCACCCTGTCAGCTTCTCGGCAAAATCCATCAGATCAATGCTACATTGTAATTTTGACAGATAAGGCGGACTTAAATGACATAACACGATCTCAAGTGTTCGGGTATTCGGGTTCGGGTTAGTGTCACCATCTTCACACATATTTTGAGAATACTTAAACAGTTCTAATAATCCTAAATCATAAGGTGCATTGAGAGTGCTTTCTATCTTTCTATCGTGTGAACAGCGTTACGCACTTTTTCAAGCATGTTGCAGAAAGGATTTGGCTTAGTTAATACCGGCTGCATACCTGACATCAACCCCCCTCCAGGGGGTCCAGTCCCAGTTAAATAATGTTGGCAAAGCACCCCGCTCGAGTTGAAAATCGAACCCAGGACCTCCCAGTTCACAGCACATATTATATTACCAAAGCGAATTTTCTCATTTAATTTGCCCGGGACCGGATTCCTTAGAGGGGGTTGACGTTACGCAAGCAAGAGGGCGTTGTGCCGACCCCACACCCCATTAAGGTGGGGGGGAGGATATAAGGGGAGGTAGAAAGAAAGAGTTGTTAAGCCTTTTTCTTCGAATTATATTTTTCATTGTAGCCTGGGGCACTTTCCTCTGTTCGGCCTGTGGATCACCCCCAGTACCAGTATAGGTATAAAAATAAATATGAGTTTTTAGCTGGAAACTAACTACACTGGAAACTATTCCAGTGGCCCAAATCTCCTTCTGTTTTCCAAATACTATTTTCATTTAAGGTTTTAATTTTAAGGTTAACAACACACCAATAAATCCTATTCTATCGTGAGCGTCTATCAAGTGATTCACCAGCTCGTTTGTTGATATATACTGTGAAAACAGTTACCTGTCCATGTTGGTTGCGCATGTGTTTGTTGAGCGACTGCCTGTGTGCGTACTTGCGCGCGCACAACGAACATGCGACCGGAGCGGGGGGCGGGCGCGGGGGGCGCGGGGGGCGCGGGGGACGAGCCGCGTGAGAGGCGGGCGGAGGGGCGAGAGGGGGCGCGCCGGCCGCGGGGGGAGGGGCGCGCGTGCACGCATGCGCGGACAGCTTGTTGGTGGTGAACCGCTTGCCGCAACATGGACACATGTACGGCTTCACACCTGACAACACAACATCTCTTATTACATACATACATAAGCTCACGCCTGTATCCCCGAAGGGGCAGGCAGAGGTACACTAACCAACAAGTACACCCACATTTCGCCGAGCTTAGTTCCGTCCCAAATCTGATAGGGGGCGAACCTATCGCCATATCGGGCTGATATGGAAAAATCCAGTAACATAAATAAACATCTCTAATTAAATTTTTTTTTTATAGCAGACACTGGAAAACGTGCAGATGGGTCACCTGATGGTAAAGAATCTCCACTGCCTGTAGACACCCAAGATATAAAAAGAATCATGGGTGCATTGCCAACCAAAAAGTAGGGAAACAGGGATTTACTTGGGCCACTGGAAATCTGACTCACCAAATGAAATGTGACAGCAAACTGCCACTTTACATCAGTTTTTTGTAAGATGGTATCAAACTGGTCGAGCCGGCCCATTTGTGCTGTAGACGTAACTGTCTAAAGCATGGCTCTCCCACTCAAAACCATACCTAAATAAATGAATACACCCAAAAGTCACACACATAATCCCAGCAAACAATGTACCCTAATATATGTACACATAAAGTTACTAGCAGAAGTATGAGGAAGCAGGGTACTCTGGCTACTAGTAACTGAAAATCTGATTGGTTTTGTTAGCAACTGAAATATGATTTTTTTAAATAGTCAAAATTCGGTGTATCACTGAAAAGCTCAAAACAAGACTTGCTTGAACTCCTGACTATGCTGTCTTTTAACATGCTTCATTGTTACTATAAAGTATAGTGGGAAAATATGTCTATATTCCCACCAGAAAAAGTATAAATCAATCAGTTTTAATAATACATTCAACTTTGTTATTGATGTACAGAAGATATAAACACCTGTATGTATCCTCAGATGGTCAGTAAGAGTGTTCTTGCTGGTGAAGCCTTTACCACATTCATTGCACTCAAAAGGTCTCTCACCTGAAACATTAAAAAAGTATGTCCATTTTAAATGTCTCTATCAATAACTTGTTATTCTAATTAACAGCCTGACCTGAATGTTCTCACATAAGGCATTCCATGCACTTGCATAACTCAACATTAACTATTGTCTGGACTTTAAAAGAAACGATACCCCTTAAGTTAGTTCTGGATTTTTTTCTCAGGGATAGCTGGGAAATGCTGACGTCTTTATTTTTAAACATATAATTGACATGTAGAAGTGATATATAATATCCTGTTTGCAGAATAATTATTTGAATTTGAATTTGACCACCGAGATTAGTGATAAATAACCATTGTTTATTAGATTATTCATATTGATAATGTTATGAAATTGTTGTATAGCAGGGCATATGCATCAATAATATAGTTGTTTAATCAGTCTTGGTATGATGTCAATAGAAGAAGATGGTGGAGACGTAAAACAAATAAAATATAATAGGTAGACACAAAACAGAGAGCATTTTGTGGAATTCAAATTAATAAACTTGTGTAAAAATATAAAATTATGGAAGCTTTGTTTGAAACACAATAATTGTTAGCAATCATCATTTTTCTGTCTGATTTTAATTTTTGTACATTATACAGAAGTATATATCTTCATGCATAGATAATATTATGTATGTGTGTATTTGTATTTATGAAAGAATTGTATGATATTTACCTTTATGAGCTCTGATATGTGTTTTGAGATTAGTATTGGTGGTGAATGACTTGTTGCAGCCAGAGAATGGACATGGTCGTCTGACCCGCGGTGCACAGTGATGCTCGGCATGCCATCGTGTCATCTGTGGCCGTCCACACGAAGTGCATGACCAGTCACGCTCACCCAGGTGACGCTTGCTGGAATACACATGGAACTGTTGTGAGTTGTAGGGGTCTGTTTTATCTGATAAATATACTTTACACTATGTACAAATAAATTTGATTATTATTTACCTCAAAAACATGTCGCCTCCTTGGTCTAGTGGCAGCATATATGGACTGTGAACCAGGAGGTCCGGGGTTTGATTCCCAGGTTGGGCAAAACAATATTTCTCATTTCATTTGCCCAGGACTGCATCCTTCAGAGAGGGTTGACGTCAAGCAAGCAACCGGTCCTAAAAACTAAGCCAAATCCTTTCTGCAACATGCTTGAAAGTGTGTTATGCCGACCCCACATTAATGTGGTATAAGGACAGGTAGAAAGAAATATTATTTACCTCAAAAACAAAGAATCAAAAAACATTTGTGTATTTTTGTGTTCAATACTAAGAACCTCAATTATGAAATAGGTATTAACAACTTACATATGCAGCTTGAAATTAAATGTTCTATTGAACACTTTTCCACAATACTGACAAGTGTGTAGTACAGGCGCCGACCGGTGCCGGCACCGCCGATTCGAACCACATTCACTACACTTCGCATCACTCTTTACAGCCACTTCACTCTTAATACCTGCGCCTTCCACACTAAAAACAAAATCCTGAGGAAAATCCACCACTGCACTCCCGACATTACGTGATATTGGGTCTTCTAACTTACTATTATCGCAGTCCTCGATACCACTTGCAAATCTCACTGCCAGAATCTGATTGGATAGCTTACATTTTTCTAAGAAATTCACTGTAGTATCCAGCTCTATGAGGCATTCAGAACATATTGAAGAAGGTCCAGCATCGTTTATAGCTATTTCCAACTGAGTGCTGTTGACTAGTTTCTCATAGGGAGACGAACCTTTATACTTCCGATATAATGAGAATACAGTCTCTTGTGTTCTAAAACATATCCTACATGTACTTTCACTGTATGGCTCCATTGTAATGATGAATTTAATTATGTATATTATTGTGATAACATTATTCTTTTCTTTAATATAGACTTTATTTTCTTGTTGTTTTATTTTGTTGTAAATAACAAGAAACGACTGCGATCTGTCATCGTAACATAAAAACAAAATAGTAGATGCGAAAATTAGAAAGAGCAAGGCTTATTGAATTTCCTGTGTATTGAATAAAGAGTGTAAATAACATGCTTGAAATATGAATATTTTCATCCATATTCGAGACACACGACAGCTGTCAGCACATTGACAGTTCAAAATGTAACTCAATACGTCAATGCTCAAAACGTTTTATTTCATAATAATATGTTTCAGGAAGGTTTCAGGTACAATAACGTACCTTAACTTATGCTAACGCCTGTATCCCCGAAGGGGTAGGCAGAGGGGCACAATAACGTAATGGATTTTAAATGAAGGTCATATATTTTAAATAAAGAAGAAGAATGTACGAGTATAATAAAGTCTAATTATGAATGCATAAAAATGAAATATGCTTTACCGTAGCCCGTGGGTGCGCAAAATATTATGTTCGCTTTTTTTTATCTGCCCTTTGGCTTAATTTTACGACCGGCTGCCCAACTGATGTCAACCCTTCCCCAGTCCCGGGAAAATCGTGTTAAAAAATTTTGCCAGATCAGAGAATCGAATCCAGGACACATTCCACAGCCGACAAGGAGGCCAATTAGGAACTTATAAAGGACGCCCGATAAATTAATATAAATGTTTTATGATTAAACATTAACCAATTCTACACCGAAAGCCTTAGAATAAGATTGATACACGTTCTATTGTTTAGTCAAATAGAGAACATAGAACATTAATTATTGCTATGGGTAGGTACCTACGCGATACCTAATATGCTCAAGATTAAGCATGACAATTCGCAATGTAGGTATTTAGAAGAGTAAAGTTACGCGAATATTATACATTGAAATAAAACTATTTTTACGGATTCTATCACGATTAGGTTTTAATTTTTATTCCCGACGTTTCGAAGGCTTTGCAGTCTTCGTTGTCACGGGTCAGACTGATAAAACTGGTCAACCTAATCGTGATAGAATCCGTAAAAATAGTTTTATTTCAGAGTAAAGTCAGTTAAGATGCAATTTTAAGCTCTGTTGCGAACGGTCGAGTCGTGATGAATAACAAAGCTATGGCGTTGGCTAAGCATTGGCAGAGCGGTGGGTGTTACACCAGCGCTTAGCTCAGTTAGCCAAGTATGGCTGTGGTATTACGCAAGGGGTTAACTCCGCTAGTGTGGAGTATGGCGAGTGATCCGCGCCGCCCGCGCCGCACAGTGAGAGCTGAAGAAAGTGATCGTCGTTATTTGGTAACCATACGACATGTGCACCATAATGATCACCTGGGGAGAACAGGCATGGACTATAGGTCTACGACCACAAACAACTTGAAATACGGGCAAAGTATGTAGGCACATGGGTACTTTTATTATAAACAAATAATAATAAATATGCCCAGCAGACCCACACGTAGTCCTGACCCCACACTAGGGAATCGAACCAACTGGCTCACGTTTCACAGCCGGCTACCCGCCCGCTGCGTGACGGCCGACGTAGGCTATATTGCCCACTGGTTGACATCTATACTTCGACAGAAAGTAAAAGTGTTATCCTTAGTCCGTCTCTGTGCACAGTGGTACAATTTTCTCTCGATTACGTTTCTTGATCGATTAGTATGCACATCCATGCACTTGTTACAGGAATGACGGCAGCTCGCTACGTGCTCGCTTTGGCAATACTATGCGATATCATAATGAACGTTATAGCCATGTTATAAGTCAGGTTTTGGACTGCAGCAAATTCGGAAGAAGCATTTAGACGTTCGTTTAGGAACGGTCGAAAGCATTATCGTGTAAGGACGAAGTTCGCAGCCGGAGTGTCCGGCTACCCCGAGTGAAACGTACACGCCAGCTACATACTAATGTGATAAGTTTTAAGTTATAAGTATGGGTGGCGGCCAGCGATGGCACTCGGTCTCATCGTGGTAGTGGTGCCGACCGGCCGACCGCTCGACATGAAGCTTACCTGCGTAAGTAGGGCTTAGTAGGGCTCAGTGAAGTGAATTGTGAATGTGATTGTGATAACATGGTGCGTGGATTTCAGATCGCGTTGGTGTTGTGCGCGTGCGCGTGGTTGGCGGCAGGCGATGTCGCCCACGTTAAGGCGGCCAAGGCGAAGCTGATCGGCCGGATCGCGGCCAAAGTGAAGCATCACAAGCGCGGCATCCTCTCCGCGGTGCCGCCCTACAAGCTCGGACACGACATCCCGGTCGTGACTCACTCTGTAGTGAAGCCCCTTGTTGTTTCATACCCTCCCACTGCTGCCGTGACAGCGGTGAAGGTCCCTCTCGCACATCCTCTGATCTCGCGATACCCGGTGCCTGTTGGACACAAGGTTCCCGTGCCTCATCCCCATTACGGACTTAAGTTCCCTCATCACACAAAAACAGTGCTCTTGCCGAAACCTGATCATCATTTCCATCATCACCATCATCATGTAGAACCGAGGCCAGTGTTTCCTATCGTACCTGCAGAGCCAGTCCCCGCAACGCCCCTGGTGCCAGTACCTCAGCCGACAGCTACAATAGCGCATCCTGTGCCGGCCCCGCCTCCACCGCCAGTGATCCAGCCGGCCCCCATATTGCCCGCGCCAGTCTTTCCCGCCCCACCTGTGCCAGTCCTCCCCGCTCCACCCGTATCAGCTCCTGCACCAGTAGCGGTTAATCATATCTTCAAACCAGTATTGCCAGGACCTCCTGTACCTCTTCCACCAGCTCCGGTTGTGTCTCCAGTATTTCCCATTGCTCAACAGTTTCCGTACATATTACGACCTGGTGGTGCTGTTCAGACTTCAGTATTTGCCACGTTCCCTCGATACGCATTTAACTACCAAGCCCCATATGTACCCTTAGCGGCTGCTGGAGGCGTAGGTCCCGTTCTGTTCGATCGTCCTCAGGTTCCACCTTACCACTTGGTGCCTCAAGGTGGTGCGCATGATGGTGTAGTGATTGAGCAACCTCAGCCCGCAGCAGGAGTGCCAGTCGAACCAAATACTCTGTTACACCCCACACAGGTAATTCCTCAACCTGCAGTTCACTTACAACCAGGTCAAGGAGAAGTACATCTGCCCCAAGCTCAGCCAGATTTGCATTATCATCCGGGACAACCAGAGCTGCACGTACAGCCTGGTCAACCTGGTGTTCATTATCACCCGGGACAACCAGAACTGCACGTACAGCCCGTTCAACCTGAAGTTCATTATCATCCGGGACAACCAGAAGTTCACCTACAGCCAGGTCAACCCGAAGTTCACTTTCAATCGGGTCAGCCTGAAGTGCACCTTCACCCGCAACAACCAGGATTCCACTTGCACCCTGGACAACCTGGCGTACATCTACAACCCGGTCAGCCTGAATTTAATTTACAACCAGGACAACCTGAGTTCCATCTACAACCGGGTCAAGGAGGTGTACACTTCCATCAGGCGCAGCCCGATTACAACCTTCAGCCTGGTCAACAAGATGTGCATTACCACCCTGGGCAACCAGACATACATCTACAGCCGGGACAAATCGACATTCACGGGCAAACCGGACACCCGGACGTGCATTTGCAACCCGGTCAAACTGACATCCATTTCCATTCTGGACAACCCGACGTGCATTTACAGCCACAACCGGGCTTCAACTTGCAACCCGGACAGACTGATTTAAGCGTGCAGCCCCTACAGCCAAATGTGCCACAATTTCAAGGACAGCCTGGCTTTCAATTACAACCATCCCAACCAGGAGTGCACCAATCATCTGTGCCTCTAGACCATGACGGTTGGAATCCTGTGCAGCCGAATGACTACTCTCAAGGTCAACACCCGGAGGCGCAATACCCTCAAGACGGCCACCATCAGTTCACACAGGAACAGGGCACTCAAGTGTTCGAGCAGCACGCGGGGGAGGACCAGTACCACGATTATCAACACCAACTACAACATCACATTCAAACTCAGATAGAACAAGGGCAATATGACCAAAACTACCACAATCACCAACTAGGGCAGGAGTATGGGGTACCCCAGCAAGGGCAGGACTTCTCTCAGCAAGGCCAGGATTTTAACTTCGGGCAGCAGCAGCCGAGCAACGAATATGGCGTTCCGCAGGCCGAAGGTCGCAGCTCGGAGAGTGAAGGCGATTCGCAAAGATTCCATAACCACATTCCGTTGGGTTTGCAGCCGCCGATTGATCGCCCACTTGATCATTTCCGATAGTGCGTACCATGCGGAGCCTCAATTCTGTACCTATCTTGAGTATGTAGCTGCGTGGTCGTGATACAAGGAATTTCCCTGACCTTAGAGAATTAGAGACATGGCGTCTTAAATCAAAATATAATTAAGTACGCATCAGTGTACGTAAAAAGGTACAGAATTGTGGCTTAGTGTGCCTGTACATTACCTCATCGTGTGATAATGTGAGTGTGGACTGTTGAGAGCCGAGACTTTGTGGTCGAGACAATATCAGAACATTCTGCGGAAAACACGTTTTTCTCGCGAATGTGACAATGATATTGTTCATTGTTTCGTCGGGTAACGTTCAATGTATTGCCTAATCCGTCTAGTGGTAACTTATTAACATAGCTTTAAACAATTTATTTATTTTGTAAATAAATTATATTTTTTATAATACATCGTTGTTTTGTTTTCAATATAAATACAAATAGTATTGAGTAGTTTGTAGGTAAAGGCAACTGTAGGTTATTAATAATAAATAATAATATTAGCCCTGTAATATTACTGTCTCACTGCTGGGCACGGGCGTCCTCTACTAATGAGAGGGGTTAGGCCTTTAGTCTACCACCCGGGCCTAATGCGGGTTGGTAGACTTCAAATACCTACCTTCGAATTTCTTGTGGGGAAATTCTCGGGTATGCAGGTTTCCTCTAGATGTTTTCCTTCACAGTTATAGCAAGCGATATTTCACAATGAAAATACACTTAACATAGAAAAGTCAGAGGTGTATGTTCCATTTTGGGGTTGGTCTCGAACCTCCGACACTCATCTCGGCAGTCCGTACCACACCCAACTGAGCTATCGCTGCTACTGCTGGTTATTATAGTTGTAAAATCATCGTCATTTTATTTCAGCTATCATTTATCTTAGCTATAGCCTATTAAAGGACGTGGCCCGTAGCATATCATATCGTAACAGCAATATTTGTGCATAATACCGTAATAATGTCAGGGCTTAGAATTTGGAACATGTAGACTGTTGGTATAATAGTAAATATTTAGCAATAGATCAGTTAGGACAGCGCCGCAGCGGCCGCAGCGTGTCCGGTACGGATGTGGGACACAGGTGATATAGGCGAGCCCTCAGCCCGCTCACATACACGCTGCTAATACAGAACTGCACATTATAATTTGTTGACCACAGACCTTATAAGGCAGATAAGATCTCAACAGATAAGATTTTCATTATTGAGTGTCGAACTACAAAGTTGTTGACATAAATCAGTATTAACGTGCTGCAACATTTTTTGATTACAATATTCTACAAGTCATGTTCGATGTCTAGAAACTTTATTACTTTTTGATAGGTTTGTTTTCAAATTCTGTGTTCACATAAACATATTATGTCTTTAATAAACTTTCTTTCTACCTGCTTTTATCCCACCTTAATGTGGGGTTTGCGCATCACACTTTTTCAAGCATGCTGCAATAATTTGGCTAAGTTTTTACGACCGGCTGCCTGCCTGACGTCAACCCCGTCTGGGGGATCCAGTCTTAATTAAATTATAAAATTCGCTTTGCTTGACCTGGGCATCGAATCCACGACCTCCCGGTCCACAGCCCATATATGCTACCACTAGACTAAGGAGGCGGCTGTCTTTAATAATGTCTTTAATAAACATAAATTATTATAAATTACGAGATCGAAAGAGATACATAACTAGTGTTGAATATATTACCGAGAAACTACCACACAGAATGAATAAACGCAGATTAAATGTAAAAAAAAACGGCGCAGGCGACCTGATTTTGGAGCTCATTGCCTCCTCGTTATTATGATACACCTCTTATCACGCGCGTAATGTCACATTCATATTACACACTGCATATTTTGAATTAATTTTTAAACATTAAAGCCTTCGAAAGGTGGTTAAATTACAAGGTTAGGGTAGAACGGCAATTTTCGTGCATATGCACTAAATATTTAGTCTCCTTATCATACAACAATGTATCAGTAAATTCAAAAGTAAACATGAGCAGAGCAAGAACGCTAAGAGATTTTTTTAGAATAATAACAACCACGATCACATTTATAGGCAAAATCATAATTATTGTAGATCACAATATTTGAACTATTTCGATTGATTGTGAATATATTTTATTATTAAAGATTTAGATGGTATAGTGAGAAATAAGCACGGCAGTGGAATATTGGTGGATAAGTCTACCTTTTCGAAGCCATAACCATGAACATAAAATATATATCAGTTTACTGCAAAAAGTACACGAATACAAATTATTGTGTCTCCACAATCTAGGAGTATTAATTTTCGGAAACTATCGGTGACCGCATGTACCACTACATGTAAACAATATGCACCGAGTCACTGGCCGGTGAATTTCCGATTTCGGTTCACTTGGTTTGTATTAGCTTTGCTTGTGATAATTAGAAGGGGCCACAGGGCACAGCCAGAGGAGAGTACCATTTATACCAGGGGGGTTACCACAACCTCTTATAACAGTATTATTATAATTTTACTTGTACCGATTCCCATACAAAACAAACGAAGAACGATTATAATACTGCTATAAGAGGTGGTGGTAACCCTGCAGAACCAATAATTCAGTGCCAATACATAACGATTGGGTAATTTTTCCCATTAAGTATATTACTTACCGATCAAGTATCATTATCAAAAAATCTTACTCTCATTGTTCTAGTAACATTAAAATACGACATTGGTGAATTGCTGTAATTTAAATGATATTTTAAAACGAAAGGTCAGTACTCAGTTTAAAGAGCGACGTAAGTGACTCGATTGAGCAATGTCCGCCACACTTGCACTCAACACTTAGATCTCACCCTTCAGAACTACGAGTATGAAATATGTTGAGATTGACAAACCAACGGATGCGGATGTCGCCAAGGTAATAGAAAAAATTAGGCTACATACTGATAGAGATTATTTTGCTAATTAATTTCACAATTATAAAACTGTTTTAGAGAATCTTGGATTTAGACACCTTAGTAATAATTACTAAGAAAACTGAAGGAAATAATATTTATACTTATATAATAACAAAGTAAATCGTTGAATGATCAGAACGCATATAAACTAAAATGATCCCGAAGGAAGACAATCTTTCGACTGGTGTATAAATGTGCGACTTTCACAGCTTAGCCTCACTGCATGCTTCATTACAACCAACTGTGACCCAAGCAGGAATATTTCTGACAATCGAATTCGTATCGTGTTCAATGCGCGTCTATGACATTTGTATGAAATATGAACCGAACGAAGTGCGCACCGAGCTCGATACAAATTCAAGTATCAAAAATATTTCTACTCGGGTCGCTGTAGTCCCACTAGATCAAAAAATGTCTAATGACTCAAAGGTCCTGTATCTGGAGCATCATTTGGCAACAGTAGGTTGCACTGCACATGGTAGGTGGAGACACTAGTGTGGTAATGTAATGAGGAGTGGCGAGTGGCAAGTATATCACACTCGCCATATCGCAAACAACGTTTAAAGCACGACGCACACGATCGCTTCATTCTGATTTGTGACAGATTTATATCAGGCAGTACATGAGTAAGGAATGATTATAATCGGATGCACTGAAACAAATTAATCAAATCAACCAACCAAATATCATGTAAATATAATAAGTAATAAGTGCATTGGAAATACAGTAATTGCTTTTCTATTTAAAGTTCTGGGTGGTTTTCCTTTATAAATGATCTGGAACTTACCATGACGTAAGCAACTTTACATAATAAGAGATGTGAAGTACGTGTCATGATTTTTTGTTAATTCATGAGCCTAGCTGGTTTTAACTATGGTGTGTGTTTCTTGTACCACCTTCATATGTATCTAGGTGTATACCTAGATATCTAATGTACCCGCTCTCTTTCAAGGATCTTTTATTAACCAATGTTGTTAATGAATTTAGTGTCACAATATATACGAGGATCATAAAATTTAAACCATATTCAAACTTATGAATATCCCATCAAGCCTTGGAACGACGTTTTATACCCCCAGATAATAATCGTTCGCCTGCGCCAAACTTTAGCGGCGGAACTTGCGCGACACATTCATGTATAATGATTAATGAGTTGTTACACTACAAACTGCGGTCAGTATGCCTTGTGAGCCGTGAGCTATGACTAATGCACCACCACCATCACCAGACAACAGTCAACACTCAACAGGAAGCTTGAGTTAAACAACTGTTTACTTGAGTTCTGTCGTGAAATCAATGGAAATCTATTATTACGCGCCTACACCAATATTTATAAACCGTAGTAGTTGTACCTATGACTAGACCTAAAGGGTGGAAGTAAGAGCTTATGTTATTTTCTAACCTATTAAATATGTACTCTGCTAAGCTAAGGCCTCCGGGAGAAGGTTTAGGCCTTAATCCTTCGAGAGTGGGACGAATGCGAGTTAGTGGACAGATACATTCGAAATTCTTTTGTATTATGAAGAATACTCTACCTGAGTACAGGCGTCCTCACATAGTTTCCCTTCGCAACACTTACGGAACTTCCAAGTTATCGTACCGACGCGACGCAACATCTATCTCGTTACTCTGCACCACCCTTCATTAGGCTATCCTCATCGCTACATATCACGTATGTATCCCCGAAGGGGTAGGCAGAGGCGCACTAGCGAACTATTTTACATTTACTTATGCATTTATTATCTATACTAATATTATAAGGCTTCTTCTTGTTCGTCGTTTATAAATAAATTATATTATCGTTCGATGGTTTATAAATAAATGATGTTATTTTGGTCCAACACGCGAAGTGAAAGCGTTTAAGTAGGAAGGCGGATCCAGGTACTTGGCCGGGGTAACGCAAGGCAGAAAGAAAGATTTTGGTCCAACAAGCCATAATTACATAACATAACATAAGCTCACGCCTGTATCCCCGAAGGGGTAGGCAGAGGCGCACTAGCGAACTAGAACCCACATTTCGCTGTACTTAGTTCCGTCCCAGATGTGATAGGGGGCGAGCCTAACGCCATATCGGGCACAAATTCCAAAAGCCATAATTATAAACCAATAAAGTTGAAAATGTGTTATATTGAACGTTCTAATTTCTGAAACTACTAAAACAATTTTGAAATCAGTTTTACTATGTACAGTAAGCTAACTCTACGCCCTGTTACATAGTTCGTAAACTACTATTTAAAAAAACCTTTTTATCATGAAAGCGGTTCCGCAACAATAAATATAATGTTTAAGTACGACTAAATTTCTATTTGAGATTTATATAAAAGGATAATAAATATAGGATTCATTGGACGCTATTAATAATTCACAAAGTACAATGATCCTAATTTCTATCATAATTCATACACATTTAAACAATCCAGCCAATAAAAAGAGTATTACATGACTTTTATCATTGTTGGTTACTGTCAATGGCGTCTTACTTACAACTGTTGAGTGTTGGGTGTCGACGGAGTGGTCCCACGGTTTTGTGTGATTCTGTAGCGAGTCGGCCTGCAGCTACAACTCGCCAGGCAGGACTATAAGGATTGTCGTCGAGCTAGCATGTACGGGTGCCACAGTATGGTTATGTATCAACAAAATCTTTTTTACAATCAAGGTTTGTTTATATCGAACTTTTTATAAACAAGTCAGAAAGACACGGGAAAGGTCTAGTCAGAAGAACCGACATTCGTGTATGAAAATAATGAGAGTAAAGAATGTGTGCAAGAATTGTAGCAAACTAAAATCTGTTACCTCTGTCTATCCTTACGGGAAAGGTTGTAAATCTATGTTATAAAAGTTTCGATAATTGTAGAGCTAAGTTTTACTGCAGGTTTATTGTGATGGTTGTGTTATAGTGGGCCTTGACACCTACAGTTTAATAATAAATATTTAGTTTAATATAGGGATGGACCATTGGACAGACGTTAGAGCCTAGGATATTTCCAATATATGGATGATGCCCCTTCAGATTACACGGTAGAAAGTATACTACGAGTACTATACTATACGTAGTTTTACATCACCACTGTAGCGAGCACGCGTTGATTTATTAAGCTTAACTTCTACACACTACATATTGTTTTATTTAGTGCAAAATCTTTATTTTTAGTTTCTAAATAATCACAAGTTTAAAAACTTAACAGACCGACTTCAAAACTTATCCGATCGTGACCAAATTATATAGGACCCTTGAAATAAGCTCTATCGAACACAAAAACAATTTTAAAAATCGGTCCACATTTGGCGGAGATATCGCGTAACATACATACATAAACAAAAAAATAACGGACGAATTGAGGACATTCTCCTTTTTGGAAGTCGGTCGAGAACAAACAAATTGATTCAGTGGATACTGTAGCTTCGGCAGCTCCTGGCTGTTTGAGTATGTCAGCGCCTTCGGTAGCGCACTAGGTCCGGCCGCGGAGCGCAGACCCAATATAAAGCGCATAGGGCCTCACCAGGACATAGTACTCGAACAGTCGCCCCCTCGGCTCAACCCCAGTACTCAGCTCAGCTCACTGCAATCAACAAACACTAACCACAACATGAAGGCTGCTGTGAGTATCGCACATGCTAAAATAAAATAAAAAACATGTGTATAACTTTTTCTTAATTGGATATCTGAAATAATAAAATTATTAAAGGTAAAGCAAGCTAATTATGTTTACTTCAAGATAAGGCCTCGCAGAATGCTAGATTTTATTAATTTGTTACTTTGTTGCTGTATTGTAATTTCTAAGTTAGTAGCTGAAAAATGAAACTAATTATGCTTAAAAAACTAATGAGAGCCTAACTGAGATGTGATTTATAGAGCTAAAGTTATTTTAAATAATTATGTAAAGGACCAAAAAAGTTTATCAGCATTGTAATTATTTATGACCAACAATAGCGTTACCTCTATGATATTTGGTAAGAAATCGGATAAAATAACAAAAGCTCACGCCTGTATCCCCGAAGGGGTAGGCAGAGGCGCACTAGCGAACTAGAACACCCAGATTTTGCCGAGCTTAGTTCCGTCCCAGATGTGATAGGGGGCGAGCCTATCGCCATATCGGGCACAAATTTCAGACTCCGAGCTGATATGGAAAAATCCAATATCACTTTGCCCGACCCGGGGATCGAACCCAAGACCTCAGAACGATAGTTGTACCGCGCCCGCAATACCACTACGCCACCAAGGCAGTCCAGTCATCATGTAATTGTCACATTTGTTTTATCTGTTTAACCGTACCGCAATTACCTTTTTCAATGCTCTACATTTATTGTTGTTACAACAATGTCAATATTTAACCGTCGATTTATTTACAGTTAATTTTATGTTAATTTTATTAAAAAACGACAGCAAATATTTCGTAATTCCGATAAAAGATAAAGCATTTAAAAATCGGTAAATGTTCGGTTTCGAAAATTCAGTATTGCATAATCATTGATTACTTTTTCTCTGTAACCGTGGGAAGTGAGACCTCGTGACCTAAGTACCGCCAGGTCAGAGGGAAGGGCAATCGAGACCCACCAGGTAATGTGCCCTGTGGTATTTGTTGACATTTTCATAATCAAGGCCATTTATATACCTTAACTTACTCTTTATATCCTTTAACGAGCTTTTAAGCCTCATTATAATATGTACCAGTATCTGTACTTGAAATTTTTTGACAGAACTTATTGTCCCAAGTAAATTAAGAATCTAGTATATTCTATATTATGTATTAAGAAATAAAGAACGAAAGTAGCTTTGGTAGTGTAATTGTATTGCATATGCGGGAGCCAATTAGACTATCGTAAGTTCACGTGTTACATAAAGTGTAGGTATTCCACAAATAATTTTTTGATGATTATTATGCAAGCTATTGTTCGCAGCTTCGTCCGCGTATTAAAGTACACAATTGTACACCAAAACCTTCCTCATGAATTATTCTATCTATTGGTGAAATCCGTTCAGTAATTTTTGAGTTTATCGCGAACAGACAGACAGACGTGCCAGAGAACTTTATTTTATAATATACATACCTCTATAGTGATGATATGCTGGCTATGCTGCATAACATTCATTCACTAATTTTACTGACAGCAAACATTTTTGACTCGGAACAAATCATTAACTGAAACTCTTCCACTGCCCTCTTCCGTTGCAATCTAAGGGTTTTGATTTACTTACTTATTAATAAATACTACTATCTTGCTGAAGATACATTGTATAAAATGTAGACATTTATACTACTTTTTACACCCTGAGAGTCTATAAAGTTGTCTTTAAGCGGATTAATCCATTTTAGTAAATGTTGCATGCTGTTGCTTAACCATGGCGCCGTCTGTTATGTTGGAAGCAGTTTTTATAATTAGTATCATGTAATTTGTCACTCTCGATGTAATTACTTGTCATTCAAGTTTTGTTTATAAACACGACACTGTTATACCTTCCGCCAATACATCATCAACACTCGTGACATCATTTTTATAATGCGTAACCAATTTCAGTTCATTAATAAGAGTCATATGGAATATGGATTACACGAATCATGATAGGTCTTCCTCCACATCAAAGTTTGTCTGCATTAGTTCGATCAAGTAATAACTAATAATAACCTTAAAAGCCTATTTTTTTTCGACTTTCCAGCTGTGCATTCTGTTGTTGGCGGTCGCCGCGCACGCCGCAGAAGAGAAGAAGAACGAGAAGCGCGGCCTCCTCGGACTCGGCTACGGCGCCGCCGTGGCTGCTCCCGTAGTCTCGCATGGCTTCTACGACCACGGGCTGTACGGCCACGGGTACGCCGCCGCGGCGCCGCTCGTCTCCCACGGGTACTACGGCCACGGGTACGCCGCCGCCGCTCCGCTTGTCTCCCACGGGTACTACGGCCACGGGATCGCCGCCGCCGCGCCGGTGCTGAGCCATGGAGTCTCTTATAGCGCTCCCCTCTACAGCTCCGTTGGCTTTGGACACGGATTCGGCCACGGGTGGCATTGAGTCAAAATATTTTTAATATATCAAGCCATCTACAGTAACTAGTGTACTGATGGTATGCGTAGTTATTGTGACGGCTTGATTTAGTGTACGTGTTATTGAGTGCCAAATTCATGGTAATCGGTTAGAACGGTTCAAATTTGAATATATATTTTATATTTAATCAATTTTTTTATTTTTTCCAAACCTATTTATTTGTAATTATTAGCAGAACGGTACAATTCATTCGAACATTAATTTAAAGCTTAGTTTACATTGGTAATAATAATTGATATACCATAAATCTAAAATATATAAATCATTGGGGGAGGCCTGTGTTCAGCAGTGGACGTCCTATGGCTGATGATGATGATGATGATGATGATGAAACCTAAAATAATTGATACAATACACAAACAAACATTTATGAAGGTCCACATTTAAACAACAATATTATATTTGATACCGAGTGGTACATAGACTCTTCAATCAGTACGGAAAGTTAAATTCCCTTTTTTTTATCATAATGTAACTTTGACGTAATTTTGCTCACACATTTGGCCACTTTTTCAAGCATGTTGCAGAAATTATTCGGCTTAGCTTTCACGACCGCCTGTCTGGCGTCAACCTCCCTCTGACAGATTCAGTCCCGGGCAAGTACCTAGTTCTTCACGACTGTTACTTTGATCCAAATTATACAAGCTTCTGGGTCACGGCCATTCCTCTCGTTTACAGTCAACGAAATGAATTAGTGTTGACAGATACGGACATAAAACCACCATAAATCATAGCTTTCCAAACTATTGGCTCAATCACATATGCGAGCCCTCTAACGTGTCGTTATATACGTATATTGGGCAATTTATAAATATTTAATAGTTGAAGTTGATTTATAAATATTATTACGAGGTAACGTTTACTACTTTAGCGATTTATTTTATCTTATTGGTAAACATAGAGGCACTATATAGCTCGTTTCAACTAAAAGAGCAATCCTTATAACTGCAGCTATGAACAAATATTTGTTACAAATAATTCCGTTATAAAAATATAAATCTTCTGGGACCAAATTACACGAGCGAATTTTATAGCCTGTCAGTTTTATTGACTTCATTCTAATTTGGTGAATATGTCAATATTTTATACAACGATTTATTAATATAGTGTTTATCAATGATATATTCAAAGGCTACTTTTACCCAAAAGTAAACTATTTCATCCTTGATTTTAATTTCTTGGGGATGGAATCAAATTTATGGTATATTGTTACCGTAAAGTACGTATACTTTTTTGGCTGTAGGTAAACCATTTATTTCATATAGTTAATATAAAGTAAAGGGCTCTATACTTCTTGGAGTGGAATAGGCAACATTGTTGTAAGCGGAAACGGAAACTTGCGAAATCCTATCTCGAAAGCGACACACGTTAAACTTTGGCGCGGGATAAAGCAATTATCTGCAAATTAATACGAAAATTATACTGTGAGCAAATTACCGCCGCGAGGTTAGAACATTCACACAAATTAAATAATTATAAAATATTCTCTATCACACTATTATGTCGCAAGAATCACAACCCGTTTGCTATCCGTACTACAGTTTTTGAAAATGTGCTGGTCTCTTAGAGTTTGGCTTAGAATAATAACGAATATATTTTAATTATATTATCAGACGCCCAAAAAACTCACATGAAGCCACACAATAACATACGAGTCTTGTTCGTGAGCATCATGAACTACGAGTCTACGAGAGTCTTTCAGTCTCACCGCTCACGTCAACGAGACTGAAATATAGCTAATTACGCAAATATTTATCGAACCTCGAACACATTTTTTAATTCCTAGCAAGTTATTTAATATTTACGCTTTATGCTACATTTAATGTAAAAATATAATGTATGAATGACAACTATTGCCGATAGTACTAAGTAGTAACTATTGGCTGTAGTAGCCGACGCGACGCACTTCTAACTTTTGACACTACCTGAACAAATATTTCTTATAATAAATAAATAAATACACCCAACAGTCACACACCTAGTCCTGACCCCACACTAGGTATAACCTGTGTCGTGGGTATCAGAAACTATGAGAGACTTTCGGTCTCATAACACCCAGACTTGAAACAAATATCTGTGGGCTACACACGCATTTGTCTCAATGCAGGAATCGAACCCGCGGCCTCTCGCTTCACAACCGGGTACTCGCCCACTGCGCCACGGAGGCTGTCAATAATTTAGAACACGTGTATCATTTATGTGTTAGTTGCACAATTTATTATTTCGTTAAGACATTTAAAGCTATATTTCCAGCTTGTATAGTGAATCACGGTCTATTACTTACATAACATGTCAATAGAAGTTGAGAAATGTGAGTAATTATAACAAACTATGAAACGAATGCGGAAAGTGTGTGGTAACTAACACACCTACACTCTACAGGCACCAAGCTACATGCAGCGAGCTGTATGCGCCCGATATTATATAACTCTATGTAACACACTTTCCGACGATTGTCAGTCAATGTAAACAAAAATACTCAAAATGATATATCATCATGAGTTTTGGGTATGAGGAATTCTATCGATCAATAGTAATTGAATAAGCCATACACTCATAAATGACGTATATACCAATACAAGTTGGAAAAATAAATATTTTAAAATAATTCTTGTGATGTATGTTCCGACATTTCACTGAAAGTAATTTATGATTAAGACTAGAAACAATTATTTTTAAACTGAATAGAAATTGAAATAAAACAATTTTATACGGATTCTACCACGATTTAATTTTATGTTTAGGCCCGACGTTTCTTGATAGAATCCGTATAAAATAGTCTTATTTCAATGTATATATAACATTCACGTGAATTTAAGAAATTAGTTTGAATATGTTATAATGTATAAATAAATAATGTTCGTGTATAAAGTGCTCTATCACCAGTTTGCGAACAAGTGTCCGCTACCGATGGATCCTCCTCAAACACTGACATAAGAATGCTTCATATTAAACTGGAAAAGTGATGCGACATGTCGCCGTGTGGCCCGTAGTGGTGACTGATGGTGCGACCTTCGAAAACTACGTGGGAAATTCGGCTATAGACACTAGTTTACTTGTGTTGATATTCATGACACTGCGTTGACAAAGAAATACTTACATTTTATAGTTTAGGGCTACGTTTAACAAATTTTTGTGAACAGCATTAGGTTGGCTCGGCCGGGTACAACTGTCTCACAGAAAACCAACGTGAAATGGTAACTGAGATTTCCGTTCTCCCCTTTCCAACCCCATTATTTCTAATTCAGGTCCAAACACACGCAGTGTTTCTGCTATTTTCTTCCCATTGATATTTGTTTCGGGCCTGATTGTATTGCGCGCGCGGCACGACTATCTGCCTGCAGGGTTACCACCACCTCTTCTAGCAGTATTATTAAAATCGTTCTCCGTTTGTTTTGTATGGGAATCGGTACAAGTAAAATTATAATAATACTGCTATAAGAGATGGTGGTAACCCCCCTGAGGTCTCGGGTTCGAACCCGGGTCGGGTAAAGTGGTATTGGATTTTTCAGTATTAGCTTAGAGTCCGGAATTTGTACCAGATATGGCTATAGGCTCGCCCCTTATCACATCTGGGACGGAACTAAGCTCGGCGAAATTTGGGTATTCTAGCTCTCTAGTGCGACTCTGTCTACTCCTTCGGGGCGTGTGCTTATGTTATGGTAAATTGTTGTCCTGGGGGTCAGGACAATGTATGTGACTGTAAGGTGTATATATTATTTATTTATTATTCTGAAGGTCCAAGGGCGGGGAAGATTATTCATTATTGGAGGATCCGCCTCCTCGTTCGATGGGCTCCTACAAAGATATATTTCATTTTAAAACAGCGAAATATTTCGTCTTTATAGAGGACGTATTTGACCTTCGTTTCGAATACATATACTTTTATATTAAGGAATAAGACCTACTATAACATATAGATATATACACACTGCTATCACGTAAGCACGAATAGGCCGGCTCGACCAGTTTGATACCACTATCTCACAGAAAACAGATTTAAAGTGGCAGCTCGCTATCGCGTTTGGTGAGTGACATTTCCGGTTGCCCATTTCCCCCCTCTCTTTCCCAGTCCCTTTTCCCTCGCCTTCCATTCCGTTCTTTTAGGTTGGCAACGTACCCATGATTCTTTTTGTGTCGTGGGTGTTCATGGGCGGTGGAATTCACTTACCATCAGGTGACCCATCTTCTGGTTTGCCAGTCTCTGCTATAAAAAGCAACAAATTCGCAACTGTTAAGTGTCGACTGCCGGAACCCACATATCTTGTATCATAATTCGTGAATCGTGATGCATGACATCCTGTCGCCACACACTTGTCCTTTACAATGCGGACCTCCTCACAATGCTAAAAATGTGTAAACTGCTCACACGTTACCAAACAGCATGTGCATGCGCGTGGACAAGTTATTTTATCTCACGTCATATCAGTGGACTAAATACGTGGTGCTGCTGCAAACAAGGGTGTGGTCCAGTACGTGGACGTTTCCTTGTGGCGCAGTGGCAGCCGGCTTTGTAACGAGTGGCTGGGGGTTCGTTTTCTGCACCGAAATGTGATACGAATATTTATTCCGTTCTGGATGTTGTCGAAATGTAATTTGCAGTTAATTACACAAGATCTATCTAAATTGTCAGTTTAAGGATTTTTATAATAAAATTAAGAACCAAGATGACTGCAGGAAGATGCGGCCGACGACCTAATTAATATAGCAGGTCGACCGTCGAACTTAGATGATGTGTTGGGCAAAGAACTTTAGTTCAGTGGCATGATATACATATGTATATGAGCCTATCCAATGGGATCTTGCAGTCTGTCGATGATGATGAGGAGTTGAACTTCGGAAATATCATTGTAACATAAACATAGCATAATAAGCTCACGCCTGTCTGCCCGAAGGGGTAGGCAGAGGCGCACTAGCGAACTAGAACACCAACATTTCGCCGAGCTTAGTTCCGAGCTTAGGGCGCGCCTGTCGCCATATCGGGCACAAATTCCAGACTCCGGGCTGATATTGAAAAATCCCATATCACTTTGCCCGACCCGGAAAAAAGCCTAGGACGGAGACCTTAGGATGGTAGTCGTACCGAAATAAAACCACGCCTCCGAGCAGTCCAATATCCTCGAAATAAATTTCCTAAAAAATTTCCTAAGAAATTCCTAAAAATAAATTAAAAATAAATATCTTTGTATAAATTTCCTAGAAACATTTTAAGAAATCACATAAAACAGCAATTGTGTTCTTTTATAACATATCAAATCGTGTTTCAAATCATTTTCCGTTGTTTTTCAAGTGCCGCTTTTGACCGACAATAAATAATAAATAGGTGCAATAAATTGTACGGCGTACATGCCGCGGCACTTACGTTGTTCATGTAACACGTACTAAAAAGGAAATATCGATGAATCAAAATCAACACGCGACGGAGTAGTGAGGACGGCGGCTACGGACACACCGAGCCGACAACACATTATAAATTATACATTTATGTATTGGGCAATAGTCGAAACTCGAAACGACCATTTAATTTATCTTAATATTTATAATATAATGGAATACATTAGCCTTAAACTTCTTTGGTATGAATACTCGTATACCGTAGGATATGCCGGATCACTTGAAATGTTACCCAATCACTATCTAGCCCAAAGACATTCAACAGTATATACCTAGACGGGATAACAGCACAAAAATTGGTGTTCCAAAAGTTATGTCCTAGTGGTCACAAGTCGCTCAGTTTATTTAAAATATACGCGCTCCAAGTCGGCCAGCGTAATAATATTGAGAGAATAAACTTGACATACGTGGTTCTTAACCATTCACAGAACATTCTAGGGTGTATATTATAATAATGGCCCTCGCATTGTAATATGTGGTTGATGGCGGTACTGAAGTTTGAGATCAATTTATAAGTATCGAAACTTACTTGGTAGCCCCTGTATAGTTAGTTATATTAAATCTCTTTGATCTAGCCGTTGTTTAATATGACGTATGGGATTCAGTTCATTTTATATTTATTTATTTATTTATTTATTTATTGCCCATAATGTTACATAATCTTATAGTTATGAACATAACCCTGTTAGGGTGTTGGCAAACATGATATATCATGAAAACTTAAAACTACACATAAGTAACTATACTATACACAAAATTGTAAACATTTACACAATATACCTATACTTAGTGAGCTTTTTAGTGCACCCACATCTTTATTTATATACTTATTTTCCCCCTTATAGTGCCTCTGTACAATAAAATTAAAGGTCGCCTGGCCATTCCCATATCCCTCCCTATTTCTAACCCGATTAAACATTTTTGCTACTCTGGCAATTCAAAATATTTTTGACAATTGATTTCGAATCGTATCCGATGCACGTCTACGACATTTGTATGACATTTTAACCAAACTTCAATATGCATAGCGAGCTCGATGCGATTTCAATTGTCATAAATATTAATGCACGAGCCGCTGTTCATCATCATCATTCATAGAGTTAGCTTTATTTTGTCTATTCCGATAATTGTACGATTATTATTTCTATTGCGTTAATTTGTTTGTATTTACAATAGGTACTGCAAGGTGCATTATACATATCGTACCAAAGAGCTGAAAATATTAGATATATAGAATGATTGCATCAACGTGATCGGATTGTAACAGTTTAGACAACAATTAGGTAAAGCACCAACTGAAAAAAAGTAATAACCGAATCACAAATTACTGCCATTAATTACCATAATTACCATTAATTCTTTGAGGGAGGCCTATGTTCAGCAGTGGACGTCCTATGGCTGATGATAATGGTGATGAAATTACTGCATGAAATTAATACCAGTTGCCTTAAAATTGAAACCTTTTGAGGCTTGAGCATTATGTGCCTGATTCAAATTTTACAGCAATATCACTCACACAGAGAAGTTACATAATTTTAACAAGGCGCTTGAGCGGTGGGGTCAGGCGCAGTGGTTCTATTCGTTTGAAGCAATACATCATAATCGTGATAATTCATTAAAAAAATAGGCTGAAAAAATCCTTCAATGTTATGGGTGGTGCTGATCATATTATACTGCCCCCGGATCTCTGGCTTAATAATTTTAAATGTTTACATTAAGCCGCGTCTCCTGCATATGATTTTTCATACTGATTTCTTAAGTTTACGCGAATGCTATTCATTGAAATAAAGCTATTTTTACGGATTTTATCACGTTCGTGGTCACGGGTTGGACTCATGGTGGTCCAACCCGTGACCACGAAGACTGCAAAGCCTTCGAAACGTCGGGAATAAAAATTAAAACCAAATCGTGATAAAATCCGTAAAAATAGCTTTATTTCAATAATAAAAACACTTACACAAAACAAAGTTTTATTATCTCCTGCTGATATAACAATGGACTATAGACCAAAAATGGTAATTGTACCTCTAATACATACGATGTAGAAATATGCTGTGCCACTAGCCGCTATGATAACCGTAGAATATACGTGGTGTTCTAGTCCAGAGCGATTATGTTAATAAAGTGTTCTGTAGGTCACTTCTTCGTTTATTGGCCTTCGTAACATAAATATTCGTCTGAACAGTTAATTTATTACTTTAATAATAGCTATAAGCGTGATGCAATATAACTTAAAAAACTAAAGGTTACACAAAAAAATTACGTGATATAAATCTTTAACCGTAACGCTATCTATTCTTTAATGGTTTCCGATTTGTAAAAAAATGCTTGTTAATTAGTAACTCACGATGATGTTATATAGGTTCCACGTGTTTCTATCAACAACGCATTAATTTATAGACATTACACAAAACAGCTACTCAAAACTTGGTTTCGCTACACTTTTTTTTCTATGGTCCATTGTCTCATGAGCAGGAGAGGAGACAGCGAAAAACATTATTTTTGTGTTTTGGTTCGAGAAAAATAGGTATAAGAGATTTGCCTTAAATCTGACCTACATATAAAACATTTATGTTGATAACACTTAATAATAACACTTTCAACACTTATGTCCCTCTACTTCGTGCACCGCACCGCACTCCGGGGTGCAACCCCTCCTTAGGTAGTTCTTACCTATTATAATCACTCATAGACTCACGCCTTTGTCCCTAAAAGGATAGGTAGAGACGAACTAGCGAGCTATAACACCTACATTACGTCGCGCTCATATCCACCCCTTATGTGATAGGGGTGGGCCTATCGCCACATCGGACACAAATTCATTTTTAAATCGAGACATTTATTAAATAACACACATTTTGGGAGAACTAAAATTAACATATTACTGAAAAAGGAAAGCATGTATAAGGTATGTAACAATATATAAAATGCAATCGTGTATGTAACACACAATTAACACCCTAGTCCCTAACGCTCTCTAGGATCCGCCAACCGTAGGCAGCTGCCTCGTCTAGTTGGACTGAGCCTCGTCTACAGTGTAGATTACGATACCCTACAAGTTTCACAGTCTACAGTGTATCCACAGTTTTTTTTTATATAGCAGATACTGGCATACGAGCAGATGGTTCACCTGATGGTTAGTGATCTCTACCGCCCATAGATACCCACGACACAAAAAGAATTATGGGTGCGTTGCGAACCTAAAAGGACGTAATGGAAAGGGAGGGGAAAGGGAAAAAGGGGGTCACCAGAAATCTCACTCACCGAACGAAACGCGACAGCAAGCTGCCACTTTGCGTCGGTTTTCTGTGAGACAGTGGTATCAAACCGGTTGTGCCGGCCCATTCGTGCTGTAGACGTAACTGTCTACAGCGTGGCTCTACCACTCGTTCAAGCTTGTCAGTAGGTCATTTGCTCTATCTCTTATTAGTAGCTACCACTGATTACACTTCTTTAGTAATAGATCAGCGTGGGTACATAGACTAAAGTATTAAAATCAAACATTTATCTTCTTTCAAATAAAATACAGCAATTATTGTTCACATAACCCAAATAATCAATTATGTAATCGAGATTTAACGAGTGATTATAATGTGGCAAGGTTTTCACATATATACGAGTTTACATATTATTAGAACGTGTATTTTACACGCTAAAGATGATTTGATCAAAACCGTGTATGGAGTTATGACCCTTTTATATTATTAATCATCTACCATATTTAAGAGAGGAGCATTATCTGATGTACGCCCACGTCTACTCATAAACAGAATTACGAGTACAAAGTACCCAGTACAAGTAACTGCATTATACAGATCATCCTCAAAACCATGCTTGTTCACGACACAAATAGACAGAGCGTTCGAACCCGACGCTGACAGACTCTTATATGAAGCCATTCCACCTGCTCTTCGATATGGAATCCACATTATACACTTTTTCAAGCAGGTTTCATCAAAATTGATCTTATATTCGGATTAGTTTTAACATGCTTCAAAGCAACCCCCAAGGCACCTTCGTCTTAGCAGCACCTACAGTACAGCTCCATAAGTGCTGGGTACAGACTCCTCTGCTAATGAGAAGGGTCTGGCTTTTGTCTACCACGCTGCCTTCATACGATTTGATAGACTCCACATTACTTCAGAATTCTTAAAGACAATTGTCATTATGTTGTATTAATTTGTCGCATCTTGAAACTTGGTACCGACCCCACGAAGGGCACATCACGCAACTAATTAATAATTCATGTTGATGGAAGTGTATCATCCAGTGTTTCGTAACGATCCCACCGACATGGGAGGGCTGTAGGGCCCTCTGTCGCAACCACTACGATTCAACACCATGCCCACTATAAATGACATCGGTTGAGGGCCCAAGGCATCACAAGTGCAGCACCCTCCAAACCATCATGAAGTTCTTCGTGAGTTCATTATCAATTACCAAAGTGGTTGAGAGCGGAATATAAAACAGTTTTTTGTAGAAAGTTTTGTTATGTAACTCGTTTTTGGGACGCGTATAGTTTTATTGGATGGGTGACCCAGTGTGCGGTGTGAACATGTCATTAAGCGATTGGTGCTATCTGCCCATGTGGTGGCAGTTGGACAAGTCGTTCATCAAGAAACCAAGTTCATAAATCTTGAAATTGCTAATCACGGGCTCCACTAAAAATGTTCACGAAATTGGAAATGAAGGCAGTTTAGAAAAGAAGTGTATCCACAAAATAGCTCTACCCTGTCATAGAATTTTTGGAAAATGATTTTCCACTTTTACTATACCTTTTCTAGACTTCTCTTTTTCTACATTCAAGTGAGAGGGGGAAAATCGACAGACCTAATTAATTTTAATTATAGTACTTTATATATAAGTCAAAGTGGAATTTGACCTGTAGATCGAAAAAAGACAAGCATTCATTATTATTAATTGCCTCTTGACAGTAATTTATTGTTTTAATTCAGATTTTCATTACCAATTCCTTCAATGAAGGCCGTTCGTAATTCTTTTGTAATTATAGAAGAGGCGTAAACAACAGCAATAACATTTTGATTTATTATTCCAAAGCGTCACCATATGCCGACTAGCCTTTAGTATAATAAACTCCGATAATTTAGAGACTTAGTTGAGGGACGAGGTCCGCATAAATGAATTACAAAAATAATCATTAATTTTCGATGTCATACATATTGATTAGTGGCTGCACCTTGTTTAATAGACATTAGCATCTCCATCATCTTCATCTTGCATTAATGCTTATTGAATCTTCGTGTTATTTCCTATTTACAATGTGTACATCTAAGGTGTGAATAAAGGAGAAAATTGATAATAAGTTCTTTTTTTAGTTTTCAGACAGTTTTTTGTTAAATCTCCTGCTATGATGTACAAGAAACTCTTTACCTAAGTGGAACTTTAAGATCCGAGTGGAGCACTTCAAATCTTGGATCACCCACTCCAATGTCAAAAGTCTTTTGTGATTTCTGTAATAATGATGACAGATGGTTTACTGTGGAAGATCTGAATAAATTTGAAAAAAGAACTAATCTGATTCTTCATTTGCCAGGTTTGCACCTTGTTGGTGGTGGCTGCCGCATCAGCCGCGCCGTCCGAGACCCGCGACAAACGCGGCATCTTTGGCGAGCCGGGCGGTCTACTGACGCCGCACATTCACCACGATTTGCACCACGACCTGCACCATGACTTGCACCATGACTTCCACCACAGCCTGCACCACGACCTGCACCATGATCTGCATCACGACTTCCACCACGACCTGCATCATGGTCTTCACTACGACCTTCCCCACTTCCACGCTCCACTAGTCCACGCGCCGGTGGTGCACTCGTACCCGCTAGTGTCTCACGGCCACTTCCATGACCACCACTTCGACCACGCGCACCTGCACGCGCCGGTGATCCACAACGTGGCTCCCCTGCACGCACACGTCCACTCACCCACGATCATCAAGCGCGTCAAACACATCCAGCTCGGAGGATGGTAGTTAGTTAGATATTGTGCCAAATTATTAAAGTTGTTGTTTTCTATTTGGATGTTTTATTGAAGTTCAGTTTCCTGCACTACCACTTATGAAGTCGTGTGATATTACATAATCACAACTTAACGGACCGAATTCAAAACTATCCGATCGTGACCAAATTGAAATAAAGCTCTATCGAACACAAAAATAATATTGAAAATGGGTCCAGATTTGGCGGAGATATCGCGTAATATACATAAAAACTAAACACAGTTACTTGCTATCATCAAGTGACAAATTCCAGCAAATACACACATTCATTGTTTAAGATGGATAATGTTTAACTCAATATAATGTTTCTTCAACAAATTACTTAAATTGGTGCTGAGGAATGTCATTACCGGTGACCCCAAATGTGACTGGTTGGATAACCAAACATACCCTACTTATGGCAACTTTATTATGTCACTGATATAACTGTTGGTTAAGCCTTAAAGGTCATGTAATGTGGACCACTTTTATTAGGTGATGTTATACAAATAAATAATCTATAATACCAATACTATCTGAACAATTTCTTCTCAATATTATGCAACTTATTTTTTTTTTACTAGACTATTTGTTTCTATGGACGTTAGAAAGACAAAAATGTGTTTCCAAATTTTATTTTTAAGGTTTTAAAGTTTCACTTTCAATCGAGTTAGAAGGGTTTCAGCAATCTGCCATGGGAAAATCCCTCTTACTCCAAAAGCCTAAGGGCGATAGTATTTATATTTGACTAGTTTAACTCTCACAACCACATCAAAAACGTGTTATGACAACATCCGTAGTCTATCATAGCCTTGCATCGCCCAGTTATTATGCAATAAATTTGATAGCATCGTTATTAATACAAGCATTTGCATAAAAATGTGGAAGATTCCGTGTGGCCTTACTTTTAAAATATTTAGTGCTTGATAATTGATTAACCCTATACTAAGTAATGGGTCTTGAAAATTTATCGTCCGGTAGGGGAAAATATGATCTTATTTTTTTATAATTTTATGACTGTAGCTTGTTGCAGTGCCCACACTTGAAATATCAGTAGATTAGTGTGAAAACAGCTCGAATTTTAGTTGACCTTAAAAACTGACACAAATATTCTATCTTGATTCACTTCAATAAGAGTAGGTGACTTAAGATTTCTTGGTACGTTGACTGGTTTTTTTGGTTGATGCGCTGAGGGAAGGTCATCTGAGGGTATCGCATTGCGTGCGTGGAAGCCTTTTTTGTAAAGAAGAAGAAAAACTTAAGATTTAATAGAAACTGCTATATTTCTTAAACAGTTATTTAGCATGCAAAAGCGAACTGGAGAACTAGATCTCCCTCATTTCTGTCCCAACTATGATAAAGGGCTTCTTATATCGCTTACAAAACGGTGATGAGACAATATTCTTTAGCTACGGCCGTAAACCTAGTCTATCTAATGAAAAAAACGAATGTTTTTGACAATCGAATTCGTATCGACTCCCTGCGCACTAATGGCGTTTGTTTAAAATTTCATACAAATATCTTAGACGCGCATAGAGCTCAATACGTCAATACGATTGTCAAAAATACTCCTGCTCAGGCCACCCACCACAGTAGGCGCCACGTAGCACGCTACACTACTCATGTACAGTGTACAAGGTACATAACGAGCCAGTAATTGGTGCGAGCCGGACGCGGAGCCCGGAACAACTGTCGGTAGTCGCGTCGCGTCAATACTCGTTTGACGCTTCCTCGGCAACAAACAACGCCAACACTCGCCAATGCCGCACTGTAATTAGTAATTACACTCGATTCTCAATAAACACTTTAATGGATTACGTTATTAAAGCACGAGTACGTGTAAACGTCACTCATGTGGTAATTACTGTTTGTGTACGGATCATACGGAATTAATGTATGTGTAATTGACTGCCTCGCTGGCGTGGTGGTATTTCGGTACGACTACCGTCCTGAGGTATCGGGTTCGATCCCCGTGTCTGTCAAAGTGATATTGGTTTTTTTATATCAGCCCGGAGCCTGGAATTTCTACCCGATATGGCGATAAGCTCGCACCCTATCACATCTGGGACGGAACTAAGCTCGACGAAATGTGGGTGTTCTAGTTCGCTAGTGCACCTTTGCCTACACCTTCAGGGATACAGGCGTGAGCTTATGATATGTTATGTAATTGTATGATCATTTTTTATTTAAGTAAATATTTTACAGGCAACTGAGGCAGTGGAACATTACTGTTCTGTTTAATATGATGAATGAAATTTCGGAGGTCCCAATGCTTTCCTATTTTCTATCAATATTATTTTCCATTAACGTAGCCAAGTCGCTAACACAATATTAGATTCTTTCCATACTCTAGGACTCTAGGTGTTTGTGTAGGGGTTATTTAGTGTATCTGTGTCTCAAGCAGGTATCATTTTAGCAATCAAATTCCTATCGTAGAAAACTAATTATTAAAGTAAATGTTCCATATGAATACGACGATATTTTAATTCACTATACATACCTAGTGTACAAACTACTTATCAACGTGCATTCATTTCACTTCTGTTACAACATTTTTGACAATATTATTTTATAGCAAAGACTGAACAAAACACAACAAGTCGCCTCCTTGGTCTAGTGGCAGCATATACGAGTTGTGGATCGGGAGGTACTGAGTTCGATTTCCAGGTCAGGCAAAGCGAATTTTCTAATTTTATTTGCCTTGGACTGGATCCACCAGATGGGGTTGACATCAAGCAGGCAGACTTTCTGCAACATGCTTGGAAAAGTGTGTTACGCCGACCCCACATTAAGGTGGGATAAGGCCAGGTAGAAAGAAAAAAGAAGCAAAGACTGAACAAAACGCAACAGCGAGCTGCCACTTTACGTCGGTTTTCTACGAGACAGTGGTATCAAACCGCTCGAGCCGGCCCGTACGTGCTCCAGACGTTACTGTCTACGACGTGGCTCTACCACACAAATAGCTCTATTAATATTGTCAGGCAAATGAGAGCAAACAGAGCCGCATGTGGTAGCAGGTGTAGGATCCATAATTACAAATGCAAGGTGACACATTATTGATGAGCACCGGCCACCGGAGCAGTGGGGCGACCATTTGTCAACATCTACATAATGAAGTGTCCGCCGCCGACCACCAGCCACCAATACAATCACTACAGTTTATGAGACAACAACTAGACGTACATACATGGACTTAGAGATAAGGGGACAGGACCTCCCACAGTGTTTTATTAATACATCATTTATGAAATTCTGATATCTTTGATACCTTTTAAACCTGTAGGATTTTTTTACGGCAAAGACCGGCAAGGAAACAATTGAGTCACCTGATGGTAAAAGTAATCTCCATAACACAATTATTGAGGACCACGGTATTGCCGATTTTAAAGTAAAGAGGCCAGGAGATATAGTTCTTGGAACACTGTGTGATCTCCAAACATCTTCTTAGACAAAATATATATTATTTTTTTTTTGTAAACTTAGGGTTGTATATCATTATACGAATAATAATATTATGGGCCCTAAGGGCCCCTATAAATAATTTCTAAAATCACCTCGTATGAACAGCCACAATAGTCTCTGACACTAATCCTATTAAAAATAATAATAAATCATTTATTTCAGAAATTAAATAGAATTCCATATTATGTCATTTTGTTAGTATTATTTGATAACCTTACAAACTATGTTAGTATCAAAATGTAGGCGACTAAGTTCATATAAAATCGGGCAATCTAATTTACTTGCAATGACGTTCAGGAGGCTGTTAGTGCTGGCACGCACTCTATACAGTAGGGACGCAGCACGCTTGCGTCTAATCGCTGCGAATGCGTCAGTATGTGCGTCCGCGAACATAGTCGACGCACTACAAAAACGTGGGAGCCCTAACAACATCCTGAACGCATTGTTGTACTGAATGCGAAGAGCATTGACGGCTTTTTAAGTACCGCTAATCCATAGGCTCGATGTGTAAAAAACTTGACAATATGCTTTAAAAAGCGTTATTTTAACTGCCATCGAGCAACGTGCGAACCTTCTGATAAGCATATTACACCTCACCGCCAACGCCCTCCGTTCCCTCTCTATGTCTAAATCATCCTTTAAACTGTCCGTTACAATATGTCCTAGATATGTAAACTGACGGACACGGCTAACGGCACCACCACATAGAGTAATAGTTGGGTAATTCTCAGAGCCCTTGATACCTGCTGTAAAGATTATTACCGTACTTTTCCTTGTGTTGTACTGTAGACCATGTCCCTCAGCATAACATTCACAGCATTTAATTAGTTTTAACATCCCAGACATTGACGGGCTTAGCAGTGCCATATCATCAGCATAGCTTATATTATTAAAAGCTATTCCGTCCATATAACAACCGGCATGCATATTACTTAGCTCGACAATCAAATCATTTATGTATATATTAAATAGGGTAGGGGAGGTTAAGCCTCCCTGCCTAACACCACATTCCATGACATATTCATCTGACAATACGTTAGTCCATCTTACATAATTTACTTGATGTGGGTACCAATATTTAAATACATTAAGCAACTCCGGTGGAATATTAGCATCACAAAGTTTTGACCATAACTTGTCATATGAAACCATGTCGAATGCCTTTGACATGTCTAAGAAGCAGGCAAAAACAGGCGTTCGGTTGTCTACATAATATTTAACAGTCTTTTTTAGACACAAGATAGCTGTTTCGGTTGATAGACCTTTCCTATAATATTGCATTGAATTTATTTTCTAAAATCCTCGCGGTTTATAATGTGCTGTAAGTAGTTATTTATTCATAGCATCGGTTATTTGTGCACATTTAACTTCATTTTAATTTGCCTTCATTTATAAGGATTACTAGCTTCATCGTTTTAAATTTGAGGTAACCTAGATCCTTTGTTTTAGATTTATAATATTACGATCTCATTTACTTATGAAATGATTATTATCTACGATTCAAATTAGGCTTTGCAATTTTGTCATCATTAACTCTATAATACTGCTTTGATTTAGCATAATGAGTATATATTATTACATACATACATAGACTCACGTCTTTTTCCCATAGGGGTAGGCAGAGACAACGGATTTTCACTTGCTACGATCCTTACATACCTCTTTCGCCTCATTCAGTCTCATTACATTAATGCATGCACGTCGGTTTAGGGTACTAGATAGATTAATTAATAAATAATAATTGCTTCTGTAATATCTTCGCCCGCTGTTTACAAATTCTACTTTTTATGAGATTTGTCCTATAATGAAAGGGGTTAGAGCTTAGTTCACTAGTCCACTGGTAGGTTGAAGACATTAGTATAAAAATAATAAATATCAGTCATGGGTATGAGGATGGGTGTGAGGATGGGTGTGAGTACAATTTCCAGTTGCCGAGGCGCCGTTACAGCGTTACAGAATGGTTGAGCGTCAATGGGGTTGCTCACTTGATGTTAACGTAGTCTAACTATTTCTGAATTTAATTATTTCACAACTTACCTACTATATTTATTTATCCATGATTCCCCTGGTATTGTGGATGTTTATGGGCGGCGGTGATCACTTAACATCAGGGGGGTTACCATCACCTCTTATAGCAATATTATTATAATTTTACTTGTAGCGATTCCCATACAAAACACACGAAGAACGATTATAATAATACTGCTATAAGAGGTAGTGGTAATCCTGCAGATGACCCACTTGCTCGTTAGCCCCCACTTCTATAAAAAAAAACTAAACTTGTACCTTATTCTTACTACATACGTTTTTATTTACCTGCTTATTTAAATATGATATACACACGGATACAAGATCAGACATCGGTGAACTTTGACAATTTACACCGCCATAAAACAGAATGTTTTCGTATTGAGTAAAAAAGTAATTACCGTAAATTACATTTACTTTATTAAATCGTATAGCCCTTATCGGAAAATTGTAAAGTATACCGTACCGAGGTCCAATGAGGTCGTGAGCTTAATAATTATAATTCTGTGTAAACAGATTAACATTTTTCTACGCAGTTTAATGTTCAATACTCAGTACCCATATAGGTACTCGTATTGAGATTTGAGCACAATTCAATTTTCGATCGACTTCAAAAAAGGAGAAGGTCCTGAATTCGTCTATATTTTTTATATATGTTACGCGATATCTCCGCCAAATGTGGACCGATTTGCAATATTATTTTTGTGTTCGATAGAGCTTATTCCAAGAGTGGTGCCAGATTTTGCCACGATCGGATTAATTCTGAAATCGGTCAGTTAAGTTTTTAAACTTGTTCTTCATGTTTACACGGCACGGGGGTTGGAATTTATACATATGTAGTATGGCACCAGGCTTGACCCTCATCCTACGAAGGGACGCAAATAAGCTCGGTGAGATGTGAATGTTAATGTTCCTCAATTCACCTCTACTTACCCCTTCAGAGATCCAGGCCGGAGCTCATATACGTATGTTAATTGTTTTCTTGTGGAGTAACCTTATTAAATGGAAACAAAATGTTATATTACAATTATTTTCAAACCTCATATCATGTAACCTATAGAGCCTGCAAACGCCTTATCACTTCATTGCAGCGATTCGTTAGTGGCAGACATGCTACATTGCCGTTTCTTCGTGGTAGTAACAGAGATGGATCATGGAAATAAAAACTATAAACAAAAGCTGCTTGATTATCTTAAGTAGGTTTACAATAGAACTATAATGGTGTAAAACTATGATTATATTCAAAAATAGTATTTACCTACATGATACAGTCAAGATAAAATTATTTTTACTTTAAGATATTCTATTAGAATGACTGCCTCAGTAGCGTGGTTGTGTTTCGGTACGACTACCGTCCTGAGGTTTCGGGTTCGATCCCCGGGTCGGGCAAAGTGATATTGGATTTTTCCATATCAGCCCGGAGTCTGGAATTTGTGCCCGATATGGCGATAGGCTCGCCCCTTTATCACATCTGAAACGGAACTAAGCACAGAGAAATGTGGGTGTACCAGTTCGCTAGTGCGCCTCTGCCTACCCCTTCGGGAATACAGGCGTGAGCTTATGTTATGTTCTTACTTTGGTAAATACTGTCATCGGCAGCAAGACATTATCCTCGAAGATCCATATAGGAACAGATATTATAAATAAAATATTTAGGAAGCAATAAACTTCACAACAAAATTCGCATCGCCGAATATGCGCAGTAAAAACTAAAGAAATTCATTATTAATTGTCACGGAAGTAGGAACCCCGAACCACGCACTTCAGTGATCTCGTATCAGATCGTGTCAGGCAGATAGGCTGTAGGAAGCTGTCATCTTTAATTTTTGAGTCATCTGAGCTATGACGTCATAAACAATTCACTTACTTTACTTTTCTATCCTATTGTGGGCTAGGCAAAAGACCCCCCATCTTTTTCCACTGTTCTCTGTCATGGGCTACTTCAATCGTAGGCTCGTAGGCATACCACAGCTTCGTCATCCGTCGGAAGGCCTCCACTCCGTGCTGATTTTTGCCCACCTCTCCGGTAGCATACGAACCCCATGCCCTGCCCAGTTCCACTTTAATATGACCGTCTCTCTTCCTACGTCTGTGTGGAATATACTAAATAAAAATATCATATTATTTAATAATCTCATTATGTTACCGAATTATCAGAAAATGATGCCTCTATAAACAATCGGAAATATCAGTTTTTGTGTTTAATTTGTTGATTTAAAGGGGCTAAATATATATATTTTAAGCATTTTCTCATCGATATACAATATAGCTTCTCATACTAATAAGTAATAGTCCTGTAAATCAGTAAACACGGTACATAATATGCTAGTGATTACGAGAGAACGGTGTAAAATGTGTAGTGAGCACTGGCGGCAAAGCTCGACATCACACGCTAGTACTTTGTCATAGCTTTGTTTATTAATGAGTATCATTAAATATGTAATGCATCGATGCAATATCAAAGGTGGAATCTTCACGGACGTCGGACACAATAAACACTAGTCACTTGTCACCTTTCCAAATCGGTTGTCCTGTATTTAGTATTAATTAAATAATTTTGAAATATCTATGTATATTCAATAACATGACCCAGATAATAAAATTACACTAACAAATCTGTGATACATTGTTGTAAGCATATTTTATATTGTGTCTACAGTTTAAGTTATAGAAGGGGTCCAACATTAAGACGAACTTAGAGCCAAGTCGGCTTGAAGAGACTTAAGACTCGAATAAATGTACAAGTGGAACTGTACCTATTGCTTGGATATCAAATAGTAACCTTTCTGTGAGCGACAGTACCAGTCGCTCAAATCCGTACCTCCGTTTCCAAATCTCTAATACGTTCATAGTACCATTACATGAATTCCATTTGTATTATGTCTGGTGTATCCCATGCATATCGGCGTTGGAGATCATTTACCATCAGGTGACCCATCTGATCAAGCCAATCTGCTACGAACAAAGCTACAAAACACATAAAAAGCACATATAATATTTTGATGATACTCTCTCTCTCTTCCAAGCTAGTTATCCCACATGGTGGTGGGGTCAGCTTTCCTTGTTTTTCTTTTCCACTTCGCTCTATCCATAACGTATCTTTTGATGAAACGAATTGCAATTTAATACAACTAATATAACTCTATAGTGACTCATTGCTAATAAAAGCTTTATCTTGTTAAATATATTATTATATTATTCAATTATGTTATGAGCTCATCCCTGTACATAGGTTACTTTAAATTACTTACGGCATACAGTGTAATAAAGTTAACATAATGTATGGGAAAAACATCAATGTCGAATTGTGATTATAAGTTAACGCATGAGGTTCCGGGTGTGGTACTCATAATTGCTTATTGCTACATATTATTGATACCAAGTCATTTAATAACACTAGATGCAATGCAAAAATAACAGGCTGAAATATAGTAACTCAGAACTCCACTTAATAATCATATTTTTATAGGAAACTTTTGTTTACTTTGCACACTGAAATAATTCAGAGAAACGAAATGAAAGTTGAAAAAAAAAAACCTTAAATAATTAAAATTTAAATTAGATATTTTTAATTTTCAACGCAATAGAATATACTAGGCATTATAAGCAAACAACATTAAAAAGCATTAGTTCTCATGTTACTCTTCGTATTTTGGCTTTACGTAGCAACAAATACGTAAAAAATATCATTAAGTAGGCAGAATACAAATTAATAGAGCAAATTAACATTACTAGTTTTTGATATCAATGTTATTATGCCAAAACGATGATGACCCGCCGTTATTTGAGAATAACTAAAAATTACTTCATGCATTGGATTTTTTGTTGTGCACTTCCTTAGACATTTTACTATACAAATATATTTTGATATTTTTCATTCAGTGTAAAGTGATTAAAGTTTATGAGACGATGATAGATAGGGGGCGAGTTTTAACAGGTTCATCCGGAAATCTTTGGGGAAGGCCTATAGACAGAAGTGGATATATTGTGGCTAAAGACGATAAGACGAGCTTCCATTTTTCGACCAACTTTCAAAAAGGAAGAGATCCTCAATTCGACGTTTTTTTATGTATTTTTTTTTTGTTGCAGAAGAGAGCTATTCGAGCAATTTACAACTTAAATCGTAGACATTCGCTGAAGGACTTGTTTAAAGAAATAAATGTTTTGACCGTCGCCTCTCAATATATATATATGAAAATTTAATGTACGTAAAAAAGAATATTAATATTTTTATGAAGAACAGCGACATTCATAAGGTCAATACTAGGAATAAAAATAACTTAATACTACCTAAAACAAGGCTCCAGAAAATTAATAATTCATTTAAGTGTCAAAGTATACGCTTTTATAACAAAATCCCAAGTCATATTAAAGAATTAAGCCTTAGCAAATTTAAATTATTTATTAAACAGCAACTTTGCCGAAAAGGTTTTTATAACGTAAAGGATTATTTACAAGACAAAAATGCTTGGGATTGAGCAGCTCACTCCCGACACTATAAGGCTGTATCAACAGTTTTATATTTTACATTTATATTTTTTTTCTGACTGCTCTATTGGTATATTAATATATTATAGAATTTAGAAATAAGTTGACATTTTAAATTTTGTCTGGACTTTAAAAGAGGCGATAACCCTTGAGTTTGTTTCGGCATTTCTTCTCAGGGATAGCTACGAAATGCCGACGTCATCATTATTTTTTCAATATATATTCGCAGCTGACATGTAAAAATTATATGAGATATCTTATTTGCAGAATAAATGATTTGAATTTGTATGTTACGCGATATCTCTGCCAAATGTGAACCGATTTTCAAAATTATTGTTGTGTTTGATAGAGCTTATTTCAAGGGTGGTCCCATATAAATTTGGTCACGATCGGATTTGAAGTTGGTGTGTTAAGGTTTGAAACTTGTGATTACATAACAATATGTAAGCGACGCTGCGAGCAAAAGCTAGTAGATAATAAATTAGCAGTGATTTAAACATTATCTATTTTCGGTTAATCATTTGTGTGGATGTCCTTAAACAGATTGTCAATATAATTAAATCACAACCATCTAATATTAACATAACTAATATTATATTTTGATCGTAAAATGATTACAAATTGTATAATTATATCGACACATAATCCGGACATGTAATGTAAACAAATAGATTCGATATTATAATGATTTAGTTCGCTTATTGCTTGACAGCCTCCGTGGCGCAGCGGACGAGTAGCCAGCTGTGAAGCGAGAGGCCGCGGGTTCGATTCCCGCATTGAGACAAATGTTTGTGTGGCCCACAGATATTTGTTTCAAGTCTGGGTGTTGTGAGACCGAAAGTCTCTCATAGTTTCTGATACCCACGATACAGGTTATACCTAGTGTGGGGTCAGGACTAGGTGTGTGACTGTTGGATGTATTTATCCCCCGAGTGGGTTAACGTAAGGCTGGCAGGCGGTCGTAAAAAATAAGCTGAATTTTGTTAAAACATGCTAAAAGTGTGTTGCGCCGTCGCTATATTTAAGTGAAATAAGGGCAGACCGATAGAAAGAAAAAGTTCGGTAATTGTAAACTAGCTTTGGTTCGTAGCACGAATTCGACCTTCGCATTTCTATTGTTTTATTAAACAACTTTGAACTGTACTGTACCTACACGTCATAGAATGAAACTGCGCAAATGTCAATTTCTAGTTCTAGGGGACTGGTCGTTGATGACTAATTGAGTGAATCTGAACTTTTTTTTGCAAGAGTGTACTATAAAAACATTACTACCGGGACAGTCGAGTAAAAAGTTATCTATGTATCTGTAAATTAAAGAGTACTATTGCAATATCTTATAATTCTTTCTACATGCCTTTATCCCACCTTCATATGGGGTGGGCGCAACACACTATTTAAAGAATATTGCTGAAAGTATTTGGCAAAGTTTTTATGACCGGATGCCTGCTTGGGATCCAGTCCCGGGAAAATTAAATTAGAAAATTCGATTTGCCCGACCTGGGAATCGAACACAAGACCTCCTGTTCCACAGCCCATATATGATGCTACTATACCACTTATCTAATAATAATATGACCAGTTAATAACTTAATTTTATTTTATGTTTTATATTTATATCTACGAACATCCAGAAACAATATTAATAAAAACAAGGTTTATTATCTACGTTTCCGGTCCATATGTTAATAATATATCTCATAAATAAAATGCAAAAACTAAATAAGTAACGCAAATCTTTCTCTAGGCCACTGTATACCCGATATAACAGTTTGAAGGACTTTTAGCAATACAAGATCTGTCTAAGTTGATATATTTCACAACAAACGAGATGTGGTATTGTGATGGCGCCTCTGACGCTACACACACGGTAAAATATTAACTACGTGGAAAAAACCCCAGAATTAAGAATCGCTGGTCGTGAAATTTTTTTAATTACATGATTTGCCCGGCGCTAAAACCACCCAAAGAAATTAAGGCTAGGCAGACAATTAGTCGCAAAAACTAAGCCTAATCCTTTCTGCAACATGCTTGAAGGCCTATGTTACGCCGACGGTTGATTGACCCCATTAGAATAGGATAAGGGCGGGTAGAAAGAAAGACAGAAAATCAATATGATACAAAAATGCTGCAACAGAGATGTTCTACAAGTGTACAATCCAGCCTGAGATCTAATATCTCCCGTTTAGACAGCCCGGTATACTTTTGGTTTATATTTACCACCAAGCAACTGTTTATAAGCGTAGTGTTTTGGTTCCGAGGTTACTGAAGCCAGTGAAACTGCTTGGAATGACAAATGTAATCTGAGTGGTAGTTTGTGGTGGCTACGGTTTATCGGCCGACTTCCACAAAAGGAGGAGGTGCTCAATTCGTCGTTTTTTTATGTATGTTACTCGATGTCGCCGCCAAATGTGGACCGATTTTCAAAATTATTTTTGTGTTCTATAGAGCTTATTTCAAGTGTGGTTCCATATAAATTTGGTCACGATAGGTAATTTGGAAGTCGGCCAGTTAAGTTTTTAAACTTGTGATTATCGCTAATCAGGAAGTATAAAAATATATACTACTAAATATGTACGCTCACAATGATTTCTTAGGTTTACGCGAATATTATTCATTGAAATAAAACTCCGTAACCACAAAGGCTGGAAAACTTTCGAAACGTCGGGACTAAAAATAAAAAAAACAAATTGCGATAGAATCTATGTACTCGCACCTAAAATGTATCAAAAAGATCTAAAGAATATAAAAAATGTATATGATGAAATGAATGAATAGCAAGATTCGGATAAGATCAACAAATATTTTATTAATTCAGTAACAATTTGTAACCTCATAAAATAAAACAAAACCATCAATATAGCATTATACAAGTATGCAATATAATTAATCAATGAGTTATTACGAGCGTCTACAGAATACAACTATTAATCCATACGGTACGGCGTGGCGGCGTGGCGTGGCGCGGCGCTGCAGCGTGGGAAAGTTCCGACGCGAATATCATTCGTTGATTGATGGCCAGCGATTAAATCTGACACCACACTCACCACAGGCTCACAGCGCGTCCGTCACAGCGAGAAATGATTTTTTGAACTTTGTTACTGAGTGACTTTAGCTCACAGATTTACTCGCATTATAATGTTTGTCGGTTTCCTGAGGTGCAAGTACATACTTCCTCCCTTTCAACGATAAGTAGCGGCTTGATCGTCCTATGGTCATCGCCATCCCTCGAGCATTACCGATGGCGATAGGTGACGGTAACCACTTACCATCAGATACATCGTGTGTTCCACTACTCATCTGCCTTCGTACGTCAATAAGGAAACGGATGTAAACTGCGTTTTACAAATCAATCAGTAGGTAGCTGTAACCATCACTTACTCAATACTCAATATTTTCATCAATAACCTAAGATCGTTCCCGTTATTTAAAAAAATATTATATATATTAGGCACTCTCTATAGCCGATTGTTACTCATAAACAGATAGAGAAATTGCCAGTATCTTGCTCACCACTCAGACCATGTTGTAATGTTCCCGTGACAGTAGGTCGGGAAAAACCTGAGCACATTCACTGATCCGACCCGCGATCAGAGTCTGGTTGTTTCGACACAATCGGCCGCTGGAAATATTTTTATGAGATCAAATAACCAATTCAACAATAAGTTATGACGTTAAGTTATCGACATTACTTAAGAACAATCTGGTGGTACTCTAATTATTTATGGTACTATGTAGCAATACGTTTTATCGTCTTTTGTTAAGGCTTTTATAAATATCTGACATAATTGGCTATGGTAAACACTGTATAAATGTTATAACTGGCCTTCCCGGCTTTTATAACAAGAAGTAAGTATATGAGCAGATGGATCACCTGACGGTAATTCATAAATGGTTATAGATTTATGTACCAACAATCCCATAGGAATTAAAGAATATAAGTACGGTGGACCGACGACCTGATAAAGAATAATAATACTAATAATAAATACACCCAACAGTCACTCACCTAGTCCTGACCCCACACTAGGTATAACCTGTATCGTGGGTGTCAGATACTATGAGAGACTTTCGGTCTCACAACACCCAGACTTGAAACAAATATCTGTGGGCCACACAAACATTTATCTCAATGCGGAAATAGAATAAACTGTATGAAACACGACGAAAATGTTGGCACTTCATGCTGTCTGTTCTAAATACACAGTACCAGTCTAGTCGTGCTAATTCTCTCTTACGTATCGGTACCAGCTACCAACTCAGCCAAAGAGCTCCATTCATGCTGAAGACAAAGCGGTCGACAGCGTGGTTCTACGTCTCTGTACATGAGCATTAATGTCACAAGCCGAAGATCGACCTTAATCTAGTCTTAATAAAGACTAACAGCTGAAAGATCATTTCCAAGTCATCGAACACGAGTGGGCCGGTCCCCTGTCCCATGACATTAGTGCCCCTCAGGCGAGCCGCAAGATGCCGCGTCCTGTTATACCCACCTATCAGTTATCTATTAACTTAATTATACGCTGAACCAAAACAACTGGCAATCTTGTATAATGTTTGCATAGCTTTGTATCTACTGCAAAAGAACTTTTGTACAATTTAATTGTAGCATTATGTAAACTTGGCAATGCAAAATATATAAATGTGGCAGATATACTGCAAGAATGTCTCTTGAGATGGTATGGCCACGTTGAGAAGAAACCACAGGGGAATGTCTGTCGCTTGTATCGTTCTGGAGGAAGATATGAGAGCCAATGGTCGCACTGTGGAGAATGCTCAAGACCAGGAAAAATGGAAGCATTTAAATAAGAAAGCGTACCCTGGCACAAGGCCGTGATAACGCCAAGCAGAAAGAAAGATAAACTTGGCAATGCCATATACAGCATAATGAGTGATTTGGTAGCAGCGGTTTATACAGCAAACTAGAACTCAGGCTGAGATCCATAGAGCGAACTTCGACTATGTCTAAGTTAAAGAAGTGAACTCAGTGACGTAGTAGCGTAGTAGTAGTAGTAACATGCGCCGCAGAAGCCAACCACGAGATTTAATTTGGTAGTGATGATCCAGTTATGGTACATGGTGGTTAGGGTCCCGAACTAGTACACTCTAGGCTGTAGCCTGAGATGAAAGACCAACAAAGGCTATCTTACCATTATATCTCTTTCACTCACATTGGGATATATTCAAGGGTAATTTCGCCGCGTCAAAAAATCTCAAATAAATTATTATGCATTCAATTTCAAATTAGGAATTCTTGTGAAAACAGGTCGATCTGGAAATCTTTGGTGGAGGCCTATGTTCAGCAGTGGACGTCCTATGGCTGATGATTATGATGATGATGATGATGTAAAAATATTTTTGCTTGATGTTCCATTTTAGCAATTAACAATCAATTACTGTGATTGATAAACGATCAATTAGGTATACCTATCAATGGCCATTGCTTACGTGCAATGCGTCGTCTTATTGAAATAAACTATTTCTCTAATAAAATAAGAAGCAAATAATATAAAACCTAGGGACCGTAACAAAAGCTCTCACCACCCACAAACATCTCATAAAGATAAAACCACGGATAAAATAATCAATTTAATCCATTCTTGGCAACGTCGGCGTATTTATATTCAACAAATTTTGGTGTTTTTATTTTTACAAATTCGAACCACAGGACGACCCTGGCCTATTTCTGTTAAGGAAATTAGTTCCGTCTCGTTTTTGTTGTGATGATTTCAGAATTACGAATTAAATTTGTTTTTTATTTATTTAAAAACTGGTGTAAGTATTTTTATGTACAGTATGTGTGATATTTATACGTAATATGTCATCTTAATATTACTATGAGATTCAAGTGCTAAAGTCATGTGTTGCTATACTAGGGAATTTTATAATAAAACTATAGTTAACAAGAAAAATTCATATTCTGATTATTATACAGGAAATACTTACATCCTTCGAGTTGACACCGGTATATGAATACTAACTTGTTTTATTTAAATAAATTACCATGCGTAATTACCTAAAATAAAATTGTGTGTAATTAGATTTTTTAATGAAGCCCTTCACTTCATGGCTAACTATAGTTGACCCATTAATAATATAATGAAGCCTTAAATAAAACAAAATTTACGGATTCTATCACGATTTGTGTTATATTTTTATACCTGACGTTTCGAAGGCTTTGCAGTGTTCGTGGTCACTGGTTGGACATTTCAATATAAAACAAATCGTGATAGAATCCGTAAAAATTGTTTTATATCAATGTATAACATTTGCGTAAACTTAAGAAATCAGTAAGCCTTACTGGTGAAATGCTTCATAATCGTCCTTCACCTACCGAACCAACTTTGAAGATAAGTTATGTGATCTGTATAAAACCCAAAGACTTCTATGTATCTACTAGACACGCTGTTTCAAAGTAAAATTGTGGCACATGACGGCGAGTGTTTGACGTTTCACGACTAAGGAAAACAGCAGATTTCTATAGTAAGTTGAAGTCGATTAACAGAGACTTAGTGCGCACATTCTACGTACCGAACAGCCTGTCTAGTAGTATACATATACTTAAGTCTTTGATAAAACCCATCTACAACACTAGATAATGTATGATGACCTGCACTTACTCGAGGCCGCTCCCAACAGGCCAGTCTGAGAACTGAGGGAGGAGTAAGACGTCCTCGGTATGCCTCATAATGATGACATTTGGATTTACGCTATTATGATAATCTAAACAATATCGGCCTTCATTCAACAATGACATAGAATAAAACAACAAATATTAATCAAACATTTATTTGCATATTCTTAACAAAGTATAATCGCTACAAATAAATATTTCGTAATAATTTTACGGCCGTCATTATTGATTTTAATAAATAATGTTCAAAATTGTGTTAAATTATCTTATAATTATGAACTGTATAATAAAGTTACACGCGTCGTGTAGGTAATTAGTAATTAATTCAACGGACGCGATTTAATTAATTATAGAGTATTTTTACTGCCTGCGTGGCGTGGTGGTATTTCGGTGCGACTACGGTTCTGAGGTCTCGGGTTCGATCCCCGGGTCGGGCAAAGTGATATTGGATTTTTCCATATCAGCTCGGAGTCTGGAATTTGTGCCTGATATGGCGATAGGCTCGCCCCCTATCACATCTGGGACCGAACTAGGCTCGGCGAAATGTGGGTGTTCTAATTCTCTAGTACGCCTCTGCCTACCCCTTCGGGGATACAGCCGCGAGCTTATGTTATATGTTGTTTGAATAAAACTTGCCAATAGTGTAAACAAGCTAATTTAATGTATTTTATGAATCACAAGTATTTATTCACAGCTTTGCTTGTATAAATCACGACAAGTTGCGAATTCTCGCAGATTTTTACAAGACGTGTTCCTCCTTCGGTCGCACCAGTCCACTCTTAATTTAGGCAAAACAGTATAAATCACATGAGTTGAATCTCCATCACATGCATCGTTCATCGTGCTCAAGTTCTCCAGTTCGTCTCTGCCCACGCCTTCAGGGATACAAGCGTGAGCGTGTAGGAAACCTGTATATTTTTTTCCACCTGCCCTTATTCCACTCCATGTGGGGTTGGCGCAATACACATCTTTAACACACATAACATAAGCCCACGCCTGTATCCCCAAAGGGATACGCAGAGGCGCTCTAGCGACCTGAAACACCCACATTTCGCCGAAATTAGTTCCGTCCCAGATGTGATGCGTCCCGGGGGCGAACTTATTGCCATATCGGACACAAATTCTAGACCCCGAGATGATGTTGAAAAAACCCAATATCGCTTTGTCCGACTCGGGGATCGAACCCGAGACCTCAAGACGGTAGTCGTACCGAAATACAACTACGTCACCGAGGCAGTCAGACATTTTAAGGATGTTACAGAAAATATTTAGTTTAGTTTTTAAAACCGACCGATTGCCTGACATCAACCCCTTCTGCGAGAAATAAAAATAGATACGTAATAAAATGTACACTCATTAACATTTTGTTTACTCTATCCTCGTGTGCTTGAAAACGAATTTATATTAATGAATATCGCCAAATATAACAGACATTATACGATCCAAATTCTGTATTAGCTGTATTATACAACATTGTGTAATTTCGGACACTGCGTAATAGTATTATATTATTATTGTATTAATAACATAGTTGACAGCAGTACACACGATATCATACAGAATTCCATCGACATTAAAATTATAGAAATCCTTGTACGATACCGGCACGGTACGGCTGGTTCATATAGGTAATTGTCAAAATATTTATAAACATTGTTCTAATAACATGTCATAAATTATGATGTTACAAAATGTTACGTGACAGAAACAACGATAACGCAGGCAGAGTGCTATTATTTCACCCACGCTTCATCAAGCTTCTCAACAGCTGCTAGAGGCAAAGAGTCCATATACCTCGATATCGGCTGACTTACCTTTTGCCAAATTGTCTTGTAATAGATATTAATTACTAAAAAATTAATATATTCCACCTTTTGTCACTGGAGCCAAAAGGGAGTCTATCGCTCGCCATTAGCACCTAGAACGAGCCTATCGTCTACCAATTGTAACGCAATTAATTAAGTTGTTTAGACAAATAAGACTATTATGTACAAAATATGTAACCGATTTATTATTATGCGCTGTTAAGTTCGATAGACCGATTTACACCTTAAATATCCCTTCATGGTTACTGAAGATGTATCAAAATATTGATCGAACTTGTGACATATTGCAATCACTAAATCTCGCGGACACATTTACAAGCGTGGAGACACTCTAATTTGCAAATTGCATAATAATCGCACCGAATAACACATAATTACAAAATCAACACTTTCAAAGAACTAAGTGACTAACTGATTAATGAGGTATTTATTATATTTTGAGTTTTTTTTTTCAAAATGTAGCGATCTCGCGTCCTCGCGTCCAGCCACAGGCGACTCTCACGACAAAGTACGTATTCGGTGGTGTGTTGAGGTTGTGTTGAGTGTAGACGTCACGACGGACAATGTTGAGGAGTGAGGTGTGGCCATCGTGCAGGGAGCGCCTGCCACCTGGTATATAAGGATCAAGATGCGTTGAGGACCTCATACTACGAGCAGTCCTGTCGCAGTGCACTACTACAACTACAATCATGAAGTCTTTCGTAAGTGTTCAAGTGTTCATCATAAGCTAATTATATCTAGTGACAAATTACCATTTAATAACATAATATAGAGTTCAAGGCGAGAATAACAATCGCTTTTGTTTGTGATCATCAATTTACCTCTTTTTAATTGAGTTCATAGTTCCAGGGTTAACCCTGTCACTTGTCACCTTTGTATTAGTTGTCTTATGACCTAAACTAAGATATGAAAAGGGACTTTTAAGGGCAATCCAATATTGCTCAAATGAACAATAGCTCGCAAAAAATATATAAAACCATTTTTATCATTTACAATCCTTTTATTCTAATAATAATCCATCGCATAAACGTGCATTTTTCCTCAATAATATCACATATAATAGTAAATGTTATGACATTTAACAAACTCTATGGAGTTGTCGTAGTTAAGTGGTTTCGTAACGATGCACATGCGTGTGCATTAAATCTCATCAGACTAGGCACTAGGCAGGGTGTGTCCGTAAAGTACCTACTTGTTCAAGACAACATTATCATTAATTCTCATTCATTTTATAACTGGATGTAACATAATCCACTTGAACAATTTCATTATTAGTGATGATCGGATATCACTTCAAGCTGGCAAAACGAATTGCAAGTATTACATATGGCCTACAACGAATATTGGGAGTAGTCCTAGTACCCTTTTAACAACCAGTGTCTACATTTTAGAGATGTTTTATACCAGATGTAACTATTTAATGATTGCAGGTTTGCTTCCTGACCCTGGCCGTCCTGCTGGCTGTGGCCTCCGCCGGCTACGTGAGCAGCGGCTGGTCCTCCCCCTACTCCGGCTGGTACTCCCGTCCCTCCTATAGCCGCATCTCCTACTCGCCCTCGTACGGCAGCTACGGCGGCTACGGCGGCTACGGTAGCTACGGTGGCTACGGAGGAGGATACAGCGGCTACGGAGGATACGGCGGCTACGGAAACGGATGGAGGAGCTCCGGCTACAACAATGGCTGGTGGTGAACACTGAACACAGATCAGTGACCATCTCTCCAGGAACACATTACACCATTGTTCATCTGATATATAATATTGGAACTTGTACCTGATTAAATTAGTTTACTTGCAAATTATTTTTTAATTAATACAAATTCAACGAGATTTATATAGCAGAAATAAAAATTTTATTTTTTGTTTTAAAATTTGTTTAATTCATTTACGTTCTAACCTTGATATTAGATTTTATAATGTGCACTTTTGAAAAACCAGTCAAAAATTCTAGGTCGCATACTCATCAGATAACATTCGGAAGAGTTATAAATTAGGAGTTTAAAGCTACGCGTAATAAGTATAAACAATGAGTAGTAAAGTAACCACTCACATCGTTAAATCTTCACTTAAAGACAATACATTAGCGCAAGTTAACATTGCCTAAGTGTTTGTTACACATTGGTACACACGGGCCTATGAATTTGTTTACTGCGACAGAATAGAAATGATATGGATATGTGGTAATATTAAGATTAATTATTCTAATTTTATGGTTATAGCGTCTGCTTGCTAATATATACGCAAAAAATAAAATTTATAAATATATTTCAATGTCAGTATAAATGTAACGCATTAGCCGTGAATACGTGTGATCTTGCGATCGTAATAATATACGAGAAGAATGTTAATCATCTCATTAAAGTGACCAAACCCAGTTACAGATCCAGGTGCCCATCAAAACAATTTGCGAACACGTAGTCAAATATACATAGATATATTATATAACTATAATATAGTTATAGTAAATAACGAGAACGTTTACGTTACTTGTCATATATCTCCCTTGAAGACTTAGCGCAAATACGATGCGACGCCTTAATAATGTATGTATGCTTTTGTTTTGTCGTATTCACTATACCATATCCTTCCTCATTTCGTATAAAGTCGTTATTCATCATTTTAAATAAGTTCACCAGGTGAGCTCGTCACGTGGCTTCACATAAGTGCGTTATCCCGGCCTAGAACCAGTGTCCTTGCTTCTTAAACGCTTCCGCTCAGTCCGGTCTTCAGCAACAATATACATAACTTACTTTTAACTAACTCCACCTTTAGCTAGCATTTCACAAGTCATATCTACCATTCAAATCTCATTTACATAGGTGCTAATCGTTACCCTGTAAAATGGTGACATACATACGGACCGTGCATATGTCAACATTTTGACTCATTAGCTTTACTTTGAGTTTGACAAAGACTTTAAATTATACAATTTGGATTTCCCAATGGAACCTAGATTAGACTGACACACGTTTGATTGTAGACAACACACTCTCGAAACCTGTACACTTGACTAATCATCTAGTTCTAGCGCAATACAAATTGTATTAATAGAATAGAATAAAAAATCTGCTAAGAAAGTATACTAGTTTTCGACCGACTTCCAAAAAGGAGAAGGTCCTCAATTCGTCTGTATTTTTGTTATGTATGTTACGCGATATCTCGGCCAAATGTTTGCTCTTTTACAAATGTTAGAAATATCGTATTATGGATTTTTTATATTCACGAAACTTGTTTTCCAGAATATACTAAGATCACCAGGGTCGGCTCATAGCATCGCATACGAGTATGCGTATCGGTGCGACGCATCGCGTCGTATCCGCCCACGATTCTTTTATTTCTAAGCTGTAGTGCGTAGTTTCGTGCATTCTTCATTAATGTTCTCCTTCATTTACCATTTTGTAATAACGCACCGCTATGAACGGACACGCACCGTGGGAAGAGCCTCGCGCGCCACGTTGTGGTGCGAGTCGCCTTCATGCCAGTGAGACAGACTTCCCTTTCGGAAATCCTGTTGGCCTACCAATGTAACTTTAAATGTTTTTACGAGTTTAGTCAACATACCATGACATAAGCTCTCGCCTGTATTCCCGAAGGGGTAGGCAAAACCGCACTAGCGAACTAAAACACTCACATTACGCCGAGTTTAGTTCCGTTCCAGAAGTGATAGAGGGTGAGTCTATCGCCATATCGGGCACAAATTCCAGACTCCGGGCTGATACTGAAAAATCAAATATTACTTTGCCCGACCCGGGCATCGAACCCGAGACGTCAGGATGATAGTCGTACCGCACGCAATACCACCACGCCGCCGAGGCAGTCAACGTTTAGTCAACAACCTACGAAATGAGATCCATGTTGATGTTATGGTTTTTCTCTTTCAATAGATATACATATTTTTTATCACAATGTACTACGCTAGCCTATTAAGGTTCCAGATATATTATTTTTACATTTTGATACATAGACATACATTACGGAACCCAAATAAACGTTATCAAAAAGTAAATAAACATGGCACTCCATCAAACAACCTTGAGCCATAACTCTATAAGTTGTTAATGGGTTTCGCTCCTTTTTGAACGTTATGTGCAATATAAAATATTGTAAACAAAATCCCCGACATAATGAACAAACATGTTATTGCAATAGTAATGTATGTATGAAGTGTTTTTAACGAGGGCCGGTAAAAGTAGTTTGTTAGGAGACAGCCAGCCCACTTACAACACATATTAATAACCGCCACTTATGACATCAGGATGTGTCCAAATATAATAATTTATTAATACTAGTCATGAGCTTTTGTCATACAGAATAATTAAGCTGTAAACAAAGAGGTTCTGGGTTCGAGTCCTAGTTCAACCGGAGTGTTTTTCTAACACTATTTTCCCCGAACTCGAAGAGCCTGTCATAAAAGTAAAGCCAAATCCTTTCTGCAGCATGCTTGTAAAAGTGTGTTGCGCCGACCCCCATATTATGTTGGGATAAGGGCAGATAAAGAAAAAGCTTATAGAGGAAAATTGAAATACTTATGATTTCCCAATTTGGGACTTGAACCAGCGCTACAGCGCTCTCAAAGTGGTTGGCCCAATGGTACCCACTAGACAGTAGGTACACCGGCATTACATTGAACAACAACAATTATTAACCGCATTAAAAGTATTATTATCATTGTAATGATGACGAAATATTCAAAAAAGTCTTGTCTTGCAAAATTTTGTAATAACTAATGAAAAGATAACAGCTGTCAGCTTTAATATCGAGCATTAGTCAAGCAGATATCAGATAATAAATTATACGCTTATTTTTATAACAAGAGACAAGTAGTATTTTAAGTTACAATTTTTTAAAATGTCTACTAAAAAACAAAATATACCTCTATTATTTAAATAGATAAAATAGTTCCAAAGTCTTCAATATTTATTTCCAAATCTTCATCCTAAAATTTATAACGATCAATCAAAATCAATACTGAGATAGCGTAATATAGTTACATAGAGTTGATACAAGTCAGTGCGTGACGTTGGGAGACGTTTGCATCAGAACTTGAATCCTAACAAATATTTGTATGCCTACATATATATGTATAATGCTAATACGTATAAAGATTTCCCAACACTCATCCGACTGTGAAGTTCAGTCTTACTAATATGGTTTAGGGCCACTTGCAGCTCCGCGATAAATCTCTATTTAATCCAAATCTTATTATTCTTATTAATCTTATTAATTATCCTTAGACGTTTATTAGGCTGTGGCTTTTATATTTAATAGACTTAATAACTTGTTTACTTTATGATTAAAAATAACCCATAAGTCTATGAAATCTCTAGGGACCATATTTTTCACGTTATTTGGTGACATCTCAAAATTAGGTTTATTCACTTAACGGCATTTTAGCTTGAGTATAGCACTCACAGGCCACAGCACAGAATGGACCAAGCGAAAACTCAAATAATCTTTAAGAACCTTATAGTTACTTTTAATATAGTAAAAGTTTCATTTCAAACAATGATAGGATATTCGAATCCGCCCGGATGGCGACCACCGTACACATGGTGCTAAAACCTGCCATAGTAACCCACACTCCGTGTGTGGTTCGCGTTCCCGGATCAGCCAGTGTAGTTCCGGTTGTCTCGAGGGGCTTGCGGCATGACTTGATAGCTGGTTCAGACGGGTATGGGGGTATCCCTGTATCTGCATCGGTCATCCGCCTGTCTTGTCGCAAGCCCCTCGATTTGCTTCTTCCCTCTTCGGATTTGGAGTGTGAAGAAGCATAAATAGGCCGGCATGATTCTGACGACCACTGATAAACACATTGTTTGTCAGTGGTCCCTAGTTTTTTTGGACAGCACTACGCTTACCATCAGGTGCAGTGTAGTCACTTTACCGTGCTCGGATAAAAATAAAAGATATTTTGTGAAATATCATTGATTTTAGCTTGTAATTTGGTCACACACATACTACGCAGTTTTAGCTTAACACGAACGCCAAATGAGACCGTTCGAGACTTGAATTCTAATAGTGAATTTGTGGCAACTTTGCTATTACGTTTTGTACAGCCACTGTCAATGAGATTGCGGAACAAGCAAGAAACATAACATTATAATATGATAAAATAACTAAACCATAAAATATAATAAATGTTCATATTTGCGGTTTTACTAACTAAATTTGCTAGGGACTGGTTTCTCTAGGCGAGGTCTACGTCAAGCAGGCAGCCGTTCTTAAAACCTAAGCCTCGTTGTCTGAACTCTGAACACATAATTTATGTATAATAATAATATTAGCCCTGTAATATTACTGTCCCACTGCTGGGCACGGGCCTCCTCTACTAATGAGAGGGGTTAGGCCTTAGTCTACCACGCTGGCCTAATGCGGGTTGGTAGACTTCACATACCTTCGAAATTCCTGTGAAGAAATTCTCAGGTATGCAGGTTTCCTCACGATGTTTTCCTTCACCGTTATAGCAAGCGATATTTCACAATGAAAATACACTTAACATAGAAAAGTCAGAGGTGTATGCTCCATTTTGGGGTTGGTCTCGAACCTCCGACACTTGTCTCGGCAGTCCGTACCATTCCCAACTGAGCTATCGCTGCTAATAATTTATGTACCTATGGTAATTTAGAGAAGAGTCGCGTGTCAACTCATGTAATAGATTTTCGTACATTGTTCAGATAATGTACCGTTTACGTATCCATTACCGCAACCGCAAGTCGTACGTGTGCGCAAATTTTATGTGCCTATAACTTCTCGTATACCGATACTCAAGTTGTTAGAGACTATAAAGATCATGGTCCATTACAATCGCTCCGCACCCGCCCCAAGCTCGGCTACGCCTCATGAGAAAATTGCGGTCAACGAGCGGGCAGCGCGCTCTTACCAATTGTACCCAATTTAGGGAAAAAGAATATGGGTAATATAACTGGATAAAAGTGTTGTTTTTCTTTCAATATTCGTTATTGGGATTATAATAGTCCCTATTGTAGTCGGCTGCCATGGGGGGGTTACCACCATCTCGTATAGCAGTATTATTATAATCTTACTTGTACCGATTCCCATACAAAACAAACGAAGAACGATTATAATAGTACTGCTATAAGAGGTCGTGGTAACCCTGCAGGTCGCCGCCGGACACTTTTTTAAAGACGTAGCAGAAGAATTTGTCTAGTGTTTACAACCAGCAGCCCGCTTGAAATCAACTCCCTTTGAAAGGTACAGTATAGGAGTTCGAATATGACAATTTTGGAAAATGTTTTAATTTGAAACGTCCGATATAGGAGTTGCCCGAAGTTTTCATTTGCACACCTTATTACGTGAAGAGAAATAAGCTGGGCGAAATATGGGGAAACCAGTACTCTAGTCCATTTCTGCCTACCCAACAAAATTGTACGTAATTTCTGAACCATAAAATTCTGAACTGAAATTGAAATTTAAATTTAAATTCTGAACCATAAAAAGAAACGTAGGAAGGTTAGGTAGATGCAAGGGTTTCGCGACAGACGCGACGACACGCGCGTTGCCTTTGTAGACTCAATATAACAAAGCCTTCTTGTCTCCGGAAACACAACTTTTGTAACATCTACAAAACACCATGGATCTCATAAACGTATGCAGCGAACAACATGTTTAACCCATTTATAAGTTAAATCTGCAGTCGCTACTCGCTGTCGACCTTTACAAGTGATTATAAGTTAATATTCGCATCGTTTGGTTTCATCACTATGTTCAATGCTCTGCTATTTGGGACATCGATTATAATTTAAATAATATATGAGCGTGACACGGGTTTAATAAATTATACTGAATGTGTCACTTCCACTTACAAAACTATTCCACAGGTGTCCATATGAATATTACAAATGCGAAAGTAATTATGTGTTTGTTATGTTTTTACGCTTAGTCCACTGAACCGATTTTGATATCATTTCATGCGAAATCACGTAAATGGAAAAATGTACATCAAATAAAGGGAGTAATTCCAAAAACCATTCAAGCGAGTGTGGCCACGTTCACATACTAGTCAATCCATCGCTGTAGTGAACTTTCGTCTGCACTTGTGACATATAGACTTTATTATACTCATCATAATAATGAGTTCCAATTTTCGCTTTAATTTTAGAGTTCCCAAACTTTTTGGTCTTGTATACCCCTTGCGATGTTTTGTTGTTTTGGGTAAACTCCCTGATTACCTTATATTGCATTTAAAAAAAAAACATCAATTTCAAATGTGTTTTATTCATTACATCGCACAGACCCTCAATTCTTTTTATTGCTCTGCGTCTTCGACCCTAGGGAATAGATGTAGACCACTGTGAAACAACACAAGTGTGAAACTAGACAAGTGTGAAAGGTTAATAAATGAAATGCTTCGCTCGTTGACCGCTGTATTCACTAATTACAATGACATCTGCGGCGGAAATAAGTTCAGCGGATTATGGGTATAGTAGTTCTCTAATTCGACTCTGCTTATCCCTTCAGGGATACAAGCGTGATCTTATGTATGCATGATTCTTGCTGCATCATCAGACATAGTATTGGCAAACTAGTAGTTTGACTGTTTTACAACATTTTTAAAACGTGTTACTAATAATTAACACTCACAATAACGTTATACAGGGTGTTTCATAAAGTTGGTATCCATAATAACTTCACTTAAAGGGAGGATGGCTAGCAATCTAGCGGTAAAGTTTAAAATTTCGTAAGGCTTATAGTTTTTGAATAATGAAAACTTGAATTTGTGATGAAAAACTTTTTTCTGGCTCACTGGGTCAGCTGCAGCACATTTACAAACTATCTATGGGTTAATTAATTATTTTTAGTATACACAAAACCGTTATTTTGCTATTTGCGTCGATTTACATGTCACATTCCGAATTTAAAATTCCCATGTTTTAATATTGATTAAAAAAATATAATTAATTTATTATTTCTTAACTTTACCATTGCACTTGAAATCGTTCTCCCTATATGTGGAATTATTATAGGTACCAACTTTATGAAACACCCAGTATAACAATTGTATTGTTTTGTCATTGATATATTAATAATTTCATTATAAGTAGATATAATAAAGACAGCTTTGACTGAATTCCCTGAAACACTCCTTTACATATCGGTGTTGAAATATGCGTAGTAACACAAATGATAAGGGGCACATTACTGTATAACTTCAGCCGACGACGCGACGCGACGTCTAGATGTCTAGAGAGTGTTACTCTATTGAAGTACACAACTCCCGTGGCACTAGGCAGTTGCATACATCGCATTATGTGTGAGTTGTGTGACTGAACGTGTGCAGCGTGGTTACTGGTTACATAACCGTAGCGTCGTGGTACTCGTGGTTGCGTGGTCGCGTGGTCGCATCCGCCGTCACCCGCGGCGATCACGGCCAAGGTCGCGCGGACAGCGGACCTCCTCACTGGTCACACCACTTACACTCGCACTCGCACTTTGTAGAAAGTTTTTGTTTTTGTATTCATTAATTCCTATCATTCTATGGGGGAAGGTTACGCATTATAATTACACTTTATAGGTTATTAGCATTGATAAATGTTTACAATAAATGTATAGATAAACTACTAATAATAAACAACAATTAAAAAGTGTACGCTGAATAAGCAGATTAAGACGTATATATACGTAAATTACTTACTACAAGAATACTCTTGTATAGTAGGATTGCTAATTAAACGGAGTAAACTGACATTTCGAATGTTGCCACTTTTTAATGAAATTTAAATAGTGCTGCGGTAAAAAGATCAAGATTATTTAAACATTTCAATTCAGTGAACCATTTAATTCTTTCATTTTCTAAAGTCCAACTCAAAGTCGTAATTCCTGCATAATGTGTGATTAGTACTGCATGTCTCTTGAATTATAGTCATAGTAAATTACTGCATGGTAAGTTATGGCATGTCTACTGGAATTCTAATCATGGTTCATTATAAACAAAATTTACAATAGCTATGAATGTGCGGAACGTAATTTTTCTCAAATAATAAAAGTAATATTTGTAATTTTCATTGTTATTATTTCGCGTATCTGTTATGATTATTTACGCAAAATGATTTACACAGACATTTAGTCGAAGGGTTAAGCTGAAATTTCTAAAAATACGCTACAAAATTCTAATTTTCCAAGTTTATTTCTTTGAATGATAAGGATTGAACTAGATCAATCACTATGTTTTGGAAGTAAGCAACATTATTTTGAAAAGTGACATTTCGATCTGTCAGTTTACTCCGTTTAATTAGCAATCCGACTATAGTAAGTAATTTATAGTTCACAAGTTTTAAATAGACTAGTCTACCCAGTCACAGAATAATAGTAACCATAGTAGTAGTAGTCAGCTATAAGCTTTACTTTTTAATAATACACTTAACGTTCACGGATCTAAATAAATAATTATAAAATACAAAACGTTTTTGGCATATCAGTCATTTAAGATGACTTGTATAATAATTTCAGTTTATTCCAATTAATTTGTTGGTATTGAGAAAAACCTACAAAGAGCAAGGTTTTCCTGCGGTTAGTCACACTGCACACATTATGAAACTTATTGGTAGAGTTACTTAACCACGACACAGATGTCAGACTTTTTGTAGCCTTCAAATATATAGATGACATGTTTAAATACGTTTATTGTGTGTACTTTGACATCTAATGCATACTATAGGTTTACACGTGTCATATAGTAGCTACATATACTTACTAAATATCTAAAAAAATATGTCACGGTAGTCAGCGGCTTGTCTGTGCCAGTGGCATAACTAAGGACTATGGGACTATACGAGACTGTCCCGCCCACACACCCGCCACTGTAACTCCTGCAAGCCAGGATCAACAATGGCACGCATTTTACGACACCGAGCAATGAAGCTCGGCGAGTCTCAGATAATGCAAAATTGTCTTCATTCCGCAAAGATTAATCAAACAGAAAGGTAGGGAGGAGTTGGAATTATAAGGTTTCCACTTCCCTCCGGATACCACGGAAATTCGTCCTAATTTCCACAAAATCCATATAGGACTAGTAACCCATCAAAAGCCGGATAAGTTGCACTCGTAAATAATTAGCCGGATACAACCGTAACATTAGTCGCTGGACGCAGGCCGCTTGCAACAGGTCGATTTAGAAATCTTTGGGGGACGCCTATGTCCAGCTGTGGATGTCCTGTGGTTGATGATGATGACCGTAACATTACAGGTCAATCACCTGGTAAACCTAAACCTTTAGTGCATCTCGCACCATTAGACACAATGTAGTTCTACATATTTTCGTGCTACAATAAAATAATTCGATTGTACTCTTTAAGTATGTTACGTTAAATTTATCGATATCTAGAGAGTTGAGAGAAGGACAGTGGATTTTTTTCGTAAGGTTTATAATTTATTTAGTTTTGCCAATAATATTTAAATTTCCTCCATTAGCTAATATAGTGGAGTGATTTAAATGACCTCCGTGGACATTAATTTTATTATCGAACATTTAAATAAAGCGCGACCCTAACACACATTTTGCGGACACTCGGAAATTCTCATAGACTGGCATTTGCACCACAGTTTCGCTAGCAAAACCTGAAGTTAACTGAATTCAAAACTAACGAGCATCTGAACTCATGTAGTTTTATGTTTTTTTTTACCAAGTTCAAATTATAAAACACACAGACCAATGGAATTGGTATAATTTTGAAAACTTGCGCCGCAATAGGTAGGAACAATAAGATAATAATGCATGTTGATTTACCTTGTAAAAAATGTTTTACGATATGCGACAAGTCCTATTATATGTTATACATTAAATGTTATTATATATTAAATGTTAGTGACTAACTTTCGACCGCAGTTTTGCTCGCTTTAAATGACTGACAGACACGCAAATGATATTGATATTAGAGAAACATCTTACAAGGTATGAAATAAAGCATCCCAAGCTAATTTGAATATGCTAACGACGGAACATGTTTAACAAATCCTAGCGAATTACTTAACCGTCGAGCTAACTCTCGCAGCAGATTAAAGTTCATACCAATTATTTCATTAACATTTTAATCAATAAATAGTAAATACGTCAGAACTTAATAAAAAGATTCATTTTAGATGTCACACACCTTATAGAAAACAAATCAGACTTATTCAACAGATAACACTAAACTAATTATTCCCAATGAAATATGTCAATTTGTTTACGGATTCTCTCGCGATTTGCTTTTATTCTTAGTTCCGATGTATGAAATTAGTTTTATTAAAATTATTAAAATTCGCATAAACTTAGAAATCACTCGAATGTATTGAAGCTGTACTGTAATCACGAAACTTCTCATGCTATAAATGAACGAGTTTAACATAAAATAGTACGCATCGTCGATCACTGAAGAATATTCTCGAGTATCTGTCGACTGTTATTTAAGTAGATATTATACCAGTTTGTGACGAGCTCAGAGCTGAGAGCTAAGAGGCGCGTGTCGGCGTGTGTAAATGGTGGCTTGTGTTTGGTGAGGCCTGATCTGTCTCGTGCGCTCCTGACATAGTATAATATAGCACCTCTTCACATCTACCAAGGCAGAACAAAGCTATCGAGCTAGTGCTAAGAAATAGAAAATTATCGTCATGTGTGTTTTATTAGTTAATTAGTCTTTAGTAGCCGATAAATTTCTGACTCTGGGTTTAATTTCCCCACCCAGACATTTTTTTGTGTGATATGTGTTTGACTGTACGACTATAGTCATGAGGTCTCGGGTTCCATCCCCGGGTCGGGCAAATTGATATTGGATTTTTTAGTATCAGCCCGGAGTCTGGAATTTGCGCCCGATATGGCGATAGGCTCGACCCTATCACATCTGGGACGGAACTAAACTCGGCAAAATGGCTGTTTTAGCTTGCTGATGCGCCTCTGCCTATCACTCGGGGATACAGGCGTGAATCTTATGTATGTTGTTAACCGTTGAGGTGTATTTGATTAAAAAGAAGTATAGGTAAGTAACACAACATATATTGTTAGTAACAGCGACACTTGATCCACCACAAGTGCAAAGTAATAGTTTTAAAGTAAAAGGCTCATTTACTTCTTTAATTGCCTCCTCACCATCATCATAATCATCATCAGCCATAGGACGTCCACTGCTGAACATAGGCCTCCCGCCAAAGATTTCCAGACCGCTCCTTTAATTGCTTCATGAATGTTATAATTAGATTGTCTTGTTAGACGTGTCGCATATCGCTATAACTGTGCGCTTAGCTTACACATGACGTAAACGTACAATTTATCTTCCAGATCATACAACAACCTACAAGGTTTACAAAAAACACACGTTTTAGCATAAATAATAATTTATTGCTTAATAAACTCATTCCGCGCAAGGCGATAGCTACCTATTTACTACCAAGGTTATAATCTAAATTTTGAATATGAATTTGACTAAAGAAAGCTTAGACTGTGAATCAAAGTATTTCATATTATTTCTATATATTAGTGACTCCTCTGCCTACCCCTGAACTAGGTGATCAGGTTGTCTTTACCTTGGTCTAGCAGCAGTGTGGTTGGTTTATGGGCCAGACATTCGTGGGATTGAAGGGATCAAGAGGAATTTATGTAACGCAAAGGACGTAAAAACGACGTGTTGTGACGATTTTGTACGAGTAGGATAAGGGCAGAAGAAATAAAAAAATATTTCTTTCTGTCTAGCGTTCGGTCAGTCGGGATGACCTAGTGCCAGGGTCTGCCTTCTTTCTTAAATGCCACCACTTCGCCTGGTATTGAGCATCCTCCACAGTAATACCATTGACTCTCATATCACCCTCCAAAACGTCCAGCCAGCGCTTTTTGGGCCGTCCACAGGGACGCAAACGAAAGAAGAGATAAATTAGTTATAACGTTTAAATACACATTTTACACGAACATTCGTTTCAAATTATAACCCGACCACTTTACATATCTAAAATCTCTTACATCATTAGAACTTTCTAAGCCTCACCCTGGATACATTTCACAAGCTAGTTGTAACTATCTGTCGTATCTGACAGCTATGTGACTCACCACTCACCACTCACCTCCCAGTTACACCGCGTCTTACAAATGTATTAAAACATTTTACGAGCGTTCATACATGAAACTCGATCTTCTGGTTTTTCCTAATGACACATTACACAGTATAAAGAAGAATGACAACTGTTGCGAAGAATATTACGCCAATAAAATGTATTAGCTTCGTTGACCCGTGGTGAATATTCGCGAATGTTGAACACACGTTGAAATGGTTATAGTTCACATAATATGTTTATACTCAGCAGACTCAGTTGATATAAAATTAAATTTCCAAACATGTAGATTTCGCGCGTTATTGTGGTTTTAAAATGAGAATCGAAGCCAGGGGGGTTACCACAACCTATTATTATTATAATTTTACTTGTACCGATTCTCATATAAAACAAACGAAGAACGATTATAATAATACTGCTATAAGAGGTGGTGGTAACCCTACAGCACCTGCTGGTTCATAGTTCATATACGCTCTACTAACTAGACCAAAGAGGCAACAATTTGAACACATAGTACTTATAACTAACTTAAATAAATGATATTAACAATAATTATAAAAACTATTCCAATAACGTGTATACAAAAGCGATTGTCCCTTTTATTCTTCATTGCGCACAACGAGTGCTACCTCCGTTCAGATGATTATAAATATTATATTATGAGCTTGTGCTATGTATATTGTCAGAAGAAGCCAGTTCAAGGGCGCATCGACGAACATCTCTAAAGATGGACTTCCATCCTTTGCATCAAGCGTTTACCGTGCGTAATAATTATATTTTTATTATTCAAAATCCCACTGAAATTTCCATTGACACAGTACGATCTAAAAAGGGCTATACTAGCATAAAAGGCAGACGTAGCGAAAATAGAAAAAATAATAAGAAGACAAATGCTGCTTTCTCTTTCAATTTAATAACTATTGATTAGCCGAAAATTTGGAAATGTTTAGTTTTTTGGTAGGAATTATTATCCCGTGTTTGATAAAAGGTGTTCCATATAACTCATTACATGCAATGCTTACTAAAACTCCTTCAGCACTCGTATTTTGCGCCGATTGTACCATCTCGCAGATTCGACAGTTCACTGTATAAACGCTGCGTCATCGATACGTGTGGTTGACGCTTGCGACTTGACGCAATGATTGGAACTCTATCTTTACAAGCGACGAATAGATTCACGCATCTTAAATAATCTTAATAAAACAATTTGAAGGTCCGCGTTTAATTTATGGCCTTAATAATTAATTTTCATAATTGTCAATATCACAGATGAGTTTGCTTCTCAATTTATGATAAATTCGCTATTGCCCGAACTTGACGATACTGTACTGGCTATGCTTCGAGTTTTTTGATATATGTACTCATTTATATAAAAAATATCGATTAATAAATATACTATATATTCTTGATTCGAACATATACATATATCTATAGATATATGTGGTACGTACAAATGTTGTCATGCTCGAAGCAAATCCGGCCCTGATATTTTATGTTGTAATATAGTGCGATTCCAAATGTTAAAGCAACCGCCGAGATATTGCTACAGAACCACCAAAAACCATAACACGCCAAAAACAAGTATCCACTGATCAACATTAAAATCTTTGCAATTCGATCGTTTTGCAACTGTACCGACGTACAGACGGTGTTAATGTTATTCGAAGTTCGTTGTCATATTTATAAGCTACTCGTAATTTTCGTCATAATATATAATGGCATAAATCATTTAAGGATTATAAAATGCGATATTATTTAATGTGCAAAGCATTTGATGATGTCGCATCACGATTATTTGTTTCAAATTATACATAATACCTATTTTGCAGAAAAATCATGTCTATCAATCAAACTACGCTTTTAAAAAAATGCGTAGTTTAAACCGCGTATACGTAGCGTTTAACTTGAAATAGATTTGTGGAATTAACCATATAATTTAAGAATAATCGAATAGAACAAAGACAAGTTGAGCACGTCACCTTTGTGATATCAAACTTCACATGTGACCAAATCATAATTCTTTATATTTTTATATGTGGGTCTCTAGTTCGCTTCCGCCTACCCCTTCTGGAATACAGGTAGGATAACGTCTATGTATGTATGTTGTAATATCTACTCAACCTTAAAAGTAAGGTAAGCAGAATACTTACGACTGATTTTCTCGGTGCATCTGCCCAGACCAGGGGGCAATTCCGATGCACAGGTGATTCAGTGACGTGTAAAAGTGACCCTAGGGTCTAGGGCTGAGATCTATAGAGTGAACTTCGACAAAGTGAAGTCTTAGTCAAAGTTACGAACTCAGTACTGATTTTGACTTAGTCCGAATATTTTTCTACAAGAATTTATTCGCTTAAGCTGTCTGTCAGTCTATTTTTCTTGTAAAAAATGACTCGGACTAAGTCAAAGTTCGATTTGACAATTCCAAATCCTCACTGAGTTCGTAACTTTAAGACTTAGTCGAAATTTGCTCTATTGATCTCAGCCTAGAAGCTCAATAAAGATGAATGATGTTGGATTTTTTTATTTGATCATAATATCCGGCCTGTAGGTATGCCTGGCGCATACAAGAGGCTCACCAATAGAGGCGACTGTTACTGTTGTTCGAATATGGCGTCACATTATTTGTTTAGCTAATGGTTATGAAAACAAAACCGGCCGTATAACACGTACATAATATGTTTGCGCATGCGCTGTTTTACTAATCCTAACCTTTACTAGGGTTGTTAAAACACCTGTCTTTGAATTATTTTATTTTTGTAAGTAAAAACACTGCTTCTATGTGGATTGTAAAGCAAGAGGTCTTCAGAACCAAAGATGCCAGAGATAGAATGAGTTTTTACACTGCGTTTATCTGCAACTCCTTTCTGCAGTACCTAATTATGCGTAAATCGTATTACGGTGATCTGATGGTAATATTATGAGTCAAGTCAAGGATATGATGCTTTCTTTCTTTCTTGCTACCTGTCCTTAACCCATCTTAATGTGGGATGGGCGCAACACACTTTTTTTTATACGGGCACGGCAAAGTAATACACTGCACCTGATGGTAAGCGTAGTACAGTCCAAAAAAAGTAGCGTCCACTGACCAACACTGTGTTTATCAGTGGTCGTCAGAATCATGCCGGCCTATTTATGCTTCTTCACACTCCGAACCAGAAGAGGGAAGAAGCAAATCGAGGGGCTAGCGACAAAATAGGCGGTTGACCGATGCAGATACAAGGATACCCTCATACCCCATCTCAACCAACCATCAAGTCATGCCGCAAACCCCTCGAGAGACATTTTTTAAAGCATGTTACAGAAAGGATTTGGCATAGTTTTTACGACCGGCTGCCTGCCTGACATCAAGCCCCTTTGAAGGATCCAGTCCCAGACAAATAAATTAGAAAATTCGCTTTCCCCGATCTGTGAATCGAACCCACGACCTCCCGGTCCACAGCCCATTTATGCTGACACTGGACCAAAGATACGACATGATATGATGCATTACATATAATATCAGGTTCTGGCCTGTATTATACTGTCCCACTCCTTGGCACGACCGGAATGCTGCGACCGGCTATGAATTTAGTTTATCAAGCTCGGCAATACGGAATCGTACTTGGTTTGCAAATTGTATATGAATGAATGTTTTTAACATGACGTGATTGTCAACCCTAAGATTTATGACTATAGTCTAATGAAATGTTAATGCAATAAAACTCCAAGAGCGATGACATTGTCGTGCAACTTGTAAGCGGCCTATATCCCACGGTCACACGACGCCGCGACGTTTCACACCTCGAACGACCACCTCACCGGTCACCACACTGATTCTTATCACTTGACGCCACACCATGGTAACATGTCTTCTAAGAGTTCTAAGCTGGAATCTAAGTGGAATGCTACGACGGCCGAGGCATGACCTGACTGAGGAAAACAAAGACAGTTAATTTTATGTTGTTCTCAGATGTGATGGCATAAGAATAACACAGATAGTTTTAAGCTTACGCTAAGAATCTATTGTCGTGTATATCAAGAACTACCAGAAATTTTGTGTCCCAAAAAAAATTGAACTGTAGAGCCACCGTCCAATATCACTACGGCAGCTCGCTGTTGCGATTCGTTCGGTGAGTCAGATTTCCTATGACCTAAAAGTAGTCGCCCCTTCCAAAAATTCAATTCTAGCCATTCATTTGTATGGAATTTTGACTAAATGTCATCAATGTACAGCGGGCTCGATACAAATGGAATTGTCGAAAATATTTATGCTTGGGCTACTTCGGGCATCTACTTGCATAACTGTGGCAACCCTCTAAGGCTGGAATCAATAGAGCGATTTAAAAATTCATAATTCTTTTATAAAGAGATTTATAGAGTGAACTTCGACTAAGTCAAAGTAAAAGTAACGAACTCAGTGAGGATTTTAAATTGTTAAATCGAACTTTAACTTAGTCTGAGTCAATTTTTACAAGAAAAAGAGACTGACAGACAGACTAAGCAAAGATTTTCTTGTAAAAAATGACTCGGACTAAGTCAAAATCCTCACTGAATTCGTTGCTTTGATTTAGACTTAGTCGAAGTTCGCTCTATAGATCTCAGCCTAAAACATCTCACAAGAGAAGCCAGTACCCTTATATAGAGTATATTGTGGAAAATGACACGAGGTGTCCACCTGCCTTTGATTTTACTCGTAACTATGTGGTAAGTGTGGTGAAGTATCGCAATGCGGTTGCGTTAACGTTCGGTTTCGTCAGCGATAATTGTTGATCTCGATGTGTCCCGTATCCTGATGTGCGACTTCTGACTTGCAACTGGCCAGTGGCGGGTGTGGACAACACATTAAGGTTGTCACACACTTATCGCCCCAGACTGACACTAGCGGCCCAATCAAGAATATTTTTGACAATTAAATTCGCAGCAAACTCGTTGTGGACTGATGACGTTTGGTTAATATTTCATACAAATGGCATAAACGCGCATCGATCTCGATACGAATGCGATTGTCAAAAAATTTCCTGCTCGAGACACTGATCGTCACGCTAAGTCGCATCGCTCGCTTGTGGTTCCAGCGAACTTACTACAACATAATTATATTAATGAAGATATATTTTAAATTCAATGATCAGCTCCATCATTGGAAGATGTAAGGACTAACTTCCAGTCAAATGCGGCGCACAACGCAATTTGTACATATTGCCTCTACATTTTGGCATTTTAAAATTAATATCCCAGTGGAAAGCTGTCTTTAGCTGTCTAAGAAATATATTATTTAGAAATCGTGTCATAAAATTACATATGTACTAATATTGTATAATATAACCCGGTGAATAAGATTTTTTTATCAAATTCTCACCTCTGTCATCTCTGTTTTGGAGAAGTGTCTCTCAACATCTTATTTTACCGACAAGTGTGCGCCGAACTGAACGCCGATCGAATGGTGCCTCCTTTAGTGGCGCAACTAAGTCACTTTTACTTCTCGCCGAAGGAGTTGTTGCCGATACAATATTACAGTAATTAATGTCTTAGCTCTACATTTAAATGTCACTAGATTGACTGTTTTCGACATAATTATACCGTCCTTGAAGGTGGTTTGAAGGACTTTTATAACTGCAACTAGTTTTATATAATTTGTATTGAGGACAATATCGACAGTTGATATTATTTTGACCGTTAATTAGCAACGAAAGCTTAGTTATGAATGATACTGCTAACGCAAAGACAATGGTCGCAGGTTTTGAACCATCCCCTCGACTATGCAAAACCGACATTACGTATTCGTTGTGAATTGTCGTTTGCTTTGACTTTTACAACTTGAAAAAGTTGGATACTTGAGAATTCTAGTATTATGTAAAGTGTTTAATCTGATGGAACCTGCATTAGGTCAGTGTAGTGGATTATGACCGAAACCATATCATTGCCAAAGGCTCGAGTTCAGCCGTGGGACAATAATGATAGAGATGTTAAATAGTTAAAACAATGTAGATACTCTGACGCGCGTAGTAGCAACATAGAAATAACACAACACTTTTTAATTTCCCAACATATTAATGCCTACAACAAAGTTCGTAGAATATTGTCTAAAAAGCTCGATCTTATGTTTTTTTGCATTAGACTAAACATGTAATTGAATAAGGTATTAAAAAAACACTAATAGAAATATGCTTCACTTCCACATATATCAAAATAACAACTTAAAACCGCACTGGAATACCCCAAGTCCCAACATAATAACATAACTAACCATAACCCAGCACTCAATAATAGAAAGATGAGATGAGATTAATTAATTAACATATTGACGTAAGTCTATGTTTGGAGGAATGTCAGAGGGCACTGACTACCGGATGTTTTACCTATTTATAGATCTGCAGGGTTACCACCACCTCTTAGGTGTCTTGTGTGTTACGATTATAATAATACTGCTATAAGAGGTCGTGGTAGCCCTGCAGTAGTTTCCAAGGTCAACCACGTGTTTTATTAAAGGTACATTTCACGTTAGCGACTCCATAAAACATGTTTTATTAAAAAAATAATGACTTCCAAACCAATCAAAATGTATCCAATCATTACTAAGTGTATACGAGACCACTCTTAGGATAAGCTCTATCAAACACAAAAAGAATCTTGAAACTAGATCACGTAACATACATAAAATATAAAGCTACAGACGAATTGATTACCTCCTTCTTTCGAACCCAAAAACCCAAAATCACTCTACCCGACCCGGGGATCGAACGCGAGATCTCAGGTACAACAACTACGCCACCGAGTCAGTATAATGAAATATATTTTTTGTGTTAACACATCCACTAGAATGGAACGTTTTATCTCTACAATGAATCCATTTGATGTTTTTCACATAGTTTTATTGCAACGAATTATCAATCACTTGGCTTTGATATATTAAAATTACTAACCAATCAGAAAGCAATAAAAATTTACTTTGGAGGTCGGAGCAAACGTAAAAACTGTAATCTATTACAACTTAAAATAGCAGGCACGGATCTAGAGGGGGGCAACGGATGCTATTAACTATTTCGCGGAATAGTGGATTCAAAGCGTTTAACGCTTGTTAATAATACTTCTAAATAATGCTTGTAAATAAATAGTTCACAATATATGTTTGATTCTACTTGACCAGGCCAGTTTTTATTATCTCACCAACAAAGACATGTGAACCGTCACTTTGCTGTTGCAGTTCCTATTTTAATTCCCTTCGGAATATAGCACGCCGCCTTCCTCTCAATCTAAAGCAGATTTATTTTTGAAACAAAACTTGGGTTAGTTGGACTGAACAGAAACTTTAAAAAATCCTCTTTCCTACTTCTAGCATGAATATGAATGAGCCCTCAAAATGTAAATCTAAATGCGTACCAATACCAACACGGACGAGGTGGAGCGTGACCATCGATAGTAATTACACTGGGCGGTAGTAAAGGGGCTCTTATCTCTATTGATGAGGTGTGAGATACATTGTGTTAAACCGAAGGTTCTATTCTCTGGAGAGTAAAGCCCAATTTACGACAGGCCATTTTCTCGCCCGTTACATAATTGATATATTTAATTATTAAAATCATCGTTTAATATATGCCATTTATTTCTTCAAGTTTGATTCCTACTGCCTAATGATAGTGATGCCTATATTTAAATATAATTTCAAGGCAACTTAATTTATTTTTATAATCGATTGGAATCACAATACCGATGCAGGCTCGCGCCGCCTCTGTCCTCGGCCTGACCTAAACAATATATTATCTAATATTATAATTTAGGCATCATCATAATCGTTCTATTAGAACATTTACATATTATAACAATCTGTTGAATTTAGTCGCCGCGTATGTCTAATGGCAACGTGCAGTGAGCATGAGGATCACAGTTCAATAGTTTTTTCAACTTCCCATATAGATGGCATTATATAAGTTTTTGCACATTGCACGAGACTTTGTATTTCCACGACAAAATAAATTATTGTCAAATTATGGAAAACGCTCATTTTCCAGTGATTTATTGGTAGTCTGAATCGAAAATCTTACATAAGGTACAAAAAAGGAAATATAAATAATCACAAGTATAAAAACTTAACGGACCGACTTCGAACCCGATCGTGACCAAATTTATATGGGACCACCCTTGAAATAAGCTCTATCGAACACAAAAAGAATTTTGAAAATCGGTCCACATTCGGCGGAGATATGGCGTAACATACATTAAAATCAGACGAGTTGAGAACCTCCTCCTTTTCGGAAGTCGGTCGATAACAGGTACAACACAATACCACTTCAAAAGTCGAATTATTTTAAAATTATTTTTATCTCTTAATCGACTTTGGTATTACACTATACTAATGACTTATTATATTAAGACAGCCCCCGAGGCACAGCGGGCGAGTAGCCGACTGTGAAACGTGAGGTCGCGGGTTCGATTCCCGCACCGAGACAAATGTCTGTGTGGCGCACAGATATTTGTTTCGGGTCTGGGTGTTGTGAGACCGAAAGTCTCTAGTAGGTTCTGATACCCACGATACAAGACACAATCTTAGTGTGGGGTCAGGACTATGTGTGTGACTGTTGGGTGTATTTATTTATTTATTTGTATAAAAAAAATGTTGATTCTGTATAACCCTTTCTTACCTAATATGATGATCCGTAATAGACAACAAATTACATACACTGGATAATGTGATATTTAAACGTACTAAGCTTACGTCACCTGCAGGGCCTTTTGAAATGTCACAAAATTAAGTGCACTCTTACCCTAGAATGGTGTAAACAATGCGCCCGCGCAGATGACATGACGCGGCGCGCGTGTTTCATTCACTTTTGGCGCGAGTTATTATACAATTACGATTATCCAGAATTTCATATAAATTGACGACAATTAAGTAAATCGAAAATTCCATAAGTTCCATAAGAGTCATGAATGTTTTTAAATCCGATGATGATATTTTACAAGCGGTAAGTCACCGAACGGAATATTTATTCAAGTCAACGTAACCCATTATACTTTTACCTTACACGGTTATCAAAAACAACTAAAGCAATGTTGAAATCGAATCCAATCATTTATTGAATCCATAAAATATTACACATTGTTTAGATTACGTCAAATATTTTTTGATATAAGCTCTAGACTTGAAAACATCAATGGTGTTGTATGAACCGAACTTGACTAAAGTTGAACCTTTGGCGTGCGGGACATACCACAGTGTATCGTAATATACCACAAAAAAAAACCTTCCCATGGCAGAACCATCTATATGGACATGGCACATCTTATGAATAAAAAAATGATTTAGTTATAAATATTACATCAGCCGATCGTAAAAACTAAGCCGAATCTTTCCTGCAAAATGCTTTAAAAGGTTAGTCGACCCCACTTTGAGGTGGTATAAGGGCAAGTAGAAAGAAAGCTATAAACAAAACATGTGAAATAAACAGAAAATAACGTACTGCTGTAATAAACAATTTCAAATAAACACGTACTGATAATTATGTCGACGCTTTGTAGAACAGCCTGGTAGTAGAGTATATAAGGTGGAGACTGGTTTGAATCCTAGCACGGGCAATCCTTTGTGTGTGTGTGTGTGTGTTTAATAGAAGAGGGGGCAAACGATCAAGTGGTTCACCTGATGTTAAGTGTTTGGAATAGAAGTACGTACTGATGATGAGTATTTTTGTAAAGAGTTCTGACGAGCTTTGATTCTTCTTCTGCAGTACAATACTGAAACCTGATCCAATTGGCTAACTACTGATTACTTGTCAAATTGGAAAGTCTTATTTTGTAACAGCCCATTTTTATAAACATAATATTATTTAAAATTCTCAGCACGACCCCCAAAAATTTTAGATGCATTTCAGAATATTGAATTCACTTTTAAAAATCGATAAAATATCGTATGCAAAAATGTATCGACAGATTTTTAAACTGCATCTGTGTGGATGTTGCATCACTTAACATAAAAATATCGAACACTCTCTTCACATTTCAATAAAAAAATATTACCACAAAATCCTGATAGTAACAAAAAGAAACCACAAAACACTCGTAATGATTGAACAAGATTTTTCTAATATGAATAGCAAGGTCCGTGATGCAGGAAGGGCTGACATCAGAGCAGAGTGGTGGAGGTCCGGTGCCCGAGGCCGCGAGTCAAGCGCGAGTCCGCCGCGGTCGGGCGCGAGGACACGTTGCAACACAGCCTCCCAGCCACTATATATACCGAGCTGCCTCCTCACACAGCATCACACATCCACCGCACTCCACAACACTAACTACAACATGAAATCCTTCGTAAGTATCACAGCTCATCACTCATATTGTAGTGATCGACGAACGATGTGGTGTCAACCGGATTACATCTCTCGTTAATTGGATATTTTTTGTTAAAGACATTACCATCATTGGACTAAATTATCTTTTTCATAGTTTTGGACTTTTAATTATTTGGAACAATAAGAATAGATTAACAGCTGTCTAGAAATTAAGAAAGGTTTTCAAATGATTCGAATATGTTTTGTAATCACAAATGTTTTTCAGATCGTAGCCTGTGCCCTGGTGGCCGTCGCGTCGGCTGGCAACGAGCCGGCGGTGCGTGAGAAGCGCGGCTTCCTCCACGGCCTCGGAGGAGGATACAGCTCCGGCTACAGCCTCGGTGGACACGGCGGATACAGCGGTGGCTACAGCAGTGGATACGGCGGAGGCTACGGTGGCGGCTATGGTGGTGGCTACGGAGGTGGCTACGGAGGTGGCTACGGAGGCGGCTACGGAGGCGGCTACGGAGGCGGATACGGTGGTGGCGCCCAGGTGGTCGCCGTCAACAGGGTCGTCAGCGTGCCCAAGGTGGTGAGCGTGCCGCAAGTCGTCAGCGTGAACAAGCTCGTCTCCGTGCCACAAGTTGTCACCGTCAAGAAAGTGGTCGCCACCCCTAGCTACAGCAGCGGCTACTCTGGCATCGGCGGATACTCTGGCGGTTACTCCGGTGGATACTCCGGTGGCTACGGAAGTGGTTACGGCAGTGGTTACGGCAGTGGTTACGGCAGTGGTTACGGCGGTGGCTACAGCAGCGGCTACGGCCACGGTTACAGCGGTAACAGCGGCTGGTGGTGAACTGTCTAGTCAACGCTCAATGTGATCCCGTTTAGTTTAATTATTGTTTAGTTTTTGTTCAAATACATATTTTTTTATTTTTGAAACAATACCGTTTATTATTAAACTCGCCATTTGAACGATAATGTAGATAATCTGGAACACTGCATAGAACCGATTGCATTTCCACATATAATAATAATATTATATCATAATATAAGCCATATCCGTATATGGCCCCCATTGGATAATTTACTCTAAGCTTTATGGATTTGCGACCTCCAGAATTCCCACTTAAAAAAGATTAACAATGCGGTTTGAATATTAATTCGCTTGTTTAAACGAATCCACATCGTTAGGCATTTTCAAACACTGTTCTCTGTACATATCGGGTACTCCAAGGTTTTGTGTGAACGCGTTGATGTCTTTTGTAGGGACAGTACGACATAAGCTATCAACAACTTTAAAATACAGATAATTTTCCAACGCGATAAAATAACACAAAAAGCTTTATTAATTATTTTGTAACTATTTAGTTGCTAATAATATTTTAAAAAAATACAAACAAACCGATTAAAACTTCACATTCATGAATGTTCATGACGTATTTTTTTAAGTGTTGTCGTATATTCACTGTAGTAAATCTAGGAAGACGACAGTTGTAATTATTAATAATGTCACGATCTTAGACGCCGTAAATCTTAAAAACATACCTGCAACATAATAACATGGTGTAATGGTTTACAGCCCAACATTGACTAATGAATCTTAACACACCACAAAAACACATTTTACACGAATCGTAATTTATTAACGGGGATGAAATTGGGCAAGTGTTTCAAGTGAGATGTCACAGCAAATCTTTATATTATTATATATTCAAGTCAAAATAAACAGTCAACAGCAATTTATACGCGGAGGGCGACTTGCGCCACTATTACTAACCTACAGTTAGTCCCAACCTCAAGTTAAATTGAAAAAAATATATGTGAATAACATGTAATTACAAAAAATATATGAATGACATTTAATTTATTACATGTAATGAACTACATGTCATTCATATACTTTTCAATTTAACTTGAGGTTAGGACTAACTGTAGGTTAGTAATAGTGATGCAAGTCGCCCTGAGTGTGTTAAATGAACGTGGATGTCGTGTGGCTTACGTCTTTATCGTCTGTGGGCCCCAATTAGTCGGCAATCGAACAATTACAAAATGTATCGCCACTAATAAACTCGTAATACTATAAGCGAAATGTTGCAACTTGCAGCCAAACTATTTGTGAATATTTGCATATTATAATTTATAGAGCTTGAGTAATATAGATGTACATAAATATATTTCTAGAGCAACGATTCGATGAAATATAGAAAACTATCGTTTTCTTACAAATTAATGTTTGTGTTTCTTACCTTTTACAAACAAAGTAAAGAAAATTCATTTAGATTAAACAAATATTTGTATAATCCAGATATTTGTTCTGATTCTTGGTATTGTGTGACCGTAAGTCCCGCGTAGTTCCCGATACTCACGAGACAGTTCAAACTACTGTGGGGTCAGGACTATGTGTGTGGTTACTGGATGCTCATATGCATACTGGCATACGTAATATATAACATTCTTCGACCTTGACCTATAGGAATAAGCTAAAGAAAGAACTCTCGAGACATTGTTTAAACAAGCTCGTCGCGGACATGCTCACAATATGTACATATATACGAATGTATTTAAACAAAGCCAAGCACATTATCGTTCTTAAATATTATTTATTTGACTAAATGGCCTCATAATACAGACATCAGTCAGTTAATTATATTGTCGGTATCCGACCGAAGATTAAAATCTTATTAATTTTGGCAGTACTATCATATCAAATTCATCAGATCTCGATATGACACATGACCTAAAATATTATTACAAAAGCGTGGTCACCGTCCGGCGTGGCGCGGTGCGTGATGTCACAAACCGTCGCTTTAATTTCCTTAAACATGATGCGATATTAATCAATTTTCAAATGAGTCCATACTGGAACAGCTGCATTTCACACTACACTACACTGACTCCACGATGCACTCTACGCAGTTGCGCGAGTCCAGGTTTATCTCAAGTCGCGATACTCGACTTCGAGTGAGGTAACACCGAAGTAACGGAGGAAGCCTGACAGCACACTAACATTTCACTGATAACTCCATAACGCAGTGAGCATATAGACGGCCGTTAGACGAGAGGCTTCAGGTTCGATTCTCGCACCAAGACGAATATTTATGCGGTCCAATAAGTATTTGTTTCGTGTCTTGGTTGTACCTTACTTACGTGTATCTGGTGCTAAACTACGCTGTAATGTAAAGCTGACCTCGAAATTTGGAGCTCAAAGAAATGAAACTATGTGTTACTAAGTATAAATAAATAAAAACCAACAGTCACACATATAGTCCTGACCCCACACTAAGATACTAGTCTTGTGTCGTGGGTATCAGGAAATACGAGAGGCTTTTGGTCTCACAACACCCAGACCCGAAACAGATATCTGTGGGGTACACAAACATTTGTCTCGGTGCAAAGATCGAACGCGCGGCCTCTCCCTTCACAACCGGCTACTCGCCCACTGCGCCACGGAGGCCGGTGTATGTGACTGTTAGATATATATTTAGGCACTAAGTATGTCTAAAGAAACAGAATACTTACTTCTGCGCTGTATTAAATGTTTATAAATTACATTAATTACTAAAGAATCTTACTCGGACGGTTTAACGACGCAACCAGTTTACCGAACTTGTAAAATGTATGCTGAGTGATGTCGCGCAACCGGACGGAACATCCTTATAGGTACAGTCTACGGTTCATAAAAAAAAATCCGCGGCGTACGAAAACCGCTCACGTTTATTCTTTGGTATGTACAATACTTAATAATAATAAATACAACCAATAGTCACATGTTACAGAGTCTTGACACCAGGTTTAATCTGTCTCGTGGATAACAGAAACCAACCCAAAACAAATAAGTGCGGGTCACACAAACATTTGTCTCATGGCGGGTACACACCGGCAGAATGAAGGCGAAATAATCAAATCTGCAGCATCTCGTTTCACACCCGGCCACTCGCCCGTTGCGACACGGACGCTGTCAAAAGCCTGAATGCTCTAGAAGCAATCAAATAGAATCATGCTAAGATTGTCCATAGTTATCATAGTGTGACAACCATTACTTCATATTATGAAAGCGACGGATGTTTAAACTTTTATAAAGGTTACGTTTTCAAGTATACACAACGCTGAACTCCCTTCAAAGCCTGAACTTTGCAAATGCGGAATAGGCGCGGCTAATAAACTCAATAAAAGTATGAGTTTAGCAACTGATTGACCTTACATCACTTTTATTTCTCTATATTGAATTTATATTCGGTGTAATCTATGTGGTGCGGCGGGTGAGGAGCGGGGAGAGCGGCACGGCGGCAGGAGCGGGGGGCGGGGGGCGGCTGATTGATGGTGTCCGTTGAACATTACCCAACTGTGTGGAATTATACAAGTGTGTTGCGGTTGCGGATAGTTCGCGGATCGGACTGGATAATGTGCTTATATTTATCAAACAGCCATTTAAATATAATACGCAAGGGTCACAACACTTTTGAAACTTATCATGATTCATGTGATTTACCAAAATACGAACAATATATTATGGTAAGTGATGACCTGATGGTAAGTGATTTCGACCGCCCATACGCACGTGCGTTGCCTACCTAAAAGGAGGAAATGGAAGGGGTGGGAATGAGGGATTGGGAAAGGAAGGGAGGGAAATGGGTCACCGAAAATCTCACTCACCGAACGAAACGCGACAGCAAGCTGCCACTTTACGTCGGTTTTCTGTGAGACAGTGGTATCAAACAGGTCGAGCTGGCCCATTCGTGCTGTAGACGTTATTGTCTACAGCGCGGCTCTACCAAAGTGTTACTCCAAGTCTTTCTTTACTTTCCTTGTAATCCATCTTAATGTAGAGCCTTTCTCACCTCATTATTCTGTAACATTGTGAATACACTAGAAAAAATATTTGAAGTAAGTAATTGGAATGTATATTCACAGGATTCATATTAAAATTTATATAATTTTCTAAATAGCCTTATCTATCATTGCCATAAAGTAGAGCATCGACATCAGGAACTTTAGTGTTACGTATTACGATCTAATTTAAAAGTTCAGTGTTTGTTATTGAATAAGAGGTGAGCGCTCGGCGATACTGACTCGAAGTACAGTGATATAATTTATGGCAGACCGAACATAAACACAACCGTCCTATGAGCTGTTTGGCGCCGCACAACACCACGCCGCCACGCCGCGCCGCGTACTGCTAATGACATTATCAGCTATGGTCCAGAATGCCTGTTTATTTTTACTGTATGGAAACAATATAACTATTCTGGGATTTAAAAATGACAGAAAATGTATAAGTGCGTTACCGACCTTAAGGGATACGAAAAGGGGAAGACGGGGAGAATTGGGCATCACTAAACGTCACTCACAGTACTAATCAGTTTGACAGCCTCCGTGGCGCGGCGGGCGAGTAGCTGGCTGTGAAGCGAGAGGCCGCGGGTTCGATCCCCGCACTGAGACAAATGTTTGTATGGCCTACAGATATTTGTTTCGGGTCTGGGTGTTGTGAGACCGAAAGTCTCTCGTAGTTCCTGATACCCACGATACAAGACTCGATCTTAGTGCGGGGTCAGGACTATGTATGTGACTGTTGGGTGTTATTTATTTATTTATTTATCGCAAAATTGAGCACCACTGTCCGCTAGACATCAATTATTATGTTATCTCGCCTGCCCCTAACATAAAATGTAGTTCTTCAATTATTATATAAAAACTTATAAACAGCACCAATGCAAAGTTTGCATCCATCAACGCAAGCCAGATTCATACCGGCCTTTTTCATCCAGGGAGAATCCAGATTACAATTTATATATTCCGAGCAATCCCAGCCCTATCCCCTAGGGGAAGAACGATAGTTATGCCTGACCTCACAAGCTTTATGAATCCTGATATAACAATTGATTGCAATCGACCTCAGCAGGGTTACCACCATGTCTTACAGCAGTATTATTTTAATCATTCTTCGTTTGTTTTGTATGGGAATCGGGGGGATTACCACCACCTCTTATAGCAGTATTATTATAATCTTACTTGTACCGATTCCCATACAAAACAAACGAAGAACGATTATAATAATACCGCTATAATAGGTCGTGGTAACCCTGCAGTACAAGTAAGATTATAATAATACTGCTATTAGAGGTGGTGGTTACCCCCCTGACCTATAAAAGTAAAACAAAAGTCTACGCAGCTTCGCAGGCCGCAGCTAAAAACATCGTGTACGAGTGTTGAACTGTTGACACATACCGCGTAATAATATCAAGTATCTGTGAGAGCCGAGAGGCGCACTCCGCACTCCGCACTGATTTCGTTTTATTTTTTATTTCTGTTGCAAAACATTTTAATAATTAGTCCAACTTATGGTAACCAAGTAATGTTCACTATATCGATCAATTGCAATACATGTTGTATTATCCGTCTAATAGTTCCACACATAATCCTGACCAACCTTAGTTGGGATTAGAAGTCGATTGTGAGTACTACAAAAGTCTTAAGCACATTTCTTTAGGTCTCAACACCAGATCTGAAACTTCAACATTTTGCTTCAGTACGAAGATTAAACCCACGACTTCTCATTTAACTGCCAGCACAGATTATCTATTCGTTACCACGTTACCACCGCTTAACGCTGAAATATTTAAACTCGTATGAAAAAATAGTAAGTTCAATAACATTTTGAAACTTAATAATGATGGTATACCTACTTTGATCGGAATCCACGAAACGCCTTCTTAAACTTAGAGCAATATCCCAAATCCATCTAATGTATGATGCTATGAATAAAATATTAGAACTTGTGAAAAGTTGAAATAAAACTATTTTTACGAATTCTATCATGATTAGGTTTTAATTTTTATTCCCAACGTTTCAGTCTGACCCGTGACAACGAAGACTGCAAAGCATTCGAAACGTCGGGAATAAAAATTAAAACCTAATCGTGATAGAATTCGTAAAAATAGTTTTATTTCAATGTATAATATTCGAGTAAACGTCGTTTTTATATTAAAAAGGTATAATATCAGCCCTGTAATATTACTGTCCCACTGCTGGGCACGGGCCTTCTCTACTAGTGAGAGTGGTTACTGGTTAGGCCTTAGTCTACCTCGCTGGCCTAATGCAGGTTGGTAGACTTCACATACCTTCGAAATTCTTGTGGAGAAATTCTCAGGTATGCTGGTTTCCTCACGATGTTTTCCTTCACCGTTATAGCAAGTAATAATTCACAAACAAAACACATTTACCGTAGAAAAGTCAGAGGTGTGTGCTCTTATTTGGGGTTGGTCTCGAACCTCCGACACTCGTCTCGGCAGTCCTTATCATTCCCAACTGAGCTATCGCTTTTATACTAATCATTTTTATACTAGGAGTAGGAATACTACATATTTGTCAGCCGACCGAGACAAATGTTTGTATGGCCGACAGTTATTTGTATAAAACACAAATAATTCATCTTCAGTATTAATTGCTATCGCGGATGTATAATGTAGGATGATTTGATTTTTGATTTTTGTAGAGGTACAGGGTTAGGGCTTCGACGACAGAGACTGGCCTATATTTATGTTAGAGTATGAAAGACTCCTATGTATACTACTAGACAAGCTACTTAGAAGTAAAATTTTTACGTTTGATGGCTAAGGAAAAGAGCTACAGGGTGACCACCGCCTCTTATAGCAGTATTATTATAATCGTTCTTCGTTTGTTTTGTATGGGAATCGGTACAAGTAAGATTATAATAATACTGCTATAAGAGGTGGTGGTAACCCCCCAGATCTCTATAGTGTGTTGCGGTCAATTGACGGAAACTTAGTGCGCAAATTCTATATAGATACCGATTAGCCCGTCTAGTAATACATAGGAGCCTTTGTATAGAATTGATAATAAGTGTCAAAAGTTAACATTTACGAAATCCACTCCTCCTTCACCGTACATTTGTTTACCTCTTTAATCGCAACGACGTCACGGACCAAGCACGAATAATACTAACGTATTTCATACGCATTCCAGTCGAACTCGCTGTAAGCATTTGCATTCTCTGGCAGAGCTACGTCGAAGTTAATTTTGCCTACAGTGTCAGCTTGCTGTTGCGTTGCGTATGGTACTAAGTTAATTTCCACGCATAACATAAGCTCACGCCTGTATCCCTGAAGGATTAGGCAGAGGCGCACTAGCCAACTAGACCTCTCACATTCGCCGAGCTTAGTTCCGTCCCAGATGTAATAGGGGGCGAGCCCATCGCCATATCGGGCACAAATTCTCGACACCGGGCTGATATGGATAAATCCAATATCACTTTGCCTAACCCAGTGATCGAACCCGAGACCTCAGGAAGGTAGTCGTACCGAAATACAACTACGCCACCGAAGCAGTTAGTTTCCAGAGGTCTAAATACCCCATCTCATTCGCTATCTCTATTCCTTTCGTTTCTATTATAACGACATACAGACAGTCTGCACAACTGTCGCAGTTAGTAAAACGTAATACGTCGTCGCGAATTATTCTTACTAAAGTGGCCCGAGTAGAAATATTTATTTACAGTCACACATATATTCCAGGGGGGTTACTACCACCTCTTATAGTAGTATTATAATAATTTTACTTGTACCGATTCCCATACAAAACAAACGAAGAACGATTATAATTATACTGCTATAAGAGGTGGTGGTAACCCTGCTGACCCCACACTAAGATCGAGTCTTGTATCGTGGGTATCAGGAACTGAGACTGTCGGAGACTTTCGGTCTCACAACACCCAGACCTGAAACAAATATCTGCGATCCACACAAACATTTGTCTCGGTGCGGGGTCGAACCTGCGACCTCTCGCTTCACAGCCGGCTACTCACCCGCTGCGCTATGGAGGCTGTCACTTTGATTATTTTTATTATATTGCTATGGTTTGGATCCTTTATAATGTTAGCACAATTTTTTATTCAGGAAGTAACACCCTGTTTCAGTTTACTACGTCACTTCGGAATAATCCTTTGTTCAAAAATAGTATACCTATGTAAGCAAGAAATGCGTAACTTTCATGTCTAAAATTAGATCACAATATTATATCGACTACTATATACTACTTCGGCGATCTGTTCTACAATGGTAAAAATATATGGCAGATGTCGGCATTTGCATTAATTACAATATATTGCACCACCAGCAACCCTGTCCGCACCCCCCTCGTACACCCGCACACACCCGCACACACCCGCACACACCCGCACACACCCGCACACACCCGCACACACCCGCCGACGTCACACGTGAGTGACGTGACACGTCACACGAGGCTCAGCACACCCGCGACAATTTTGCAAAATTGAGTGACCTCGGCCGTGCCGCGCCGTTCCGCGCCGCCTATAAAACACAACCGCATGTGTCTACCCAACATCAGTCACAGCCGACTCCTCACGACCCTCAACAACTGCAATCAACAAAACAAACAATCAACATGAAAACATTCGTGAGTATCAACATCGTCGATTACAATGACTGACTGAAAAATACATACCATAAGGGTTTGCTTGAATAATAGGTGTGGTGTTTTTCTCTAAACTAGAAAAAGGTTGATTTAAGCCCACTAAAATGTCAATCTACCCGTTAACATCTAAAGGTTGACTAAGGATTTATTCACATTAATACTATCATACTCCCATGGGCACACTCCACAATCTTTCTAATGAACAAGATAATAGAGAATCCTGTCAGGAATTGTTTTGACTACGTTCCTGGCTACTATGAAATATTTGTATATGTTCCAGGTGTGCATCGTCCTGCTGGCGGCCGCCGCTCTGGCCGCCCCTGCTCCTGAGGCCAGCAAGCGTGACAAGCGCGGCTTCCTGTCGGGCGGCTGGGGCCTCGGTTACGGCGGCTACAGCTCGGGCCTGTACGGCGGCGGCCTGGGCTACGGCGGCTTCGGCTACGGCGACGGCTACGGGTACGGAGCCAGCATCGTCAGCGCCCCCATCATCGAACACGCCCCCGCCATCATCAGCGAGCCTGTTGTTGTTAAGAAGATTGTCTCAGTACCTAGGGTAAGAACTGATATGACACTACATACAACCTCAGATTAAATACCTCTTGTTTTGAAAATTAAGGGCATTTGAAAACTTTGGGGGAGGCCCTTTATAGGAGGAGCAGTGGACGTCCTGTGGCTGATGATGATGATTCGAAATTTTATAATTTAACTTCTTACTATTTAAAGGTCCAATAGTTCATTACGGTTTAAGATAATGGTTTGTTTAAGGACCACTGTTTCCAGTAAACGATGTCGTTTTATTATCGTCTCTGACTTAGATAGGTTCGGAATAGATATACATACTTAATAAATAAGTAAAAGAAAAGGTATTCGTTTTGCCTTACACTATGGCTAACACTAATTGTTAAAGTAGGTTTTAAATAAATAGAGTATTTCAATGTATTCGTGTGATGTGCAGGTGGTTAGTGTGAAGAGGATCGTGTCTGTCCCGCGCGTGTCGCATGTGTCGTACGCGCCTGCCGTCTCCCACGGCTGGTGGTGAGCACTCTGACGCTGGTGCCCACTCCTCGGCACTGCTCCTCGGCACTGCTCCTCGGCACTGCTCCTCGGCACTGCCTCGCAGCAGTGCTCCTCAGCGCTCCTTGCCAAATCTTATCTTAGACAAATATTAATATAATGCAATTAACTGTTAAGTTTATACTGTCTCTGAGTCATCTAGTAATATAATATTTGTGGTTCAAAATATTTTGTACGCAATAAACTTTAACAAATAACTTCTATAGTTTCATTTCGCAAATCTTCGTCGTGTTTATAAATTACGCCTATTTAAATATTGATAAGGCGATGTTACAAAAGGCGTAGATAATTGTGTTATTTTCTGCATGCATATGAATAATAATATTTTAAAGAAGGAAAATTGATCATTTTGTAGTTGTTGCTGTTTTGTATACAGTAATGAGTGATCTTTGAAACCACTGAATCGATTTCAAAATTTAATTCATCACTAATAGAAAAATTAACCCGTCGGAGGCGGTACATATATATGTTACATAAGCGTATGGGCCACCGGAGGCCGAGCCGCCCGTGACTATTTAAACTGATCTAGAAATACCTAAATAACATTTTTTTTTATTAAAACCCTGAGCTAGTCTTCAATAAAATAATGTATACTGCTGTCAGTGATGGAGAAAGTAAAGACTGTTCTCACTTCTTATTTACTTCTCATAAACAAGAAGTTAGGAAGTGTTTTAGTTTATCACTACGCTTCTATTTAGTAATCAAACAAATAATTTTATAATATTTTAGATAAGATTACCACAAAGACAACTTTCATTATGATTGATATGTTCTAATTTAATAACGCAATAACAAGTGCACAAATATTCAGATCAATCTGTATGTAGTAACGAGAACGCACCGCGCGCCGAATTATTTCACAAATAACCATCAATCATTACACCTCCACGTAAAGTATACACTAGTTATACTGTAACAACACAAACCAGTTCAATTAACATTCAATGTACTATTTCTACAACTTATCCTAGATATTTAACATCCGCACAACTAATAATAATTGTTAATGCGAAGATGTTTTTTTTATTTTAATTAAGTACTTCTTCTTCTTCTTCTTTTAAAAATAATGACTTCCATATGCGGTTATTTAGCCAATGTCAAGGTAAATAGGCCAATTATGTTGTGTCACAATGACCATGAGACCCAGATGTGGATGATCTCAAGGCCCTGCTGGGATCATGGCGGTAATTCCTTCCAGTCCAGTGCCCCTCAGATGACCTTCACTCGGCGAATCGACCGAAAAAACCAGCTAACGCACCAAGCAAAACTTATCGAAGATTACAGGTTAAAATTTTTCCACATTATACTGTCCATCTTCACTGAAGTTTGATGCATTAAACCACAACACTTAAAACCAACAAACACAGCTCTAGAGAATAATATGAAATAATTTTAACAAGCGACGCCCACCCTGTCAGACTTCCCGTCAAAATCCAAAATTAAGTACTTATACTTATTTTTATTTGTTTCCTTTTAATATTCATTGTTTTATATAAATGACTACAGTTACCCACAAGTTTAAATTTGTTATCGTATTTGTTTAAGTTGTTTTGTCCATGTTGTGGTTGTGTATAATCAGTAGCCCGAGCACGAAAAACTAATGTAAATGTAAATGTATTCGAGTTCGCTGCGCACTGATGACGTTTGGTTAATATTTCATACAAATTTCATAGACGCGCATCGAGTTCGAATACATTGACGGTTGTCAGAAATTTTCCTGCTCAGGCCGCAGAGTTGCAATTATGTTTTCCTTACTACGCATGCAATATAGTATTAATTTATTATTGTAAATTCCGTTTGCAATCCTTAAATAAAATAAATAAATAGAGCTGAAAAATCTATTTGAATTCCAAAGAATCAAATCGAAATTTAGTTTCCATCATCAAATGCATTTCCGATTTTCTCTGAATAACTCCCTCTCTATCTCTACTATCTATGTCAATAATAACATAACAAGATTAGTTGAAAGTTGAAACAATTGGAATGGGAAAATTGACTTGAGATAATAAATGATAATAAAAGTGTGACAAAAGTGAGACCAGCAGCCTTAAGGCACATAGTAGCGCGACGGTTGCGACTTGCGACACACGACGGGTATCCAACCAGGCGGCGTAAATGTGTATCAAGATTCAACACTTTTTGATTGTCCACAACAGTGAGTGACCTTTCAACTACATATAGTCGGATTGTTAATTTTGTTTTATACCAGAGACTAACAAACGAGGAGATGGATCACCTGATGGTAAGTGATGTCCATCGCCCATAGACACCCAAGACAAGAAAATCATGGGTGCGTTGTCAACCTAAAAGGAGGGAAATAGGAATTGGAAAGGGAGGGGGAAACGCGACAGCAAGCTGCCACTTTACGTCGGTTTTCTGTGAGACAGTGGTATCAAAACGGTCGAGCCGACCCATTCGTGCTGTAGACGTAACTATTTACAACGTGGCTGTACCACTCAAATTAGCAAATGTACTATAACAATTGTTCGCATCTTCATAATAATAGAAGTGACTCATTTGTGTGTCATCCGCCCTGAAAGAAAGAAAGGGGTATTCGTAACGGTTCTTATATTGCTAATTATCACAAGCAATGCAAAATATTATGATATAAGTACTGGAAATTGTCACCAGACATTCATCGATATATGTTGCACGTATACTTGAGAGTTGAGATACAGATGCGACATAAAACATGAAAGCGGACGAGTGTGGGAAAAGCCTTATATGTAGCACGTGTCAAGGGTATCATAGGCGGAGGCCGGAGTCTACGAGTATGCATCTGGTACAAGTTCGGCGCAATTTTGCGACACTATAATATTATTCGCGGATGGTGCAACCCACCGCGCCCTGGCCATTATTTACTTCTGTGCGTACATTTATTTCTTTCTATTTAATTGCTTGATATATATTGTATGAGCATACATTTTATTTAAGACAATCCTATTTATTTATTTATTTAAACTTCATATACATGGATATGTATAAAGGCGGACTTAATGCCGAAGGCATTTTCTACCAGTCTACCTGAAGGTGGTGCAGAGACGAGACAGTGTGGGTGTATATAAATGAAAAAAGAAAAAGAAGATGAAAATACATATTAAATTAATACATTACATATCTACATATAAAACAACACATACACTAAAACAAAATACATACCTTACAATATAATGTATATAATAAAGAACCATATAATAATATACATACATACTATACTTAAAGTATAAATAAGCTAAACTTCTGCCAAGACTAACGTGAAGTGATGTCTTGTTGTTTTTGTACGATGGGTAATGCTTCCGATAAATCCAAAAACTCTTATATGCAGTAACCGTATTTATATATAGACGTTGGAAAGTCTTCATTACTTACTTATACATAATATGTCTCATTGGGTAGCCTACACCTGCAATGAGCGGCAATAGGCTGAGATAGATATGTCTCATGACTGCATCCCTCGTGGCTCGTGGCCTAATAAACTACATCTCATTCTATACATACTTTTTTCAATTTAACTTGAGGTTAGGCTAACTGTAGGTTAGTAATGGTGCGCAAGTCGCCCTTATACTTTAAAATATCAACTTTATTCCACTTGCCGAGCATTGCACTGATTTTCTCATTTCTAACGATCCTAATGCCATATGGTAAACACCACCATGCAAGATTTCCATGAGTGATTAAACATTTTTGACGATGAATTTATCAAACGACTAAAGAACAATGAAGGATAATATGAATAGTATAAGTAAGTACATAGTACTCAAGCTACGACTTTATCCCCGAAGAGGTAGGCAAAGTTACACTTATTATTATTTCGGACGTTTATTATATAAAAAGGAGGTAAAACAAAAAAAAAGTAATAGTGAATTGATCAGCTTACTTTGAATAGTAGGTAAGCGACCGGAGTACTAACTCCTGTCCGACCCCACAACTTTCATTTTTTTTTCATCTGCTTTGTATTGTCAATGTCAACCTAATTTCAGGTCCGCTTTTTTGTAACATCCAAGAGTCACACACATAGTCCTGACCCCACACTAAGATAGAGTCTTGTGTCGTGGCAATCAAGAGCTACGAGAGACTTTCGGTCTCAAAACACCCAGACCCGAAACAAATATCTGTGTGCCACACAAATATTTGTCTAGGTGCGGGGATCGAACCCGCGGCCTCTCGCTTCACAGCCGGCTTCTCGCCCGCTGCGCCACGGAGGCTGTCACTTCCCTCGATCTGGAGCATCCTCCATAATAAAACCACTTCTCGCATTTACAAGAACCACCTCATTGGACATACAAAAATTGTCTTAGAAATAAGAGAATTCCTAGATACGCGCGTGTATTGTGACGTGTCACGGGATTCGTGTATTGATAAATTTCGGCGCGGCTCGGCGACAACGGGTCGGCAGCAACGGGTCGGCAGCGGCGCAGGCGAGGCGGGTGCAGTCGCTTATTCCGTCGGTAACGAGTTTTTGTCGCGCGCTACTAATGAGCCGGTTCCTCGTGCTGCACGCTGCACCGCACCGCGCCGCCGACGCGGAAGGAAGCGCCACCACCCGCGCTGACACCGGCATGCACATAGCACCCGATACATATCTATATCCACATAGAGCCGCTCAACTGAACGAGCATTCACAATTTCGTATGGCTAAATATTAATTATAATTATCATGCACAAATCATTAAAATCTTGCCATTGCAGCAAATTATAGTGTAGGATTTAGTCGCGACTTCTCTCTTTGAAGGTATTCTACGAAGATTTAAAATTGACGACCAAAATTTTAGCTACTTGTTTACTAGTCTTGAACTGCAGCACGCCTCATCAGACTCCAATGTACCTATATTCCATGTTTGAAAATGAACTGCAGCCCGAGTAAGAAAATTTCTGACAATCGAAAGTGTATTCGAGTCCGATGCGTCTATGAAGTTTGTATGAAATATTAACCAAATGTCATCAGTGCGCAGCGAGCCCAAATACATTTACGATTGTCAGAAATTTTCCTGCTCGAGTCATTGATATGATAATTGAGAAGGTCTTACTTTAATATTTTAGTACCTTCTGTCGAATACTACAGCTAGAGTAACCTGTAGTTTGCTTCTGTCCCTATGTGCATCATCTAGACGCCACGCACACACATTACTGATCATAAAAATCACTTGAAACGCGGCTGGATCAGGCTCGAAGGATAAACTACACGAACGGAACATCTATTTTTGACAAATGATAGTCTGTCTTTGATATTTACTTATATGTATAATATTTGATAATTGCTAGGTTTATGATATAGTAAATGGAATGTGTCGTGGAAATCAGGAAGTACGAGAGTCTTTCGGTCTCACAACACCCAGACACGAAACAAATATCTGTGGGCCGCACAAATATTTGTCTCAGTGCAGAGATCAAACCCGTGGCCTCTTGCTTCACAGCCGGCTGTTCGCCCGCTGCGCCACGGAGGCTGTCATCTAACTTGTTAATATTGCATAAATGATTGGCCCGTACAGGAATGTTTGTCGGAGAAATATTTTGTTGTATCGTATACATGATATATGAATCAAATAATGTGTGGAAAGTCTCCTACTTTGACCATATACAAAGAGGACCTCACTACTCTTTCCTCAGAACAATTTAAAAGATAGGATACCGGGGAAGGGAGCTCCCGGCGGGCCACGACGAAAGTGATACGACGACTTAAAAGAATGGAATGCAGAGCGATATCTCGAACTAAAGCTAATCTCCAAAAACCGCACCAGATTTTACCAATTGACCTCCAAACTTCAAATAGAAGATGGCACTTCAGGATGATGATGATGATGAATAAAGGCTTACTAAGTCTCACAACATGCAATAGGTCAAACCGCATTCATTAACAAAACGTTTGATATGAACAGCTCTGTATAGGTGCGACGTGGTGGAGCGTAGCGGCACATCCTGATGCAGCCGTAGTGAAGAGTACCGGGTACCGGGGCGCGCGCCGCCAGTCGCTCGCTCGCCGCGCGGACACCACCACACTCCGACACCCAGCCACCAGTTCAAGACATGGACACCCTCGTGAGTTCGACTGCTGGCCCTCTTTCAACCGCACCTATTTATGCACTACCTACCATGTGAATCACAAAACTTTATGAAAGCAAAGTCTCGTTATTGTTCTAGCACGTCATCCAAAACCATCCCAAACCAAGTTCAAAGTTAGCGCAAACGGATGAAATAAAAATATCAATGTATCGCATCATATGTAAACACAGCGTGTGCTTGGATATTAGTTTCATTACTCGTACTGACTACATCCGTCTGCGTTGATCGATAACATACAGGTAACAGAATGGATTAGTGAAGTGATATTATTACATATTCGTGTGTCAGGTTTCATTGGTGTTGGTGTGCGTGTGCGGGTGGGCGCAGCGGGTGCAGTGCGAGCCGCTGAGGGCGGCACACCACCGCCGGAGCTACGGCGGCGTTTACGCGCACGAGTACACGCACGAGTACGAGCCGTACGTGTTCGCGGCGTTCCCGCTGCACCCGCCGGTGCCGGTGCTGCACGTGCTGTCGCCGACGCCGCTCGCGCCCGCCAAGCGCGACCTTCACCACGCCGGCTCCAAGCACCGGCCTACATATGCGCGCCCTTCGTACGCCACGTCATCCTCCTCGTTCACTGATCTCTCACGTCCTGTCTCTACATACACGTACGACGAGTACCCGAGACCTTCTTATTCTCACTCGGAGTACACCAGGCCTTCCTACTCGGAGTACGTTCGGCCTTACGCACATCCAGAAGCATACAGCAAGCCATATGTGAGCTCGTACACGCGCCCTGGTTACACGGAGGTGTATCAGGAGAGTTCATACGCGCGTCCCGAAGCGCAGCTGACGTCGGACGAGTCGGAGTACGCGGCGCAGATGTACCCGACGTCGGTGTCGCACGTGACGTACGCGAAGCCCCCGCCGCAACCGCAGCCTCAGCCGCAACCGCAGTACCCGGCAAGTCAAGAGACGTCGCCGACCATCTTGTATGCCAAACCGACGGCACACGGAGGATACTCTTACCAAAAAGAGCCGACGAAGAAACCAGCGGCGCCGAAGAAGGTGCCGCCGACCGAGTCTCCCGTCATCATTAGAGTGCACAAGTACAGGATAACGAGGACTTGACGCGTCACGCATCGCCCACACATTCAGAGAGAGCTAGTTACAATTAAGTTAATAGTAGATGTATTTTCAGTATATCCGGATAGAGGTTTTGTATAAAAAGTATCGATGGGCAATACAAATTAAAACAACTTTGTTAATGTTGGAAGACACTTAGTAAAACACAGAAACATTAAACAGTAGCATAGTATGTACATTCAGTATCTTTGTTAAAACATTACATAAAATGTTTGTTGTGTCCGAATTCTGTTGAAAAATACTCTCATCTAAGTAATCAATTCAATCTTCGTTAAGGTAATAGCAATCTACAATGTACCTACAGTTAGTAAAGATAGCTTTAGCTAGTTTTCTGATGACCTATCTTAGATTCAGTAAGACACATTACAAACACGCTGACGCGACGCAACGCAACGTTACTGACGTCTGACGCCCACACTTGCCCACATAAATTATGATGGTTGACGCGAGTCGCGACTCGCAACCTTAGAAGTCTAACTTTTTGGATACTACGTATGTATCTGCACAGAGTATACTTTACTGGGCGCCCTGAACCGCATTCAAATGCCAATGTAGTATAATCATAGAAGATATTATTATATTTATACTGTATTTATTATTGTTTGTAAGTTATTGTAAGGTAAGTACCTACCTATAAACGTAGATACTTAATTTGTATAGATCATCGAAAAAATAGTATAATAATTTCGAACTTATTACGAACTGAACTAAAAGTTACTCTAGATAGAGCGGACAGGTGTTCCGTCTGAGACACTTCCGACTCTTCGACGACTTGTGTATTCCACACTTTACCGAATTTACGATTTGTATAGGTACTGTTTCAACCAACAATTATATTAGTAAAGTAGATAAATAATAAATATGACGAAGCAACAGAATATTCACTATTTAAGCTGGCTGTGTCATTTGTACTACCCTTTATGTACTCGTACATATTGTTATCGAACTCAAAAACCGTCATGAATATACCTGTCCTAAAAGGTATCAAAATGATTCATTCAGTGAAACCTTGAGGAGTGATGACTGTGGGCTTGGAGTTGAGGCCGTAGAGCAACTTATGGCTGCTGCATGTGTTGTATGAACGATATTATATATAATATATATTCCTTACGTGTGCGATAGGTACTTATTCAAAACACATAAGTACCTACATAAGCATAGTATGGCACCTATGATGTGTTACTAAGATTCAAGTTACTAAGGTTCAAGTCATCAATTAGTGTCGAGCAAGACCCAGGTCCAAGCTCAGAGGCTCTAGACAAAACCAAGCGTGATATTAGCTGACGCCACGCTAATGTTTTTTTATATGGAGTTCACACTGGCGTCCAAAAAGTCACGTGACTGTTGCCAATCTTGATTGATACAAAAAAAACATTAGCGTTATCAACGTCACTCTTAGTTTTTGTCTTAGGTTTTTGTCTAGGAGACATTCAGTACTAATCACACATTATGCAAGAATTACGACTTTGATTTTGACTTTAGAAAATGAAAGAATGAAATGGTTCACTGAATTGAAATGTGTAGATAATAATGATCTTTTTGCCGCAGCACTATTTAAATTTTATGAAAAAGTGGCAACATTCGAAATATTAGTTTACTCTAATTAGCAATCCTACTATAGAATATAACGTTCTTGAGCATACACTATAAGAGATAACAAACTGGATAAGCATCTTTCTTCAACACACTTAAATGCGTATAGCACCATCCCGTTTCTTCAATGTGTAATTGAGGCAGGCGGCTGGCCCAGGAATAATCTTTGTGTTTCACACAATCTCTAACGGCTGGTTTCAATAAACAATCTCAGTTCGAATGTGCAGATAGATTACAAAAAATAGCCAATTAGAACAAAGTTTGAACATGACTCCGTAAAATGACGTGATTTAATTGGTTCATAATAGCGATCTATCTTCACTCTAAACTGAGATCATGCTCTTTGGTGAGATCGTTTATTGAACGTAACTAGTGTAAGGTACTAGCAGTTACTACTAGTAGACTAGTAACTTACTAGTCTCAAGTCTGTGGTGTGACACTTGTGAGTTGTGAGTTACACTGTGTAGTTTGAATCTTAGATAAAGAATTATTTAAACTGTATTGCAAGGATGTATTGTGACTAGGGATGATCGATATTAGAAAAACATCGATGTTGAAATCGATGTGAACATCGATTCAAAAGTATCGATTTATGATAAACATCGATAGCAAAACATCGATATGTCTAAAGCATCGATGTTTCGGTGGCCAGTAAAACTGTCTATTCTTTTTTTTCTTATTGTTTATTTATGGTTTACTGTTCTAATACAAGAAAAAAATTAACTTTCCCAGTATTTTGGGCACACTCTGTAAAAAAGTTGACTTTGTTAATTTTTTTAATTGAAACCGACCCGAAAAGGGAAAAGGGAAAACACCTGTTTTCCCTTTTCGGGCCGGTTTCAATAAACGATCTCAGTTTAGAGTGCAAATAGATCGCGATTATGAACCAATCAAATCAAGTCATTTCACGGAGTCATGTTCAAACTGTGTTCTTATTTGCAAAATTTTGAATCTGTTTGCACATTCGAACTGTGATTGTTTATTGGAACCGGGCGTAGTTTGTGCGTTGAATTTAACAGTTTTTTTTTATCTCTTAAGAAATCCAAAGAAATAACTATTCGCACAGCTTACTTTGATTACGTTGATCGGCGTCATCTAGCGTTAAATAGTTGAATTTGATAACTATCTAGTCCTTAGCTAGTACATACAACGCTAGATGGCCCTAAAAAGGACATTTTGACGTTTCAATATTTTATGCTCATAACATCGATATGTCGAAGTTATCGAAATCAAAACATCGATGTTTTCCAGTTAAATATCAATGTTTATTAATCATCGAAGAATATCGATCATCCCTAATTGTGACTTGTTACCGAAATAATTGTCCAAGAATCAGCTGTAGCGGTAACAAGGACGTGCTGTAATAACACAAAGCAGTGAAAGCAAACAGTGATGTAGAAGAAAGTACCCCTTAAAAATAACCGTACGAAGGTAACAATGCCGCGAGTGAAAATTGAATATGTCGTGAGTTTCAGCAGCGAAGATCCTGTGAGTACTGAGTAACAACATTTGGTTAACATGTTGCGAAATTCTTGCATTTTGGCAAAGTTTTGGAAACATACATCCACAAGAAAACTAATGTGGATTGTCGCACAGATCTATAAATTATCTTTAATAGTTACATTTCATTTCATGGTGTCTTATATCGAGTTATTTGTAATGAATCATTATAACACATACACGCTTTGCTGACATATGAAAGCAACTATGATGGTCTTCCAGCCCACACCAAATCAGTATCATGGCTTATGTATATTTTACATAAGCGTCTCGGCCACCGGTGGCCACAAGTAAGTGAATAAGCCCTTATGTTAAACATAGTAACAATTTTACCATAATATATACCAAAATCTATTGAGTCTATATACAAATTATAGACTCAATAGATTTTGTCTTCATTAGTGTCAAGTACAAGTAATTACTTGTTATATATTTCAACCAGGGATCCTAATACATGCAATATTTTTAAATTTTCTAAATAATATACCATTTACAGAAACACCCAGCAAACAACCTTCTAGAGCGGGAGGTGAGTAAGAAGAACAAATGGTTGTGCACGGCGGGACAGTCCTCGTGCTCTGTAGTATTGCAGCTGGCTAAAGCTGTCAAGGTAAATCGTTTTCTTTATTTCCACCTGCAATGATATTACCTGCCTGAAGTCAAACCCTGGGTAATGTTTTATTTTAAATCTATGTATTGTATCAAATAACATCTTATACCTACATGATACAGGATAGTCAGAGCTCAATATTGACTTTTTGACAAGAGGGATCAAGTTGCATGCTCCGTGACTGCCTCGATGGCGTGGTGGTATTTCGGTACGACTATGGTTCTGAGGTCTCGGGTTCGATCCCTGGGTCGGGCGAAGTGATATTGGATTTTTCCATATCTGCCCGGAGTCTGGAATTTGTGCCCGATATGGCGATAGGCTCGCCCCCACATCTGGGATGGAACTAAGTGGGTGGCTAGTGCGCCTCTGCCTACCCCTTCGGGGATACAGGCGTGAGCTTATGTTATGGGAACAAGTTTTCCCCTGTGTGCCTGAATTTATGAAAATTGTATTAACCAATAGATGTATGCGAATATGTTTGGTGTTAATTTTTTTTTAACTCAGATTTCAGCGGTCCACATTGGAGTGTATCACGCTGCACTGGTGGAGGTGTTGGTGGGCCGCTCAGAGAAGCCCCATGAACAGTTTGAGGTTAGTGGCCAAATAACAACTTATGAATATTGTATATAATGAACTGTACTACATTAATGTGTAATGATCCAAAATAATTATAGGTCTTCCAATGATCATGCATAAAAAATACCAATTCTTAAAATTAACATGGGTTTACTCATGAATCATGAATTCATGCATCTTATTGTAGTTATAAATAGTTTGAGGTAATGCAGGAAATATCGACATTTATTATCTTACATTCAATGGCAAATTGTGCTCTTGTCGGTCTTGTTGGTTTTTGCATAAATAGATTTTCATTGAGAATGCTTGATGAAATTTGGTTGTTTTAGTTAGCCTCTGCCTAGTGCTTCAGGGATATAGGCATGAGTATGTGTATGTATATCTTTCTTGAAGGAGTAGTGGCCTTTCTTTTCTTGGTTAAGTTTGTGTTTAATAATTATTGATTATGACTTCTATAATGGTGTAGGAAAATATTATGAAGAAACCAGTATACCTAAAAAAGTCTCCACATAACTTGCATCAGGCCAGCATGGTAACCTGCGTAAGGAGGCCCGTGGGTCAGTAGTATGAGCTAATTATTATGTAACATGTTCACCGATGGTCACTGCTTCAGACCAGGCGAAGTGGAACCATTAATAAGTAGGAAGGAGGTGAGACATGCAGTGTATTGTGTACGGTGTACGGTGTACGATGCAGGTGTTGGTGCCGCGCTGCGTGTTCCTCAGCCCGGCGGAGTCGCGCGGCGCGGGCGTGAGTCGCGTGCGCTCGTTCTGCGCAGGCGCGGGACACCTCGCCGCCGCCGCCGCGCAGCGCTGGGACCGGCTGCGGCTCGTGTGCTCGCAGCCCTACAACAAGCACGCTCAGGTCGATTATAAACTCCACCGCGTCCACCACTTCACATCGAAACTATGGGTGTATATTCTATACTGTATTACAGTACGGAATATTGTTCATCCACGTGGACTCATCGGAGGATGGTGTGAGTACTCCGGGTGGGCCGTCATCAGTGCCGTCGCGGCTGTTCAACGTGGAGGCCGCACTCTCGTCGGACGAGGAGGAGTTCCATCCCGGCGAGCTGTTCGCTAAACATGTACACAACAACAAAGACAAACAGACGAGCACAGGTGACTACACTCCACTCCTACACACATTATACTTATTACTTACTACTTTAGTTACCCACTCAACATAGTAACAAACAAATATCTAATAATTTCAATGCCCATGTGCAACAAAACAATGGCTTATTTATTATTATATATAATATATTATTATCGTTTTATTTTGGGCTGCAGTTAAGAGTGTTGTTATCTGGGATCACATTAAAAATTAAATCACGTCATAAAGAAACACAGTAACTAATGTTGTGCGCTAGGGTGTCGATTTTCTACATTTTCATAAATATGGCTATCATCACTTATCCATGGTATGTGGATTTAAAAAAAAAACCAAAGCTGGTATAAGAAACCCTATCACCTGGTGCCTGCTTGACGTTGAGTAACGGGACTTAACTTTATTTTTTAGAATCTCAAATAAGGCAAGCGTCTTCTGACGCGATGAAGAACATTCCTGAGAGTTCGTCGCTCACAGTAGTTCGGTGTCGGTCTCGGACTCGTTGCCGCGCCGTCTCCCGCTCGCCGCCGCCCGCCATCAGTGACGGCAGCACCAGCGGCAATACCACCAATAAACGTGATTCCGTCGATAAGAATCGTGATGAAGTTGATAATTCGCGTGACAAAGTGGATCACAAGATTGATAAACGTGACGACAGTAAGCCACGTGACAAAGCCAGTAACCTGCGTGATAAAGTGGATAACAAGGGTGATGAGCGCGATCACGTCAGTAACCCACGTGACAAAGCCAGTAACTCGCGTGGCAAAGTGGGTAACAAGGGTGAGGAGCGTGACCACGTCAGTAACCCACGTGACAAAGCGAGTAATTTGAATGACAACTCACATGGTAACGGTAGTGCTTCACGTGATAAAGACAAAACCCAACGTAACAAGAACAACAATAAGTGCGACAACGATATTAACTTACGTGACAACATTAACCAACTGCGCACCGGCGTGAGTGAGGACGCACGCGGCGACCGCACCGGGCCCACACCCCGGAACCGAGCCGAGACCACGCCCCGGGACCGCGCCGGGACCACACCCCGGGACCACGCCGACCAACAAACAGACAATGACGGTATATTGTATATGATAACGCTAGTTTCGAAAGTAGCATAGTCGACAAAATAATGTTTTTTTATAATCTATCATTGAATTGATTAGTAATCAAACACCACAGTTAACATTCTTTAAATCGGCAACTATCAGTTTTTATAGTCTCGAAGTGAACACTGAGCATCCTGACACTAGTGTAATAGATGCGATCGTGGAGCGTGGCTGAAGTAAATCGTTACCGTTCAGACGCGGTGGGTCCTCGCTGCTCGTCCCCGCTGCGCGGCGTGGTGTTCGCGCTCAGCGGCTACGAGAACCCCGAGCGCGGCCAGCTGCGGGACGCGGCGCTGCGGCTCGGCGCCGTCTACCGCCGACAGTGGACCGACGACTGCACGCATCTCGTGTGAGTCGCACGACACACAGCACGAGGCACGAGTACGACACACGAGACATGACACACATGAGGCACGAGTACGACACACGAGACATGACACACATGAGGCACGAGTATGACACACGAGACATGACACACATGAGGCACGAGTACGACACACGAGACATGACACACATGAGGCACGAGTACGACACACGAGACATGACACACATGAGGCACGAGTACGACACACGAGACATGACACACATGAGGCACGAGTACGACACACAAGACATGACACACATGAGGCACGAGTACGACACACGAGACATGACACACATGAGGCACGAGTACGACACACGAGACATGACACACATGAGGCACGAGTACGACACACGAGACATGACACACATGAGGCACGAGTACGACACACGAGACATGACACACATGAGGCACGAGTACGACACACGAGACATGACACACATGAGGCACGAGTACGACACACGAGACATGACACACATGAGGCACGAGTACGACACACGAGACATGACACACATGAGGCACGAGTACGACACACGAGACATGACACACATGAGGCACGAGTACGACACACGAGACATGACACACATGAGGCACGAGTACGACACACGAGACATGACACACATGAGGCACGAGTACGACACACGAGACATGACACACATGAGGCACGAGTACGACACACGAGACATGACACACATGAGGCACGAGTACGACACACGAGACATGACACACATGAGGCACGAGTACGACACACGAGACATGACACACATGAGGCACGAGTACGACACACGAGACATGACACACATGAGGCACGAGTACGACACACGAGACATGACACACATGAGGCACGAGTATGACACACGAGACATGACACATTTGTGCCCAATATGGCGATAGGCTCACCCCCTATCACATCTGGGACGGATTTAAGCTCGGCGAAACATGGGTGTACTAGTTCGCTAGTGCGCCTCTGCCTACCCCTTCGGGAATACAGGCGTGAGCTTATGTTAATTATATTGGTTAAATTTTTCTTCGATCTGTTGATGTCTCACTCGAATATGAAGTGTTATTGTGATAGTGGATTAAAATCAAATCAAATCAAATCAAAATATTTATTGAATCCATGAAATGTTACTACATTATTTAGATTCCGTCAAAGTTCCTCTACCGCCAGTTCGGAAGGCCGTTTCGCCAGAGAAGAACGGGCAAGAAACTCTGGCGTTGCTCTTTTAAATGCCAGTTGACAATAAATGCTTATAAAGTACCATATACAAAAAAGATATATAAATTAGAGCAGCTAAACCACCAAGAAAATACATACAAATGATTTTTTGTAGTAGTAATTGTATATTAATGATTGCAACCTGTTTTGTATGAAATAAAAAAAAAAAATACAAATAAAAACATACAAAAAATACAATACAGTGGCTCACTGAGTGACCCCACGGCCACGGTGAGTTTAGTTGAGATTATTAAAACAAGCTAGGTAGACCAGTCCACACAAGCAGCACCCGTTCACGAGTATGACGCATGTGCCAGCCATCGACCTCCTCAACCATGTTGCAGGGAAGTGATCGACCCGGCACACGACGCCGCCACAAGCACAGACCTTAAGAGAGCATGACTACCAGGCCCGGTGGCACTAAATGTAAGAAATCGCCGCAAAACAACACCGCCGCCACGAAAGCCACACAGCATCACTATAACCGATAAACAAAACAGCTACAATCATAGAAATGTGTTAACTCAATCCCAGGCATTTTTGTCATCTAGGTGTTCCGAAAGTTTATAATAGGCTTTATTGCACAGCTTACGTTTAATAATAATTTTAAAATTATTCAATTCTAGTTCTTTGATATGAGTGGGAACCTTATTGTAAAGACGTGTACAAAGACCTTTAAAAGAAAAAGAGAGTTGAGCAGAGATACTACCTCTATATAATAATCAATATTGATGATAAAAACAATTATAATAACAATAATTCTTGCTCGGATCTATAATATAATAGGTCTTTACCTATGATGTTGCCGTTTTGCGATACTTGCTCTTTGAAACGTAATTTAAGTAAGGTTGGCAATAAATTATAAATTTCAATGAATTTTATATCAAAAATATGCAATTATATTGTTAAATTCAGTCATTTAATTATTGTTGTGTGAGATGCATCAATAGCATGGGTGCATATATTGATTAAGTGTAGCGATCGTAATAAATGAAACATAAAAACATGGTAATATTGAGTGGTGTGGTTTGTCAGGTGTGCGTTCCCGAACACTCCGAAGCTGAAGGAGCTCCGCGCTCGCGGCTCCCCCGCCCCCGCCGTGCTCGGCGCCTGGCTGCACGCCTGCGCACACCGGCGCCGCCGCCTGCCGTGGCGCTGGCACGCCACCGAGCCGCGAGAGCGACGCGACCCACCACCACCGCCACCACACGACCACTCCTCACACTCGAGCGGTAACGTTTAATATGATTTTTGTAACATTTATCATTTGATTACGATTTGAACAAATTAAATTAAATATCGAAACGTCTCACAGAACACGACACAGACGACGAAATACAGGAAGCGATGCGTCAACAGAAGAAACGAAGGCATCACTCGCCGGAGGCACGAGGACAGAGAGACGCGAAAAGGCCCAACACCGCCGACCGCGACGACGAGCACGCCGCGCCGCCCGCTGACGTCGACGCGGGCGCGGCGCATGACGACTCCGACGATGTCATGTTCGTGGTGGACGAGCGCATGCGCGGCAACGTCACCGTGCACGACTCGGACAGCGACCGCAGCGACACGGTCACGGTTACGGACGCAGACACGGACACGGACACGGACACGCCGCTGCACCAGGTGATACGACACAGTATACTATGCTCAACATTCAAACATTCCATAATGTAAATCAATTATAATTACCCAAACAAACACCAGCTATGATTTAACTGTGGGTGACTTTCAGATTATTTTTTTTATAGCGTGATGTGCTGCTGTCCATACATTCCTCAGAAACGATCTGAACAGGCATATCAAGTCGAAAATGAAAATGAGGGCTTTATAATAAAAAAATAATAATATTACAATTACGATTTCTAATCTAAATTATCAATATAAATAAATATTAAATTAATGTGACATAAAGAGAATGGAATCAGTTTGTGTAGTTTTTTTAATAAAAATAATAAATAAAAACATTAATATTTTTTTTCCTTCACACATGTATCTACTTCTATTTGTGTTATATTTCATTTATCTCGTTTTATCTAATATATAAAATTCTCGTGTCACAGTTTTCGTTGCCATACTCCTCCGAAACGGCTTGACCGATTTTGATGAAATTTTTTGTGCTTATCCGGTATCTATGAGTATCGGCCAACATCTATTTTTCATCCCCCTAAATGTTAGGGGTAGTCCACCCCTAAATTTTGTTTTTTATTTTTTAGACAAAATTTTTAATTTCTATTTTTTTATGATACAACATACAAAAATACATACAATCCTCAATTTTCACCCTTCTACGATCAACCCTTACTTTTTTAATAGCCATTTTAGTAATTTAATCATTTTTCCTCTCCGGTCGAAAACTGATCAATCGTCATTTAATTAGTTATCCCCGCCAGATGTCTACAGGTGTCTCTTGACAGGCGGGGTGACGGACGTGGTGACAGACGGGTGACCGACTGGGTGACAGACAAAGTGTCAGACGGGGTGACAGACGGAGTGACAGACGGTGTGACAGAGGGTGTGACTGACGGGGTAAGAGACGGGGTGACAGACGGTTTGACAGACGGTGTGACTGACGGTGTGAGAGACGGGGTGACTGACGGCCGAAGTAGATCATCCCATTACCTCTTTTAGAATTATTGTGCTATAGGTGCCTACGACTCACTCTTTCAACCCTCTCTCTCATACGCAGACGAAGTTGCGCGGGTCAGCTAGTTTGTATATAATTATAAATTGCATCAATTTGAATTTATTTCTAGATAACTGTATATTTCCAGATAGATGAAGATAAGTGTCTGCCGCACATGTTCGACGGGTACACGTTCGCCATCGACGAGAGCGTGACTCGCGCACACCACGACGCCGAGCTCATCGCCAGATACGTGCGAGCGTACGGCGGACTCGTAGTGAACGTGAGTGCTCACCGATACACCGTGCAACCGAATGCCTAATAGCGGGTACACACCGGCCGAACGATGGTGAAAGAATCTATGCGTTTCAATCACACAACAGCGAAAGTTTGATGTGTGAACGCAACAGGTACACTCTTTCGCCTTCGTTGGGCCCGTGTGTACCCGCCATAACGCTAGTATATCTGGAATCAGTATGTGCATGAGGAACACGTTGCGTCATGCGTGCAGGACTGTGCGGCGGTGACGGCGGACTACACGGTGTGTGCGGGGAGTGGGGAGCGGGCCGGGGGGGGGCCGTGCCGCGTGTCGCCGCGCTGGCTGTGGGCCTGCCACCGCAGCCAAGACCTCGTGCCGCCGGACTGACGACTGACGACTGACCGCACCGACGACACCACACATTACTATTCATTATTCAGTGGCGTAACTACAGAGTGGCATGACGGGCGAAATGCCACGGGCCCTCGACCGTAAGGGGCCCTACCTATGACTGGAAGACCCCTGAGACCCCTGCCTGAAAAAACTCGGTAGAAAGTGTCGTATCTGATGAATTGCCACGGGCCCCGAACAGTACAGTTACGCCACTGTCATTACTTTAAACAACTGCCTTTTATTAACATCTATCAACTGCTACTGACCAATATAAAAAATCTGTATTTAACAGACACCTTTCGGATGACTGCAGTTACAATGCAAAGCATAAATAAAACGCATAAAAACATTCCACTGTATTTATTATTTGCGGTTCAGATGTTGTACAAGTAATGTGCTGGAGGGTATGAATATACGTCATCATTGTGACGTCAGCAACGTCAGCTTCTCGTTGAGCTGCAACTGAGTCTTGATTAACTGAGCCAGCGTCACCACCTGTCGAACATGACGCGTCATTAGTGACATACATAATAATGACCCTTGAGAACTAAAGCATAGTATAATGTATTTTGTTATACTTTTAAAACTGTGGATCATTACGTTTAAATAGTCACGGGCGGCTCGGCCTCAGGTGGTTCATACGCTTATGTAACATATATATGTGCCACCTCCGAAGGGTCTGTCACAAAAGGAAACTGTGTATGCCAGACAACACAAACGTTCGTGCGTGTGTGCGCGTGTGTGTGTGTGTGTGTACGTCGTGTTACCATCAGCAGGTCCTTGACGCTGGAGGCGAAGGCGTCGGCGAAGGTGTCGGCGGAGAGGTTGGGCACGGAGTTGACGAGCTCGAGCAGCTGCCGGCCGGCCGCGTTGTTGGGCTCCACGCGCTCCGCCAGCACGTCCTCCACGTATTGCAGCACCTACATATTCACCTCATTAACAAACTGATTCTACACACTACACAAGGCTGAACAAACTCATTTGAAGGTATTAATTGATATATAGAAGTGTACCTGATCCAGCAGCGACGACAGTTTGGAGGCGGCCTCCGCGACCTGCGCCAGGTCCATCATAGGCTGCACCTGCCGCGACCTCCCACCTGGGCCCATTGTCTTTTGGCACAACTGTAGACCCACAATCTGCAAAAAAAAATTACCAAATTGATGTACATATGCATGAACTCTACCGAATAGGCTCTTATAATGTAAACAAATATTTAGAAGACAAAAAATGCTTGGGATTGAGCAGCTCACTTCTGACACTATAAAATATGGATGTATCAACACAATTTCCATGTTCGATGTACTTGCTCTTATCACAGATAGATGGCTGCAAAGAACAGTATCAAATCTGCCATACAATATGTATTTGATTATTTTATGTATAAATTAGATGACATTTGAAAATTCAAATAAGTTTGTCGCATGTCACTGTATATTTACAATGCTTATTGCTTACAAAGTATACAAAATGTTGTGATGATAAGATATTGAATGTGCTGTATGTGTAAGTGGAGTGGTGTACCTCAGGCTCGTAGCATGTGAGCGAGACATCGATAGGTGTGAACATGCAGCCCTGCTTGCCGCGAGGCACGCCCAGCGCGACGCACACGTACGCGCGCAGCCCCATGCGGCCGCCCTGCAGCGACGTGTCCAGCGTCACGTGCACCGGCTCGCGGCATTCGCGCGAGTAGTACTCGTGGATCACAGACGAGTGGTTTGTCACCTCGTTGCCTGTCGCCCACCAACCTGACAATCGAAACAAACTACAATTCTTTCACCATGGCAAACAACTGGCATGCCATCAACACATTCAAATCTTAACCAAGTGACAATATTAATAAAAAAATGCTGTATGAATAGAATGGGGGACTTGGGAATCTAGAATTTGTCCTCAATATAAAATAATATGTTCTCCAGGTTTTAAGCAAATCTATACTAATATTATAAAGCTGAAGAGTTTGTTTGTTTGATTGAACACGCTAATCTCAGGAACTACTGGTTTGATTTGAAAAAATATTTTTGTGTTGGATAGCCCAATTATCGACGGTGGCTATAGGCTATATATCATCACGCTATGACCAATAGGAGCGGAGCAGAAATGAAAAATGTTTAAAACCAGGGAAGGCGATATGTCAGAAACTACTGGTTCGAATAGAAAAATTCTTTTTGTGTTGGATAGCCTATTTATCGAAGATGGCTATAGGCTATATAACATCACTCTTTGCCCAATAGGAGCGGAGCAGAAATGAAAAATGTTGCAAAATCGGGAAAATTTATATCTCGGACAGAAACTACTGGTTCGAATTGAAAAATTATTTTTGTGTTGGATAGCCCAATTATCGAGGATGGCTATAGGCTATATAACATCACGCTATGACCAATAGGAGCCGAGCAGAAATGAAAAAAGTTGAAAAGACTATATTTCAGAAACTACTGGTTCGAATTGAATTTTTTTTTGTGTTGGATAGCCTATTTTCGAGGATGGCTATAGACTATATAACATCACGCTTTGACTAATAGGAGCGGAGCAGAAAAGAAAAATGTTACCAAATCGGGAAAATTTATATATCAGACAGAAACTACTGGTTCGAATTGAAAAATTATTTTTGTGTTGGATAGCCCAATTATCGACGGTGGCTATAGGCTATATAACATCACGCTATGATCAATAGAAGCGGAGCAGAAATGAAAAATGCTGCTAGCGGGGAATTTTATATCTCAGAAACTACTGGTTCGATTTGAAAAAATATTTTAGTGTTGACCAAGGGGATGACTGACGGGGTGACCGACGTGAGGAATGACGGGGTGACTGAGAGGCTGACTAATGGGGTGGCGGACGGAGTGACTGACGAGGTGAATGACGGGGTGACAGACGGGGTGACAGATGGGGTGACCGACTGGGTGACAGACGGGGTAACTGATGGGGCGACCGACTGGGTGACAGGCGGGGTGACAGACGGGGTGACAGAAGGGGTGACAGACGGGGTGACGGACGTGGTGACAGACGGGGTGACAGACGGGTGACAGACGAGGTGACAGACGGGGTGATGGACATGGTGACAGACGGGATGATAGACTGAGTGACAGACGGGGTGACCGACTGGGTGACAGACGAGGTGACAGACTGGGTGACAGACGGGGTGACAGGCGGGGTGACGGACGTGGTGACAGACGGGTGACCGACTGGGTGACAGACAAGGTGTCAGGCGGGGTGACAGACAGAGTGACAGACGGTGTGACTGACGGGGTAAGAGACGGGGTGACAGACGGTTTGACAGACGGTGTGACTGACGGAGTAAGAGACGGGGTGACAGACGGTTTGACAGACGGTGTGACAGACGGTGTGACAGACTGTGTGAGAGACGGGGTGACTGACAGCCGAAGTAGATCATCCCATTACCTCTTTTAGAATTACTGTGCTATGGGTGCCTACGACTCACTCTTTCAACCCTCTCTCTCATACGCAGACGAAGTTGCGCGGGTCAGCTAGTATAAATATAATTTCATTCAATGATGGAACTTACTTACCAACAATGCTCTCTGAGGAGTTGACTCGTCTGTTTAGGTCATAAACATCCATCGCGTAGTTGAGCTCGGCTTCTACTTGGTCGGCGTGTTCCTTGTGCGGAACACAGAAACAGTTCGTCACCTCAACCACTCCCTTATCACTGGTGCCTGCAATGCACATCAAAAACATAACCTGTACACGTCGGCTACACATAACACTATCCTGTATCTCGACACCCGACTTTCTCTAAATGTTCTCTACATGGCCTATAAAAATTTGAATTATCATGATGCCAAGCACCACTAAAAATGAAACTGCTAGCTGTCGATGATACGTAAACAGAAAGTAGTTTCCCACATGACGTTCCGTACACACAACCCCTTTGGGAAATACGCGAGTTACAAAAAATAGGAAAATAATAATTACCCAATAGTGTGCCGATAACTCTGTGAGAGTCAGCATTTCGACGCTCATATGCATCTACAATTTGAAATAAAACAACGGGATGCACCTTGACACTTATGTTGAGCGCCATTTTTAATTGAAGAATGAATGAAAGGGATGTTCGATATGTCGTCGATGATGAATAAACATCGATATTTAATGGCGTGTCCACACCAACCGAACGAAGGCGATAGAACGTTCGCAAGCTTAGATAAAGAATGTTTTTAAGATCGGGCGTCTAAGTAGTAAAATCAAGCATAAGTGAGATAGATAAATACAGTTTGGTATGTGAGTGATAGAGACAGACGAATTTTTTTCATCTCGTTCTGCGTATACGTTTTTAATGTCCGATTCCAACTCGGATTTGGTATCATGAATGGAATTAAGTGTTACCAGGAAAACAAAAACTTAATTTCCCAAATAACGGGAAGTTTACATTATGTTGCGTCTCCTGCACTAAAACATTACACAAAACACCTAAGCAGGACATGGTCTCGCTACACATTTTTATCTATGGTCCATTGTTCTTTGAGGAAGAGACAGCGAAATTATTTTTTTTGCGTATGTGTTTTTGTGTTTTGTTTCGAGTATTATTAATTATTAATATTTTTTTAAACAAAACACGAAAAACACCTACATAAAACAAGGTTTTTCATTGTCTCCTGCTCATGTAACAATGGACCATGGACAAAAAAAAATAGAAATACCATGTGTCCGATACGCTTCGCTGTATCCGGGGAACTTTTAAAGTAACGCCTATTCATGACAAGCTTACGGAGTCGCGACTACGATAGTACGGCCACGTCATGAGAAGACCAGAGGACCACATGACCAGAAAAGTGCTGAAACACCAAAACACAGTAGGGAAGCCCAGAAGACCCCGACTAACGTGGATTGCTGTAGTTAATAAAGACCTAGAATATAATAATATAGACCCGTCGACGGTCCAGAATAGACACCTCTGGAGACACACGATTAGGAGAGTCGACCCCACATAGAAATGGGATTAAGGCCAGAAGAAGAAGAAACCATGTGCCCCCCAGCTCCTTATGTTTTGTGTACATGTGTTGTGTAATGTTTTAGTGCAGGAGACGCGGCTTAATGTACAACTTGTGTTCTATATATTTTTGATTGTCTTATTTCTTTCTTCTACCTGCTTTTATCCCACCTTAATGTGAGGTCGGCGCTACACACTTTTTCAAGCATGTTGCGGATAGGATTTGGCTTAGTTTTTACGACCGGCCGCCTGCCTGACGTCAACTCCCTATGAGGGATCCAGTCTCGGGCAAATTAAATAAGAATCGTCCAACCTGGGAATCGAACCCAGGACCTCCCGGTTCACAGGCCATATATGTTGCCACTAGACCAAGAAGGCGACTTCTGAGGGATTATTAACCAAAAATAAACTCGTTAGTTATTGCTGTAATAACGCTTTTAAATGTTTATTACCAAACAAAATGAAAAAAAAAATGTTAATATAAACTACATTTCAAATAAATGATGGGTACATTTTTTCAACACGGTAACCCAGTGTTTTATATTCTGTCCCTTACGGATATACACGCATGGCTACTCTATATATTCTTTCTCTAAGTTCGCAAAGGGCTATCACCGATGGGGACCGAACGTTCTCGATCATTCGCGAATGTTCGCTGTTGCGTCCACACCAACCGAATGCTAGCGAAGTGCACCGAAGCTTGGCGAACGCAACATTTAGGGTTCCATAGCCCAATGTTAACAATTCTAAGGGTTCCGTTATAATTTCGTCATGTCGGTCAAACCAAAGGTGGTAATTAGTAAATATATTGTATTAGGATGTGTATAAAAAAAAATCTATATTATGTCTAGCCCGTCAAACGTCTAGGCAAATAGTTGCCCAAATAATCAGCGCCGTCTCTTATTTTGGCACGCGTATTTTATTGTGATAAGCGTTATTTGACATCAACCATTGATAAAAGGTGGTTCTCTATTAGATAAAGGTCCTATTCAAAACAATAACAGACTTTCATGCCAATTAAAAAATGGAGAAAATAATTATTTATTTCCTTGTATTCACGGTATTGTAAAGTGTTTTTTCAGTGAAGTATTTACAACGTAAATGTTGATGTTTTACTACTTTTTGTTATATATTTCGCTTATGTATTCAATTTTATTTATAAAATAGAATATTTGTTTTACATTCAGCAACATTTTGTGTAAATATTTGTAGAAGAAAAGTTTTTGAACATTCAACTGTATATCCATCGAGCTTAAACTTTAATTTTAATGATTTGATTTAAAACTTGCAACATGTTATATAGATAACTTTTACTTTAAGCTTTCCATATGTATTTTTTATTTGGGGATAGCTGTTCTATTTGTTCAGATATAACGATACACGACGAACGATATATTTTGTGTAAAAAAGGGGACCGACCCTCTGCGCCGCGGAATTCGAATTTCGCGGGCTGGGCACTGTGCCGGACCCGGGAGCTCACCCTAGGGATGATCGATATTCATCGATGTTTAATAAACATCGATATTTAGTTGGAAAATATCGATGTTTTGACATCGATGTTTTGATTTCGATAACATCGACACATCGATGTTATGAGAATAAAATATCGAAACGTCAATATATTTATTAGGGCCATCTAGCGTTGGATGGACTAGCTAGGGACTAGATAACTATGAGTTCAACTATTTAGGACTAGATAACACTGATGAACATCATCGAAGTAAGCCATACGAATAGTTATTTTTTTTGCATTTCCTAAGGCAATAAAAAAATCTGTCAACTTCAATGCACAGACTAAGGGGAAAACACCTGAAAAACTTATTTTTTACAGAGTGTGCCCAAAAAATACTGGGAATGTTAAATAGTCACGGGCGGCTCGGCCTCCGGTGGCCCATACGCTTATGTAACATATATATGTACCGCCTCCGACGGGTTAAATAATTTCCTGTATTGTGTTTTCAATAACAATAAACACATACATTAAAAAATAAGCAATGAATAAAAAAATAAATGGAATACACAGTTTTATTTGCTACAGAAAACATCGATGTTTTGACATATCGATGTTTTGCTATCGATATCAACATCGATGTTTTTCTAATATCGATCATCCCTAGCTCACCCTCAACGTTCCAGTCGATAGAAAAAAATATTGAGAGTTTTGGCGGGAATTCTGACGGTGCGGGTGGTCGCTTGTTTTAATGATTACATATTCTAGTCTAAAGTTGTGCTTGTGGCTTAAATGTGATGTGAATCTAAGCAATAAACATCAACGAAGATGGACAGTATGTGGAAGCTTTGAAATAAGTGATTTTGGACGCTTTTTGTCGGGTGGATGGGTCGACCATGTTCGACTCCTCTGCTGCGAGAAAATCGTCTGAAAAGCATCAAACCGGAAGGAATTAACGCCAAAACTCCAGCAGGGCCTTGAAATCGAACACATCCGATTTCATTGTACTTGTGAAAAATTAGATATAAGCAAATAAAGAAATAAAAAGCACTTAAGACTAGGCTGTATGGGCTAGATCCCTTTGCCTTCCCGAAAGGGAAAATTAAAAAAAAAAATATTGTTTTTTGGCGGGAATTCTGACGGTGCGGGTGGTCGCTTGTTTTAATGATTTCATATTCTAGTCTAAAGTGGTGCTTGTGGTTTAAATGTGATGTGAATCTAAGCAATAAACATCAATGAAGATGGACAGGATGTGGAAGCTTTGAAATAAGTGATTTTGGACGCTTTTTGTCGGGTGGATGGGTCGACCATGTTCGACTCCTCTGCTGCGAGAAAATCGTCTGAAAAGCATCAAACTGGAAGGAATTAACGCCAAAAGTCCAGCAGGGCCTTGAAATCGAACACATCCGATTTCATTGCACTTGTGAAAAATTAGATATAAGCAAATAAAGAAAAAAAAGCACTTATGACGAGGCTGTATGGGCTAGATCCCTTTGCCTTCCCGAAAGGGAAAATGAAAAAAAAAATATATATATTTTTTACTGTGATCAGATACGCACTCGTTTATTAATGTGTTGTTATGCCTTTACCTTCGAAAGTTAATTTCACGTTTACCTTTCTCGAAAAATAAGAGTTAATATTGAAATAGTATTATTATGCATTCAGTATATTTTTTTTAATCCTAATTTATAATAGCTATTTTTCAGAACCCTTTACCGTGATTTATGCTTAAAATTCATTTAGTTACAAATGTTTGTTATAGGATTACTCCATTTTATCCATACAGTACACACGTCCGCTCTTTATAATCGTTGTCGCTAAATGAGGATTCGCGAACATTCGCCTCTGCGTCCACACCGCATTCGCCGATTCGCTACATTTTCCTTTGATGTACCACTGTTGCCCCGCGCACGACCGAACAGCACTGAACGCCTCCGTTCGTCGTTCGGCTTCGATGTTGCGACCACACCGACCCCTTCGCAAACGTTCTTTCGCCTTCGTTCAACAGATGTGTACCCGCCATTACATTTTTTTGTACCTATTAACCTAGGACAATCTAAGTATTAACCTTAGATTAATAACTTGCTATTCTATTAACCCTTATCTAATTACATCATGACATCAGATGAAATCATAAATTCTCACTGATCTATAGATCTTCTATAGAAGAATATATACTTAAATTATTTATATAGTCTAGACTTAAATCAATATACCTAATAATATAATATAATATAGTCTACCCGCCTTCTATCAAAAACAATTCAATACAGAAAAAAAATCTCCGGAATTTCTTTTTTGAGAATTTTATGCTTTAAAGCTGCGTCTCCTGCACTAAAACATAACACAAAACACCTTTTTCGCGTATGCGTTTTTATGTAGTGTTTCGAGAAAAACTAGTGCTAGAGAACTCCTGCACCTCATACATACCACCTGCACTATCAAAACATTTAAACAAAACACCTACATAAATCATAGTTTCGCTACACATTTCTATCTTTGGTCTGTTGTTCTATGGAAGGAGACAGTGAAAATCATTGTATTGCATAGGTGTTTTAGTATTACGTATATCAGGCCCGCCCGGCCCCGCGTCCTTTAGCGATAACAGGTATACCAAACGAATGTACTTATTGCGAAAATCATATGTACCGCTTTCATTTTCAATGTACCTCTCTAATTTTCAAATTACAAGCACTTTATGGTGGCCGGGCCAGCCTGACTTTTTCAGCCCGGCCCCTCTGTAATTCAAAAACTACAAAACGTGCTAATAAAGTGATGGTACAGAACAAATGTACTCTCCAAATTACGTATATGTACAGCTTAATATAACAATAAAATGCAATATCTTACGAGATATTCAATCAGGAAATTAGGGAATCAGGGCCGGGCCGAAATTATTTATATAGCTCTGTACAGAAAAACTACAAGGCATTGATCTGAACTATTGATGTACATACAATGTACCCTGGATGTAGTTCATATGTACTTACTTCGTTTTCAATTATATTAAGTAATTATAAAAATATGTCCATTTGTAATTATTTGAGACCGGCACTTTACAATCGTCCATATCTTTTTAAATATAGCATCAAACTGATTAATATTGTGTTTTTTGTAATAACATACGATAGTACATTCGTTTAGATTGCCTTGTGTGTCTATTTGCGGGTTATTTGAATAAATATTTAAATTATAACCTAATACTAGTAAAGCTGCAGTACAGTGACCATCAATCAGTCACAAACTAATTTCCGGACCGTGATGTCAATAACATACACAATATAAGCTCACGCATGTATCCCTGAAGGGGTAGGCAGAGGCGCACTAGCCAACTAGGACACTCTTTCGGGCCAGAAGAGGCAAATGCTCTGATACCGTACCATATATTAAACGGTACATATATCGCTAGGGTTGAACAGTTTAAGTATCTATTTAAGATGCTATCACGAATTATGTACTTTCTTTAATTTTTAATGTCTGTAACCTGATATTGTATAGCCAGCATAAATCCTTCTGTTTCGGAAAACAATTCGCCTCTCTGTAGCCATGAGTATGACGCTCGCTTGTCAACATTAGGACTAGTCAGAGCGAGACGGTGGCGGCCATGGAGAGATTTTATAGTCCAGCTATCAATTTATTGTCGATTTGGGCGAGGCCTATGTCCAGCATTGGACGTTCTGTGGCTGATGAAAATTATAAACAGATAATTTATATTAACATCTCAAACAAAATAAATGGTTTTCTACCATATTTATTATGTAACATTTCAAGTAAAACACGTGGAAAAGGATAGGTAGAACAGAAAATGTCTATTTTCATCATGAAAACAAAATAATTCTACGCGGGGTACTTACGTTGATAATCATGCTGTATCTGAAATTACTCCATAGTCTCTGGTAGAAAAAAAAATGATTTTGTTTCGCTATTTTATTTTGTAGTAAAAAAATGACATTATTTCATGTTAATAAGACAAATATATATAATATGGATGTTGGTTGCCACAAATTTATAAAAGTAATTTAATAAAAACGAATATTTTCAACGTAATATTGTTTCATTCCATATATTTACATCATGCCTAGGTGGCGTGGTTGTATTTTGGTACGACTACTGTCCTGAGGTCTTGGGTTCGATCCCCGGGTTGGGCAAAGTGATATTGGATTTTTCCACATCAGCCCAGAGTCTGGAATTTGTACCCAATATGGCGATAAGCTCGCCCCCTATCACATCTGGGACGAAATTAAGCTTGGCGAAATGTGGGTGTACTAGTTGGCTAGTGTGCCTCTGCCTACCCCCTTGGGGATACAGGCGTGAATTTGTGTTATGTTATTTACATCATGGTCCGGAAATTTGTTTGTGACTGATGGTCACTCTATTGCAGCTTTACTAGTATTAGGTTATGATTTAAATATTTATTCAAATAACCCGCAAATAGACACACAAGGCAATCTAAACGAATGTACTATCGTATGTTATTACAAAAAACACAATATTAATCAGTTTGATGCTATATTTAAAAAGATATGGACGATTGTAAAGTGCCTGTCTCAAATAATTACAAATGGACATATTTTTATAATTACTTAATATAATTGAAAACGAAGTAAGTACATATGAACTACATCCAGGGTACATTGTATGTACATCAATAGTTCAGATCAATGCCTTGTTGTTTTTCTGTACAGAGCTATATAAATAATTTCAGCCCGGCCCTGATTCCCTAATTTCCTAATTGAATATCTCGTAAGATATTGCATTTTATTGTTATATTAAGCTGTACATATACGTAATTTGGAGAGTACATTTCTTCTGTACCATTACTTTATCAGCACGTTTTGTAGTTTTTGAGTTACAGAGGGGCCGGGCTGAAAAAGTCAGGCTGGCCCGGCCACCATAAAGTGCTTGTAATTTGAAAATTAGAGAGGTACATTGAAAATGAAAGCGGTACATATGATTTTCGCAATGAGTACATTCGTTTGGTATACCTGTTATCGCTAAAGGACGCGGGGCCGGGCGGGCCTGATATACGTTTAGTATTTTGTTTTGAGAAAAACAGCTTCTAAGCGCAGCTTTAAGCCGGGTCTCCTGCACTAAAACATTACACAAAAAACCTACACTAAACATGCATTTTTTATCTATGGTCCATTGTTCATTGGTGATAGGTAAAATCGTTGTTTTGCGTATGTGTTTTTGATGTTTTGTTTCGAAAAAGCTAGTGCAGGAAACCCGGCTTAAATTACACAGGACTTATTGCGACTTTTGAGACATTTAAAGAGGTTTCTGCAAAAAAAATCAGCTTAATCTGTATTATTCAAAATAAGCTGCAAAATAAGAATAAAATTGGGTACCAAAGAAACTTATTATTGTTTTGGTATTAATCAATTTACAATAATAAACAAACTCATATTTTCTATGCATAAATCAATCAATGTAAGAGTTTCACCCTATTAATAATAATATAAATACCATATCTATGTACAATCTAAAACATAATTTAATATTTCAGTCATCTTCTTTTGGTGGAAGTGTAGTGTGTATGCGGATGCCATGCATCTCTGCTATTTCCTTCTTGAGACATTCAGTCACAAGTCGGTGTTGTTTTACTGTGCTTAGTCCTATGAATTCCTTAGCTTCGACACTGATCTGAAAGTGATTACATACCTATTGTAATATATCAAATAACAATATAAATATTCACACCACTAACAACCATATACAGGTAGCCAGTAACTGACTGAACTGAACAGTTACAATTGTAAAAACTAAGTGAAATAGTTTCTACAGCACACTCGTTCTGCCAAGCCACAATTAAGTAAAACAAGAGCAGGTGGATAGAACAAGGACTAACATACAACAAACAAATGCAAGTGCATACCAAAATAATTTAAAATGAAATTGAAAAATTAAACACAGTATGTCGGTAGTAGATTGTAGAAGTGTGCACCTCAAACATTGCCCCGCAGCCGCCGGATATGTCCTCGACGCTAATGAATGTGATCCCGGGCAGCGAGCGGCGCAGCGCCTGTGACAGCTGCTGCTCCTTTGACACACAATTATGTTGAAAAGTACTGCCCACACCGGCGCCGCCCGCCGCGTTCGACCCGCCACTCCACCCGCGAATCTACATACATAAAAAGCATCGGCGTCATATTATAATGGAGTTCAAGCGGTCACAAATATTATGTATTTGCTCACCAAATAGTTGCTGACCATGACGGGTCTAAAAACCTTGAACAAATTACGAAACATTCTTGCATATATCGCTATATCAGTGAAATTTATGACTAGTTAAGTATTTTTACCATGTAAGGTATTTGTTAGGCTAGAAACATTATGCTCATACTAGTTTTATTCAAAATTATATTGATTAGTTTTTTTTCCTGTAAATGCTGAAAAGTGAAATGTAGATTAAAAAAAGAAACTTGAAACCTAACCTCAAAAACTTAAAAGTCGATTTGTAAACATTATAAATAGAGATGGTCAACTTGAGTCTGGAGTTACGCTTAAATGGAGTTGATTCGAGTTGGAAACTCGAATTGGACCGCGATAATATTAAAAAAAAATGGAAAATATAGTAATAAATATGTATTGATCGAAAGCCGCGTCTCCGGCACTAAAGCCGGGTCTCCTGTACTAGCTTTTTCGAAACAAAACACTAAACACTAAAAACACATACGCAATACAACGATTTTAGCTGTCACCTGCTCGTAGAACAATGGACCATAGATAGATAAAATAATGCATGTTTTGTGTAGCTGTTTTGTGTAATGTTTTAGTGCAGGCGACCCAGCTTAAAACGACAGGGCGGCACCTATTGTCTATATTGTGGCGGCGTCGTGTGCCGGGTCGATCACTTCCCTGCAACATGGTTGAGGAGGTCGATGGCTGGCACATGCGTCATACTCGTGAACGGGTGCTGCTTGTGGAGACTGGTCTGCCTGGACTGTTTTGTTTTCCTTGTGTCAATTCAAATTGCCGTGGCTGCGGGGGTCGTTCAGTGTATCTTGTATGTTACTTTGTCCTATATTATTAGATGTCCTATACTATTGTTATCATGGTTTAGCTGCTCTAATTCAAGCTCTTTCTGTATCTGTATCGTGCAAAAATGCTAGCACATAACATCATCGTATATTGTTCGGGCATCATAGACACCACTATCGGAAGAACTTAGAGATGACTAAAGGGAACAATGAGTGAATGCAATATTATTATAATGGTGCTTCAACACACACGGTAATTATCATCAATATTGTATCAATCCAAATTATTGATATATAAAAACGTGTTTAAAATTGATTCATCACACTCGATGTCTATATTAGCCATTATTATAGATATTTACATGTTTATTTCAATTAATATAAAAATATTATTATTTTTGGCAATAAATATTTATTTATGAGACAATTTTCTTGTTTTTGTAAAAAAAGAGGTAGATTGTCGGAAAGTGGAACCTCTTTGGGTTGCTGGCACATCGATCGAAAAAAAAGTATAGAAAAAACGGCCAGGGGCTGAAGCATATTTTTCCACGCACACTACAGGGTTCCGTGGTAGGGATAATTGTTACTGAAATATAATTTTATTATACATAAGACCTTAAATAACACTTTAAGGTGACCATGGCCTATAAACTTATATTTACTACCTGTATTATACAACTAACAACTTAATTTAGGTGGTATTCAACAGAATTTGTACGAAATCGTTGACGTGTAAACTTAGATAAGATAGTTTTTCTTTTAAACTCGTTATCATACCGTACATCCAAGACTTTTTTCACATTTCCAAAAACAAACCACGTTGTTATGTTGTTAAATAATAATAAAATCGGTTATAATAAATAAAAAATCGGTTGAAAAACACGAAATATTTTTCAACGACCTATCTAACGATACCCCAGCATAGGATAATCGCAAAAAAATTCATCCCCCACTTTACGAGCACGGGACCACACCGATCACCGACCACACCAACAAAGTGTAATTGATATGTATAGCCATGCCAAATTACAGCTTTCTAGTATTAATAGTCTCGCCAAAGAGAGTCTCGCCTCCTCGGTACAAAACGTTTCGGAGGAACGCTATGCGGTCCGATATTTTAACGATATCGTGCAAAAATGCTAGCATATAACACCATCGGATTTACTTATATCGTTGGGGCACCATAGACACCACTATCGTGCGCATCTAGAGATCACCGAAAGAAACAATGAGTGAGCGGAATATCATGATACCTTAACACAGACGGGAATCAACGTCGATTTTTTAATCGATCTAAATCACTGATGTTTAAAAACGTGTTTAAAAATAGTTATATCACACGCCATGGCATTATAAGCCATTATTATAGATATTTAAGTGATTTTTTTAAATAAGTATAATTATATAATTATTTTTGCCAATGAAATATGTAGGTACAATTTTTAAGTAGGTAGTGAAAGTGATTACATTCTCTTTAGTGAATCAAAGAGATTTATACTTGTGCACATAGAATGTAGACCTTGTCAATTTGTCATAATTTGATAGTCAAAACACAGTCAAACATGGATTTATTATTTATTACTGCTGTTGGCAAAATCATCAATATTTTGAAGAATGCCATATTTTTTAAATAAAGATGAATATATTTTATCTTGTACTATATTTTTGCGCTTTTGGTAGCGCTTTGAAGAAGTTTGCCTAAAGACTAAGCCGAAGCCTTCATTCAACATTCTTGAAGTATGTTGCGTCTACTATCAAAAACGAACGCCGAAACGTCGGCCGAAAAAGAAGAAACGACGAACTTCCGATTTAACCTTACTACCAAATTACTTCGGATCCGTCACCGTTGGTTTCGGAGCCATAAACAATCGTTCGAATGAACATGTTGTGTCGGATTAGGGAGGTATATCTTCAAAAACCGTAAATTTTTACCAATTGTGACATTTTTGTGAAAAATACATATAAAATAGATCTCTAATTAGGTTTTATGTAATAAGTATATCATTTCATATTTCGAAATAATTATTAAATACAAAATAACAAATATTTTTGCTAATTTTGCAATCTGCCCTAACCTTATTGCATAATGTTCAATCTGTGGAATATTGGCATTTTTAAAATGTTGATTGACACTGACAAGTTGACTAGAAGAATTCTTTGTGTTGGACAAATACGTGTTGGTAAGTTTATAATTAAATGTTATTTATTTGCTTTAAACGAATGATCTATTGTATTAAATGTAGTTACTGTATAACAAAATGCAACTTCTATGTTTTGAACGATTAAAAAATGCTCGTTACTTACATTATACATACGATTAACGTATAATGTTTTTGACTATTTTTCAAAACATTTCAGTTCAAGATGACTGCTGCGAGCGTGCAGATGGAGGCGTTATTACAATTTATGGCGGAAAACCCCGATCCCGCTGTGATTTTGTGCATAGCCTGGAGAAGCGGGCTAAATCAAAACGCTTGTAGGAGACCTTGACGTCCCACATTAATAGCATGAGTGGCGCAATGAAATCTATGCTGCAGTGGAAGAAGGTAATATCCTTACTGGAATAATATTAGGATGCACTTTTCATTCATTCATCAATTCATGCATGAACACCTATTGTTACCCATTACCATAGCATGTGCTTTGAATGTGTGTGCACAGTTACCTGTTTTGATATTATATAATTGTTCTTTTGAGTAATAATAGCGATATCTAAATTGAAACAATTAACATTTTACTTATTATTTCCCCTAACAGTTTAAGGAGATTACGACGAGTGAGTGCGACCAGCGATGCAAACGGACCTAATTGTGCCCTTCGCCTTGAAGCTGAAAACAAGGAGTTGCTGGAGTTTTGTGTGTGATTGTGTGTTATTCTGTGGCAGTTGAAAGACCTTAATAAAAATGTAATAGAAATAAAATAGAAAAAGCTGTTTTATTTCCCTAAATACATAATAATTTGAGTGCTTTGGTGGCGTAGTTGTATTGCGTAAGCACTTAAGCAGTAAGATTATCGTCTTGAGGTCTCGGGTTCAATCCCCGAGTCGGGCAAAATTATATTGGGGTTTTCTGTTTAGTATCATATCATGCGACGGAAATAGCATTGCCGAAAAGTGGCTGCACTAGTTGCGCCTCTGCCTACCCATTTGCGGATAACAGGCGTGAGAGTACATATATATGAATACAAGTATTTGAGTATATTGCTCCATGCTCGGGAGTATTGTTGGTCACGGCTACTTTCACAAGTTAGCAGTCTTGTAATCATTCTCTTCTGAAACAAGAAAACTTTTTTTGGTAGGAAGTATGTACCTATAGTCGCATGTTCAATCCCCGAGTTGGGTAAAGTGATACTGGATTTTTCTACTCAGTATCATCCGGGAGTCTGAAATTTGTGCCCGATATGGAGATTGGCTCGCCCGTTATCACATCTAGGATAGAACTAAATTCGGCGAAATGTGAGTGTTCTAGTTCGCTAGTGTGCCTCTGCCTACCCCTACGGGGATACAGGCGTGAGCTTATGTTATGTTACAACTTCATACAAAAGGAATCTAGCCATTTCGAAGACTTCGCAACCAAAACGAAAAGCGAACGACAGGTTTAAAGCTTTCGTCTAATCGAGGTTATGATCCGAACGAAGAAACGATGTATTTCATGTCACATTTGTTTTCATAGTAGAGTCAAGTAGGACGGACGAAAGTAATAATGTCAATAATGTCAAAATCTAAACATCGTATCCGTCTTCGAATCCGTCAGCGGATCCGAAACACTTCGTAGTAACAAAATGTGCGATCCGTCATTTGAAACTACGGATTTCGTTTTTGGTAGTAGCAACCCAGGTATACAAAACGAATGTACTAAATGTTTGAACATTTCATGGATTCAATAAATGATTTCGATTTGATTTTGATAACAACCTATAGAGTATAAAATTTGATAGAATTAGCAAAAAATAATACTATCTCTTTTTTATTAATGGATGTCAACTCAGGTAAAAGGTCGTAATATAAGTGTTCGTTTCTATAGACCCGCATCCGTGAATAAGCCATGCCCCGGTCCAAACGCCAAAGTAATAATAATACGGCAGAAGGAATGGCGGTCTAGTGACGAGGGGCGTGATTCATTATATATATTATCGATATCAATAAAATGTTATATTCCGTTATTTCGCGGTATATTTCTTCACACTACGTACATATTATCACACCTGTACACCATAAGAGTAGGCAGATGCTATAATTTTCTAATTAGTATGATCAGAAAAACTCTAGTGCGCTTAGATAACGATGTTTATAGCAGAGATTAGCAAACGATGTTCTGAGTTGTTCTCATTATTATGTTTTCATTGAGGTAATGTTTAGAAGTGGAAATTCTATGGCTGATGATTATATCATTGAAAATAATCGTGGCAATAATACTCTAATATTTTAACTAAATAATGAACTTATCGTTGATAATCTTAAATAAATCAAATAAAAGTAAGTCATAAATAATAAACGTACAAAAATATTCACTTTTTTTTTATTTAATTCACAAAACTGATGTACAATCAAGCATGCTAAAATGAAAAAACGGTATACAGAGAAAATACAATTGACTGACACCTACTGGATGTGAACATTTATATACTGCTTTGTAGAAACAATGTAAAGATGTTTATTGACAAAATATCGACTGTATTACTTAGACGCACTAAACTTTCCGCCATTTTAGCTGCTAGACTGGTGCCAAGGTCATGGAGATGGAACCGATCTCCCATCCTCTGTGATCTGTCTCTTTCATTTATGTGATAACCAAATAACACGTGTTTTGATGTACAATTAAGAACTGTCTAAACTAATGTAAAATTAAATATGCCTCCGTTTAAAAATGGGCTACTGAAAAGAAAAATTGATTCAAAAGAAAGAAAAAAGGACTCGGAGGATAACGTTTGTGACAGTAAGGTAAAATATTAAAATGCAAACCCGGGAGCAGGTACGTATTACTCAGATGGCGCCCCTTGGCACTTTCTTGTAAGGACTGTGTTAATCTAAGCTTGTAAGTTTAAGAAAGTGACACCGTGCGCACGCCCGTCCGAGTTTTACGTCTTCTGTCTGGTCTTCAGGTTCTGTTTGAAACATATAACCTGTGCAATATTTGTATTTGAATAGCGGTTCTAATTTTTAGGAGTCTGGTGAGTCGGAGGAGCTTGACCTCCTCCATGGAGAACTAAACGTGGAAGGAGATGACACAGACTCGGAACATGAACAGGGACAGGAAACTGCATCTGATAATGAACAAGATGTAACTTGTACTTCATTTCTACATTCAATTACCTAATTTCAAACTTATAAAAAAATCTATTTATCCTATTACTGTAGGGGTTCGACGAGCTGAACACCCCCCTACATATGGTACTACCAGGAGGGGCCGCGGCGGTCAGGCACTACACCCGCCTGACGAGGAGATCTCTCCTCTGGTGGAGGAACACCGACACCCGTTCCTCTACATTACTTTAATTAGTGTTCTCTATCTATAGAGCTATAAACTGCCTTTTTGGCATTGTTGTATAGGTACTTCCAGTAACATTTATGCGAACTTTTTACAGTTCGTATCAATGTTACTGGAATATCAAATTTATGTTTCATTAAAATATCAAATTTATTTCTGAAGTCATTACTTGGATTACGTAAAACCCACACTTTTTAACAATAATAAAAGTAGGTACCTATGATTAAATGTAAACCTTTGATTTCACTATGTAACAGATTATCTGGTTTTACGATTACCCTGTCTACCCCTGGTTTTAATTGATTCTACTGTATTAATAGACAAGTTCATATTTGTTATAATGTATATACATCACTACAGTATATAACAAATTGTAATATTGTAACAGGAGGTGCTGTTTGATGATAGTGCTGACTCTGTACTCAGTGGTGATGAACAAGTAGAATATGCTTCTGATGAGTCATCGGTGAGTATATTATAGTCAAATTTTTCAATTGGCCTGAAGGCAGATGATAGTTGAAGTTAATGGTAAGTGGCCACTGTTGCCCATGGACATTGCATGACATTATGAGTAACTTTTTAATTACCAAAATGGAAAAGTTAGTAGTAAGTTTACAATTTCAGTGATGAAACCTTACATTTATAATAACAATGTGAAGATATTTCCAATTTATATGTCTTTTAGGAACTAACAGATTCTGATCAGGATTCTGATGAGGAACTTACAGATGAAAGTGACAGTAATGAGAATGGTAAAATTGTTAGTGACAGCAGCGTGGACAGTGGTGCAGAGTCTGGGAATGGTAACACTAAGTCTATCTCAAAAGTCAATGTGGGAGACAAACCAACAACGAATAAAAAACAAAAACCTAAAGTGCAAAAACAACAAAAAAAACAACACACAGAAAAACAGCCAGATGACAGTATTGACAAACTTGTTAGTACTATTGAGAAGACAAGTGTGACACAACCAGTAGAGCAGAAGGGTAAGAGTTAAATAATGATATTGTAAATATTTGTAATATATTTTTTAATTGGTAGAGGTCCACTGTAGGCAGCTCCTTTTCTATCATAAACTATTATTTCTGGAGTTTAAACTCCGTGACCTAGACTTTATGCTTGATTTTAACATAATATATTGGGTTTATGTTTATTGTTATAATGGATTTGTCTTAATTTTTACGACTGACTGCCTTCCTGGCGTCACTCTCCCTCTGGGTATCCAGTCCCAGATAAATCAATCTAGACTTGGGAATCAAATCTCTCGGTCCACTGTTCTTACATGCAGCCACTAGACCAAGGGGGCGACAAACTTTTAGCAGATAATTATATGAAATTTGAATGGTAGGTGTATTTGATTACCCACCAACCAGACTAGGAATTAAATTAAATGTTAATTGTATACCATTCAGTCACCTCCTTGATCTTGTGGCAGCATACACAGTATGTCCCAGGTCGCACAAAGCGAATTTTGTAATTTAATTTGCTTAGGACTGGGTCCCCCAGAGGGCGTCGACGTCAGGCAGGCAGCCGGTTGTAGAAACTAAGCCAAATAATTACTGTAACATGCTTGAAAAAGTATGTTGCATCAACATGCATTATTTTATCATCACGCATTATTCATTATGGATATCTATGAATAGGTCTTTTCTGTTTATATAGATGTTTCTAAATTGTTTTTTTTTCGGTTTGGGTCAATTGTATCCCCTCTCTAACTTAAAAGTACTAGGTGGAAAAATCTGAAATAAGTCAAGTTAGAATTTAAAAATTACTTCAACGTAAATTAATTTGAACAAGTTTTTTGTTTATTAGTTTTTGAGATATTAGTAATGTGTTAACTTTGAGTTCATTACCTGATTGCTGCAGAAGAAGAGTAATGTTCTGTTCACTGTTGTGCACATGGTGATCGTTCAGTTGTCTGTTGTGTTATTATGTAGTGGTGGAGTCGTGAATAATAATATAACCGTTAGACGAGTACGAGTCGGGCGACACGTCGGACGAGGAGGAGCGCCGCAACACGGTGGGCGACGTGCCCATGTGGTGGTACAACGAGTACCCGCACATCGGATACGACCTCGACGGCAGGCGCATCATCAAGCCGCCGCAGCGAGACCACATCGATCACTTTCTCAAGTGAGACTACCACCAGTACCTGTCACACATACTGTGCACTATGCTCTATGGCCTATGGAATACTGACTGACCAATGTCGTTTGATGTATTGTAGGAAGTGTGAAGATCCAGAGTTCTGGCGCACGGTGCGGGACCCCACGACGGGACAGGACGTGGTGCTCAGCGCGGAGGACCTGCAGCTCGTGCGGCGCCTGCGCGAGGGCCGCGTCCCCGACCCGCACCATGACGAGTATCAGGTCTGACACTTCAACTTCACATTTTATAACTGTATCGACGATAGATTCTTATCATTTTCATATTACTCTGTTGAAACCTTCGAAAACATTTTTCTCCCAGCCATGGATAGAGTGGTTCAGTCGGGAAGTGATGGCGACTCCACTGCGTGCGTTTCCCGAACATAAGCGGTCGTTCCTGCCGTCTCGCTCGGAACAGATGCAGATCTCCAGGATAGTACACGCGCTCAAGATGGGCTGGACTAAGACCAGGAAACAACTCGCTGAAGAGAGGAGGAAGCGACGGGTGTGTTATCAGATATTTAGGCATTTACCAAGTGTTTATTTTGTATAACTGTTGGCCACTTCACATATTATGTGAAGCCTTCAGTTGCGTGACAGTCTCATTCGGTACATAAGCGATACAATTTAAAGTTTGTTATGTAATGGAACATTAGCCATGTTACCTGACATTAACAGCTATTCATAATTCACATTGATATACACCGATCAACCATTCAATATTATTCATGAAATGAAATCGTTTATGTAATGTGATCTTATTCACAAATGACAACACAATGTTAAATGTTTTGAGTTGTATAGATGTTAACATTTTTGTGCCAGGAAAAGAATTTCTACAACCTGTGGGGTTCGTCAACCGCGGAGGAGGAGCTTGCGCAGCGCGGCATACACAAGCACATCCCCGCGCCCCGCCGCCCGCCCCCCGCACACGCCGAGAGCTACAACCCGCCGCCCGAGTACCTGCTCGACCGCGAGGAGGTGGGCACCTCTACACCTCACCACCTCACCACATAACCACCTCACCACTCACACGGCGAAACATTCATACCCATCCAAATGCCATTCACAGATGAAGGAGTGGAACAAATTGTCAGCGACGCCTTGGAAACGAAAGTACACATTCCTGCCGACGCGGCACTCGAGCCTGCGCGCGGTGCCCGCGTACGAGCGGTTCATCCGCGAGCGGTTCCTGCGCTGTCTCGACCTGTACCTGGCGCCCCGGGCCATCAAGATGCGCGTCAGTGTCTTCAGCGGTTTCGTGTTGTGAAGTGTGTTCATGTGTATCACGTGCAAGGGACGCAAGTGAACGTGTCGTGTGTTGTGTGGGTCACAGTTGACGATCCGGCCGGAGGAGCTGGTGCCGAAGCTGCCGTCGCCGCGCGACCTGCAGCCGTTCCCGACGGGCGAGGCGCTGTGCATGCGGGGTCACACCGCGCTCGTCACCAGTGTCGACTTCAACCCTGACGGACAGTATATAGTCAGCGGCAGCGATGATGGAACTGTTAAAGGTGATATCCAGTTACTTTGTATATTGACATTTATAAAAGTAACTACATAATAATTAGGTATAGTTCTGTACATTTTTTTGTTTATAGCAGAGACTGGCAAACGAGCAGATGGGTCACCTGATGGTAAGTGATCCCCACCGCCCATAGACACCCAAGACACAAAAATAATCATGAGTGCGTTGCCAACCTAAAAGGACAGAATGGACGGGGAGCGAAAAGGGATTGGGAAAGGGAGGGAGGAAAATGGGCCACCGGAAATCTCACTCACCAAACGAAACGTGACAGCGAGATGCCACTTTACGTCGGTTCTCTGTGAGACAGTGGTATCTGCCCGGTCAAACCGGCCCATTCGTGCTGTAGATGCTCCTGTCTACAGCGAGACTCTACAACTCTAACTCATGACTTTATTATTCTGGTGTTATAAAGGGTTTATGGGAAACGCTTACGAAAACAAAGACAGATGGCAGTGCTGATTATTTCGAACACAATGCCACAAAACACAGACACAATGCCTCATAGAGGGTTGACGTCAGGCAGGCGGCCGGTTGTAAAAATTTTGCCAAATTGTCTCTGCAACATGCTGGAAAAAGTGTGTTGCGGCAACCCCACATTAAGGTGGGATAAGGGCAGGTAGAAAGAAAAGAATGCCACAAAAATAATTGCGATACGGAACTTCGATTTATTTTCAGTTTTTTTCATAGCATCATGTATGTGTGAATAAATACAAACATCAACAATTAAAATAATTTTTAAAACAACCTAATATAATACAAATAAAATATCAGTTGTTGGTCGAGCCCACGCGGGCCGTATGGCGCGGCGCGGCCCAGCGCGGCGTGTTGTGTTTCTTTACATTGCGGGTATAAATATCACATTGTTCAAATTTACAATATGAAGCAAACCAATATCTTTTTCTTGTAATTGGCAAAATGTCAGGGTACACAATATTCCTTTGTCTGTATAGATTTCACGATATAAGGCGTGAATGGGACAAAGCCATTGTAAAGAGACTGGAGACTTATAGGATAGGTTTTATTTAATATTTGCAAATATATGGTGTAACACCAACTATTCATGTGAACATTTTAGAATCGCACCCAAGTACAAGCTTAAATTAGTATGGACTGTGTGTATACTGCAAGCACACCTCTGCACCATGCATCGGATAATAAAGATTGTCAGATAGGGATCACGCACGTCACCCGCCTGGCGTACTTTAAGGAGCGGCTACCTAATTGTAGATGTATGTATGTAACCGGCGGTGTGTCGTGCTGTGTCTTGTTACAGTGTGGGAGTGCGCGACGGGCCGGTGCGTGCGCTCCGTGAGCGTCGGCGCGGGCGTGGCGCGCGTGGCGTGGCTGCCGAGCGGCGCGCTCGCGCTGGCGGCGGCCGCGGCGGGCGCGCGCGTGCTGCTGCTGGCGCCGGGTGTGGGCGTCGCGGCCGCGAGCGTCGCCGCGCGCACCGACCGGCTGCTGCGCGACCCGCCCGCACTTACCGCACCGACCGCACCCACCGACAGACCCAGTCAGAACACTTGTTCTTTTTATAGCACAGACTGACAAACGAACCGATGGGGTCACCTGATGGTTAGTGATTTCCACCGCCGATAGACACCCGAGACACAAAAAGAATCATGGGTTCGTTGCCAACCCAAAAAAAGGGAACGGAAGAAGAGGGAAAAATAATTGGGAAAGGGAGGGGGCGAAACGGGTCTCCGGAAATCTATTCTATTTTTATTACGTATTTTAAGAATTTCAACTCAATCCTTCGACTAAATGTCTATATAAATAATTTTGCGTAAGTAATCACAACAGATACACGAAATAATAACAATAAAAATTGCAAATATTGGCATTAAAGGGCCAAAAAAATTCATTTTAGAAAATTCGTTCTATACTTTCATAGCTTTTGTAAGTTTTATTAATAATATATCATTACTTTAATTCCAGTACACACGCAGTAATTTACTATGTTTACAATACAGTACATTCGCAATAATAAACACATAGTGTAGGAATTACGATTTTGTTGAACTTTAAATTATGAAATATTAACTGGTTCACTTCTATAAAAAGATTCAATATTCTTGATCTTTTTACTGGAGCACTATTTAAAGTTGATGAAGAAGTGGGAACATTCGAAATGTCATTTTACTCTGTGTAATTGGGTACTTGACTATAGAAACCAATATCAATGAATTTCTATAGGAACATAGATTTATCATCTAAATAACGTATGCAATAGGAATTTATTAAAAATACTCCAAGGACAATTTTATTTTAGTAATTTAAATACTTAACTTTTTATCTGTGCGTCACGTTACGGTAAACACCAATCACGATGCATGATATCAGATTACTCATTTTTCTTGTTTATTAATTGCTCCACAAGGGCCTAAGACCTAAGATCAAAAGTCATACTGCTAGGTTATTTTTTTTTTTCGTATATTTATTTAAATCTCAACTTAATTTCAACGCGGATTTGATCAGGGATCGATATCTGATCAAAAAAATATCCGACCCGTTCTTTTTAGTTTGAAATCATAAATGTTATTTTATGAATATATTTTTTAAAAGCGATTTTGTATGTATGGTAAGAAACAAAGACGTCACCCGTAGCTACAGTTAACAGGTAGCGTTTTGGCGGCAAACTAAATTATACATATTAATTTTTGCTTTTTTTAACTAAATATATGAAAATAAATAATGTAATATTTTTTTACATGTTTAGGATAAACTAATGAATAGGCCAGTATACTTTTAAAGAAATAGTCAAGTACCCAATTAGGAATCGTACTTTAGCGTGTAGTGAGACGAGATTGTCACTTGTTTTATTTTTACCTACTATTTTTTTTTTGTAAGTATTAAGTGAGATGACGTTATTTAGCATGCATCCGATTGGTGTTTTGTTTCAGTGGATGAGCGGACTGCGGCTTGTGTGAAGTGGGATGACGTCACCGCTGAAGAGTGGGCCCTGGGGATCCGCATCGCTATTACACACTTTAAACCTGTAGCTCACGTCAGTACACTTCTAAATTCGGTTTCTTTATGATATTTTTTATTGTAATTGCATGATGAGACGGACAAGCTACTCGTAGCGATCGTACGTTTAGTAGGTGCGTGTGTGTGTGTGTGTGTGTGTGTGCGTGTGTGTATATATGTACCTGAGCGCGGTGGTGGTGCTCGAGGTGTATGTGTGTGTGTGTATGTTCGTGTGCCGCAGGTGTGTTGGCACGCGCGAGGTGACTACCTGTGCGCGGTGGTGGTGCTCGAGGTGTATGTGTGTGTGTGTGTATGTTCGTGTGCCGCAGGTGTGTTGGCACGCGCGAGGTGACTACCTGTGCGCGGTGGTGGTGCTCGAGGTGTATGTGTGTGTGTGTGTGTATGTTCGTGTGCCGCAGGTGTGTTGGCACGCGCGAGGTGACTACCTGTGCGCGGTGGTGGTGCTCGAGGTGTATGTGTGTGTGTATGTTCGTGTGCCGCAGGTGTGTTGGCACGCGCGAGGTGACTACCTGTGCGCGGTGGTGGTGCTCGAGGTGTATGTGTGTGTGTATGTTCGTGTGCTGCAGGTGTGTTGGCACGCGCGAGGTGACTACCTGTGCGCGGTGGTGGTGCTCGAGGTGTATGTGTGTGTGTGTGTATGTTCGTGTGCCGCAGGTGTGTTGGCACGCGCGAGGTGACTACCTGTGCGCGGTGGTGGTGCTCGAGGTGTATGTGTGTGTGTATGTTCGTGTGCCGCAGGTGTGTTGGCACGCGCGAGGTGACTACCTGTGCGCGGTGGTGGTGCTCGAGGTGTATGTGTGTGTGTATGTTCGTGTGCCGCAGGTGTGTTGGCACGCGCGAGGTGACTACCTGTGCGCGGTGGTGGTGCTCGAGGTGTATGTGTGTGTGTATGTTCGTGTGCTGCAGGTGTGTTGGCACGCGCGAGGTGACTACCTGTGCGCGGTGGTGGTGCTCGAGGTGTATGTGTGTGTGTATGTTCGTGTGCCGCAGGTGTGTTGGCACGCGCGAGGTGACTACCTGTGCGCGGTGGTGGTGCTCGAGGTGTATGTGTGTGTGTATGTTCGTGTGCCGCAGGTGTGTTGGCACGCGCGAGGTGACTACCTGTGCGCGGTGGTGGTGCTCGAGGTGTATGTGTGTGTGTATGTTCGTGTGCTGCAGGTGTGTTGGCACGCGCGAGGTGACTACCTGTGCGCGACGGTGCGCGAGGGCGGGTCGCGGTCGGTGGTGGTGCACCAGGTGTCGCGGCGCCGCAGCCAGCTGCCGTTCTCCCGCGCGAAGGGCCTGGTGCAGTGCGCCGTGTTCCACCCGACCAGGCCGCTGCTCGCGGTCGCCACGCAGCGGAACGTGCGTCTCTACGACCTCGTGAAGCAGGAGCTCGTGCGCAAACTCATCACGGGCGCGCAGTGGATCAGCGATCTGGCCATGCATCCCGCCGGCGACAACCTGCTCGTCGCCTCCTACGACAGGAAGTGTATATGGTCAGTGATTATACACTCTTACATACAAGTTACTACTACTTACTACATCAACAATATCTATGTATATGATTAAATCTCATATCGGAAGATGTATATACATATATATTTTTGAAGATATTATCACAAAACCTTTTTTTTTAATTAAGAAATATTTCGTGCATTTTCTACATATCGGCGCAAAATCGCAAGCTTATTTAAAAAGCCGTTGTTATTTAACGTTATTAATTCATTTTACAATTGTTAAACTGCTAAATCGTTAAAAGATTCTAAAAAGTTAAAATAATCGTTATAATTATTTCTTTGACATTCGATATTCGGTATCGAATAGGTAGTTGCAAATATTGCACCCTATAAAAGGAGTGTTCAGAGCAAATTCGACACAGTCGTGCTCCGGCACTCGGACTGTCCACATCCGTAACTAGACGGTTCTCTTGAGCACCGTTAATAAAGGGAGTTAGTGAATTTCAGTGTTCACACTTGATAAATAAAATGACTAATCATCTTATTGTCAAAAGTGAACAAAAACTTATCTTATTAATTTGAATAACAGTTAATTTATTATGTTACGATGTTGTTAGATTACGTTTTTGTCGTTTATGTTTGAGCAGATGAATTGAAAGACGACTGAAATGATGTTGGGGTTGATCGTAAAAATAAAAAAGTCTGTTTTATTAACATTTATGGACATAATATGTCCATGTCCAATGTCCACCCATAGTTATATTAATTAATTTTAATCTTTGTAGGCTTAAACCGTAACCTTAATAAACCGTATTGCAAATCCAATGCACCATAATATATAGACATTGATATACGGAGGAATCACTGACTCCCAAGATACAGGTTTTTACCTAGTTTGGGGGTCAGGGAACCCATAGTTTTTCTTATGTTACATATTGTGAAAATGATCATCAGATTTTATGTAATACGTATTGTTAAATATATTGTAATTTATCTTTGTTCCGGCCATAGTTCTTAATGCATTTAACATTGTAACATTGTTTGTTAAATAAATAAATAAAAAAAATACCCTAAACCAAAATAATGAGTATACCCCCAACAATATTTTTATTAAAAAAAAGCGAATGTTTCCTACTTGAGTTTCTCTGTATCTCATGTTATAGTTTCAGATTTCCCCAAACTATCCCAGTTAGAAAACGCAGTGTATATACTGTTATAATCTTAGAACCTATCAAATTATCTGTTAATACCAAAACCAAATTAAGAACCCCTTAGATGAGTGTGTCGTGTGAATGAGTTGAGTTGCGGTGGTGAGTGATGAGTGTCGGTGCAGGTTCGACCTGGAGCTGTCGTGCAAGCCGTACCAGACGCTACGCGTGCACGGCGGCGCGGTGCGCAGCGTCGCCTTCCACCGCCGGTACCCGCTGTTCGCGACCGCCGGCGACGACCAACACCTCGTCATCTACCACGGGATGGTCTACAAGTGTGTACCCGCTACCTACTACTACTACTACTCATACTCGTACTACACTACATTACTATACTAACTGAATGTATACCTACCGCAGCGACCTGCTGCAGAACCCGCTGCTGGTGCCGCTGAAGCAGCTGCGCGGACCGGAGCGGCGCGACGAGCTGTGCGTGCTGCAGCTGCGCTTCCACCCCGAGCAGCCGTGGCTGCTGGCCGCCGGCGCCGACCACACTCTCAGGCTCTATTCCTGAACACTGCGCAACATTCACCACGATCAATTAATAAATGTTTTACGAAAAAAAAACGATCTTTGCTTCACTAATAAACACATGACCCTCGGAAGTAATGATAGAGGCATTCTATTCACAGTAAACTAGTGAACAATGCCTTCCATTACTCATTACGTCTGACTGGTGGTCCACCTTTATACATTTTACATCTATGTAAGATACCACAATGACCTATAGGTCACTGGCGTAGCGTGGGGGGCCCTGGTCCCGGGCGGTACGCGAGGAGGAGCGGCATATGGCGCGGCGCCACGAGTGCCGCGCTTTTTTTTAAATAAAAAAAGTCCTGAGTCCTGACCTTAGATAAAAGAAGATAGAGGACAGGGCATAACTACGAAAACATGAAGCATTCCTACGAAAACATGAAGCATTCCTAATGTATGGAACGAAACAAAAATGACGACTGCGAAAAAAATATCCCATTAATATAACAGTTAGGCATCTTCTTCACATTCCGAAATTAGTATTATTGTAAATAAAACACCCTATTTATAATAAAATCAATAAGTATTTATCAATGGTATTTATACGTTCTTTAAAATTGATGACACGGTGACAATTTAGACGTAAATAGATCGCGAAACTAAAATGGCGGATCTGCTTCATAGTAAACACCTCTTTTCGTAGTTATGTCGGGTCCTCGTATTTTTTCTTTAGTCATTGGTCCTGACCCTTTACTAGGGATAACCTAATTATCTGTTAAAGCTCCCAGCAATTTTTTGCGGAGAAGTTTAACGTAAAGGTTACTTTTAACGCAACAGGCGTGTACGGATCTGATTTCAGGTGACCGTAAAGATCAGAAAATACTAAAAAGCAAGAACTTTTATGAATGGTTCCGCCAAAGAGCTAATAATACTCTGAGGAAAAAGTATGTATGACAGCCTCGGTGGCGTGGTGATATTTCGGTACGACTACGGTTCTGAGGTCTCGGGTTCGATCCCCGGGTCGGGCAAAGTGATATTGGATTTTTCCATATCAGCCCGGAGTCTGGAATTTGTGCCCGATATGGCGATAGGCTTGCCCCCTATCACACCTGGGACGGAACTAAGCTCGGCGAAATGTGGGTGTTCTAGTTCGCTAGTGCGCCTCTGCCTACCCCTTCGGGGATACAGGCGTGAGCTTATGTTTATGTATGTATGTATGTGAAAAAGTATGTGATTTTTTGAGGGGGATGGGGGAGCAATAACGAATAGGGACAGACTACAGTCGATGGTTGTATCGATAGTCTGAATGTAAATTCAAACTTTAATAGAAATAAAGAATTGTTATGTAAAACTTGTAATCTACAAACGAAAGCACTTAATAGCACCTAATATATACCTAATCCTAAAAAAATATTATTACCAATAGAAAGGGATTATGGAGCTACCTATCATTTAAAGAAATCATTTCAATATTTTCTTTAATGTTAAACCGACAAGGCGTTTATCCATAACCTCAACAGATGGAAAGTGATGATATATGTACTTTATAATATATTTGCTTATAGTGCTTATTCACTTCACATTCTAGCGAATAGATTATAAAATTATCCAATTCGTCTATTCTTCCTTACTTTTTAGTATTTTCTGATCTTAATGGACATGTGGCGACATCTCTGCAATGCGCGCCGAACTAACACGCATCGAGCGTCAGCGCACTAGCTTCAGCTACGGAACAACAGATGGAGTCATCACATTCTAAATCACGATGGCAAAGTTTATCGCAGACGTAGCATATATACAACCTCCGAAGATGAACCTGAGGACAACCTGAGGGGCCGCGGCGGTCAGGCACTACACCCGCCTGGCGAGATGATCTCCCCTCTGGTGGAGGAACACCGACACCCGTTCCTCTACAGACACCTGAAATCAGATCCTTATACTTAATATTGTAGTTAAATATTATGTCCAAGAGGTAAATATTAAAATGACATATTTTATCGATGTCGATTTCTAGACATGATTACACCATAGTACATCACTATAAAATTGTAGGGAGATATGGTCATTCGATTGTTCCGTATACAATTGATAATCGATTATGTATTTCAATTTTATAGTAATATGTATTACAAAAATGGAAGTGGGAAATGGAAATAGTTTACTTCTTAAATAATCACATATTAAATATAACTCCATATTTTTATCACCTGAATGTATTGTACGTTTTTTTGTTCGTGTTATTATTGCGCAAACTGGCATTTTTAACGGAGAACGACACGATCGGATATAGATTCATCTATTCCACAAGCAGTTTTTATAAACCCCCCCCCCCCCCCAATAAGTCTTAAGATCTGCGTATATGATTTTATTTTAACTCGATACCTCCACGCGTTCCCGAGATATGTCTTGACAGACAGACGGATAGACGGACAACCAAGTGATCCTATAAGGGTTCCGTTTTTTCCTTTTGAGAGACGGAACCCAAAAAAATTAATAATATTTAATTAATACACATTTAAAGCGTTGAAATTGTGTTGATATTTATGAATTTTCATTTAAGCCCGACGACAACTTTTCGTTATTGCACTCGGGCGCTCGAGTAGCTAGCAGCGGGCCTGATCATACCATCACTTTCCATTTTGTAAGATAATGGTCAACGCCTTGCCGGTTCAATAAGAAAAAAAAAAAAAAAAAGGTATAATATTTTTTTTTCATTTATATATAAGGTGTTATTAAGTGTTTTCGTTTGTAGATTAAATTTCCTACAAAATTATTCTTTATTTTTATTAAAGTATGACTATCGATACAACTATCGACTGTAATCTGTCATGACACTATTCAATGTTTGCATGTGATGTATTTGACATATTAGTGTGCGTAAAACTTATATGTGTTCAGTGTTTATTTATGTGTGTGTTCGGAAGTATACAAAATTATTTGAGTTAATGTGTAACATTTTCAATGTATTCGTTCCCCCGTCCCCCTAAAAAACTGACAGACTTTTTTCCTCAGACTAGTAGGTGCATGCCGGGTCCATTCTTAAAATGTCCTTGAATTCAATAAATTAATCCAATGCTACATATTGATTTAAAAATTAATTTTTTGGGCCCGAAAAATCGATTTATTGATCTCAGGTCGCCAATCATCATCCCTAATGTCGCTGCCAATGCCTAGAGGTGAGCATATTTGATAAAAATGCTTGAAACGTTATACTTACTGAAATAAGCAACTTATTATATTGCTAATTTGCTTTATAGCTTATTTACTTTAGTAACACATTCATCCAAATAATGTAAAGCCTGACGGCTATCTGGCGACCTTTTTTTAGGTCCCCGCTTCCCCTCGATCCCCGGCTCAAAGCCATATCCTTGCCTGCCGACCTTTTTTGTAATTCTATTCTATTTGTTCTCATTAATCACTCACGCCTGTATCCCATGGGGGGTAGGCAGAGACTATTGAGCGCCACAAGCTACGATCCTGACACACCTCTTTTGCCTCTTCCACACTCATGTATCTTTTCATACATTTCCGCCGGTTGAGGGTACTCCTCACTTGCCCTTTTCGGAGATCACTTATTTGATCCATGTATGTTCTCCTCAGGCGCCCTCTTCCGACCCTTCCATTTACTTTCGCGCGATAAATACCTTTCGTAAGTCGCCTTTCATCCATCCTCTCCACGTACCCAAACCACCTCAACATTCCTTTATCAATTCTAGTCACCACATCATCCTTCAGCTTACAGCGATCCCTTATCATGCTATTCCTCACACGATCAGTAAGGGTGATTCCACACATACTCCGTAGGGAACGCATTTCCACCGCATTTATTCGGCTTTCATGCTTCTTCTGCCAAACCCAGCACTCACTTCCATATGTAAGTGTCGGTATCAGCACACCATTGTGGACAGCCATTCGCGCCTTCTGCGACACCGCCTGACTACCCACAACTGTGCGCAAGGCACCGTTCACTTTATTACCTGCCGCTACTCTTCTTTCAATATCCCCATCACACTTTCCATCTCTAGTTATCATACTTCCCAAATATACAAACTCTTCCACTTGTTCTACTTTCTCACCTTCTATACTTATGTTACAATCAGTAACTTCTTCCTCTCTTTCTATCACCATAACTTTCGTCTTATTTACATTCACCTTCATTCCCTTGTCCTTAATTGAGGCATTCACTACATCTAACATGTATTGCAGCTCCCACGCCGACGGCGCAAGTAACACTTGATCGTCAGCGTAAAGAAGACACTTGACATGTAGCTCATCCATTCTCAGTCCACATTCAATCTCTTTCAATCCTGCCAAACAACTATCCATGTAAAGGTTTTACATTTTTACATTTTAACGTTAACTGCTTACCTTAAAATATTTTTTATCTTGAAATAAAACTATTCTTACGGATTCTATCACGATTAGGTTTTAATTATTAAACATCCTAATTTCAATAGAGAAGATGGTTGGAAGCTTGCACAAACCTGGGATCCAATTATACATCTTATTAAATCGGAACCCAAAAGACCAGCTGCCAGAACTCAAGACACCGTGAGCTCGTACTGCATAAATCGGAACACAAATAATTAACCTTTTTTGATTTTGTATAATTTTTTAATGATGGTAGATATACTGATTTCTTAAGTTTACGTGAATATTATACATTGAAATAAAACTATTCTTACGGATTCTATCACGATTAGGTTAAAATAATAATTAAAACCTAATCGTGATAGAATCCGTAAGAATAGTTTTATTTCGATGGTAGATATTGTAACTCTAACCTTTTTTGGATAAATGACACCTCAGTCTGACCCGTGACAACGAAGACTGCAAAGCCTTCGAAACGTCGGGAATAATAATTAAAACCTAATCGTGATAGAATCCGTAAGAATAGTTTTATTTCAATGTATAATATTCACGTAAACTTAAGAAATCAGTATTTTTTATCTGTTATCACGCTTTGTTATCTACGTTCGTTTAAACGCCCACCTATAGCTGTAAGCACTGTAAGCGACGAGCCGCCGAGTGTTGCCAGTTACGAACTTTATTTTTGTTTCAGCAGCGCCAAATGCCAATCCAAACCAAAGAGCATCCAAACCATCCAAACGGCGGACGTAATCGAATACAGTGTTTTTGAACGCAAACCACAAGTGATTAATTCGTTGTGTGACACAAATAATTGTTTGTTCGTTCACCGTGTTCTCTTGAAAACTTTTGTGTTGTGTCATGTTAGAAACAAACGTACAGTAGTTAAGCCAAAGTCGCGATGTCCGGTGCGACGACGCCGACGGCGACGGAGGCACCCGTGCCAATGATGGACGAGCGAGATGTGGAGCCCCGTACGCCCATGAAGCGGCTCGGCTCCACACGGAAGCTGGCCGCCTTTAACAGTAAGTCCCTATCTACTAATTAATAGTTTTCGGTGAGGTACTGTGCCTACATTGTAATGAAAGCAAACGAGGCTAACATACCTCGTCGCGTCTCGAATACTTACAGTTCCTTTGTTGGGCACCCTGATTTTACCGAGCAGAAATCTAAATGTTAACCATTTGGTAGTGGCTAAACTGTACATTCTTTGACAACAAAATAAATAAATAAATAAAATTTAAACAAGTTGAAAGTTAATACTTTTTCTCAGATGTTTCACTGTACATACACACTAAAACTGGAATTGGAAGTAAGCTTTGAAATGTGACTCCCAATGATGTATATCCCGTAAGGCCAACTAGGCCGAGGCCTAGGTCTAGGTCTAGGCCTAGGCTGTATTATTAGAGGTGGCCAAACAAGAAACAAAAAACGTAGGCAACTTGATTTGAAAGTTAACTCTATTATCTAGAATAAATTTGAGAAACTTGTTCCTTTTTGAAGTTGGTGAAAAACAATAGGCAGCAGCTAGTACCAGGCCTAGGGTGGCCAGCACTGCAAATCCGCAATTGGTGACCCCTTAAAGGAATGACTCATGTAGAAGTAGGTATTTAAAAGCCTTAACAGATTGACTTCAAAGCCGATTGTGACCAAATTTATATGGGACCACCCTTGAAAGAAGCTCTATTGAAAATTTAAGATCAGTCCACATTCAGCAGAGATATCGCGTAATATACAAAAAAAAAAGAATTGGTGACCTTCTCCTTTTTGGAAGTTCGTCAAAAAGTAGCATCATTTTTACTTAGCAACAATATGAAGAATCCTCATCTCAGACAGGGGGGTTGCACAACTTTAGGGGTGATTGTACACCCTCACATTTCCGCCCCCTCCCTTTCTTAATCCCTATTTCCTTCCTTTCAGGTTGGCAATGCACCAATGATTGTTTTTGTGTCTTGGGGGTGTACGGGCGGTGGAGATCACTTACCATCAGATGACCCATATGCTTGTTTGCCAATCTCTGCTATAAAAGAAGGATGTTGTACCATTGTGTTGTCCGGCCGAGGCGATGGATCATGACCGGGTGGCGAGTGCCGCACAATTGGGTACTTGACTATTTTTAAAAAAGTATACAGGGTCATTTATTAGTTTATCCTAAACATGAAAAAAAATATGTCGTAATTTATTTTCATATATTTAGTTAAAAAGAGCAAAAATTAATAAGTATAATTTAGTTTGCCGCCAAAACGCCCCCTGTTATCTGTAGCTACGGGTGACGTCATTGTTCCTAACAATAGATACAAAATCACTTAGAAAAGATATTGAGGAAATAAAATTTATGATTACAAACTAAAAAAAAAAAGGGTCAGATATTTCGTCGATCACATCCGCGTTGAAATTAAGTTGAGATTTAAACAAAACAACCTGGCAGTATGACTTTGGATCTTAGGTCTTAGGCCCTTGTGGAACAAATAAACAAAAAAATGAGTAATTTGACATGATGCATTGTGATTGGTGTTTATAGTCACGTGCCTCACAGATAAAAAATTAAGGATTTAAATTACTGAAATAAAATTATCCTTGGAGTATTTTTAATAAATTCCTGTTGCATACGTTATTTACATGATAAATCTATATTCCTACAGAAATTCATTGGTATTGGTTACTATAGTCAAGTAGCCAATTCAGTCGTAGCCTGTAGCATCTGTACGTTATTATTATTGTCTCTCTAATGTAATGTATCCGCCCCGCCGCACGGTGGACGCAAATTCGACGCTCCTCTTCATTGGAATTTTAAAAATCAAGTTTAGTTTTTCTGAGATCTGACTATCAGATAATGTAGTGACCATCGAAAAATTAAATAGAAATTAGATTTTGATCATTTTTGTAATAAAAAAATAAGGAAAAGTGGTCTATGAGGATTTCAAATGTAAGAAAATGAATTTTCTTTTCATTATAACTTTTTTGATTTCAAAATGTAAAGCTGAAACTTTTAGGTGTTATTACTGGGGCAGAACTGAAGTCACATTACTTTTGAGCTTGACCCTGGCAGTCCCCGTTTAGAAGTTAGGAGCTAATTATTCAATTTGACCGAAATTTGACACTGGCTAAAAATTCTTGATATAAGTTACTTTCTTAAATTCATTTGTACAGTACTATTATATGATGGCTAAATACTCCATATGATCTTTGACCTTGACACCAATCGTTCCCGTTTAAAAGCTATGACCTTATAAACATGCATTTTTGACCGTAAGGCCTGTGCCTTTCGGTCAATTGGCCTGTGCCAATGTCATTAAAATAACTTAGTTTCCTAAACCATAAGTCAAAGATCATACATACGTTATATGTTTAGCCATCATATTGTTGATGGATGGAAAGGTAGTGGAAGGCAAAAGAAGAGGTGGATGGAGTGTGTAAGGAAGGACATGAAAGAAAAAGGGGTGAATGACGAGATGACGGCTGATAAGCATGTATGGAAGTCAAAAATATGTTGCGCCGACCCCAAATAAAATTAGGATAAGGGCAGGAGGATGATTAGAATGTATCAAAGTTCGGTCAAATATGCATTTTAAATTAGCTCATAACTTTTGGCTTCAGTTCGGCTCAGTAAAAACACCTAAAAGTTTAGATCTTTAACCAAATAAAAGTAAAAAAAAAAAAAAATACATTTTCACACATTTGAAATCTTCAAAGGCCATTTTTCCTAAATGTATGATTACAAAACAGCTTAAAATACCTTTTTCATTTAATGTTTCGATGGTCTCTACATTATCTTTTTGAGAAAAGCTAAACTTTATTTTTCAAAATTCCTATGAAATAGAGCGTCGAATTTGCGTCCACCGTCCGCCGTACGTTGCGTCGCGCGTCGGCGAGATGGTTTCCTCCGTTCTCGACTCTCTAATGAATAAATTATGTGATATGATAAGGAGGTCCGAGCTACACGCGAGTGCCGCTTCATTGGTCACATCCCGTGCTTCGTCGGTCATCACTCACGCACCCACTCACACACGTACTCTCACACTCTTGCACCCGTTGGCGCTAAATTTTATTTCCATTCCATGTGGTGGTGGGCGAGCGAGTAGTCTGTATTGCACGAGTCTAGTGATATCGACTCCGACGTCAGGACTCGAATTGGCGCCGCTTGGGCTAAGTGCTGAGAGGGTAAGGGCGCCACGCGACCGTAAGATGCCGATGATACTTAAAGTTCTCATATACAAGACCATCATTCGGTCCGTACTTCTGTATTGGTGCGAGATGTGGCCTGTCCTTAAGCGACGCGTTCAGGAAATCCACGTCGCAGAAATGAAGATGCTGCGGTGGAATTACAACGTTACACGACCCGATCGAATACGTAACGTGTACATCCGCGGTAGTCGGTGTTCGCGACGTGGCGGATAAACTGCAAGAAGTCGCTTGCGATGGTATGGTCACGTTTTGAAAAAAACACAGGAGTACGTCAGTCACAGGTGTCTGGAATCTGGACCAGATCGAGTCAGGGGTACGTCTTCGGGGACGGCGCAAAAAGCGGTGGCTGGACGTTTTGGAGGATGATATGAAATCCAATGGCCTTACTGTGGAGGATGCTCAAGCCTGGGTGAAGTGGAAGGGTTTATGTAGGAAGGCGGACGGATAACGCCAGGCAGAAAGAAAGTGGTGGTGGACGCGCCTATTCCATTTCGGAAGTATTGAAAATAATGCTGGATTGCAATACCCTACGCGTTGCAAAAAAGCGAAACAACAAACCCTAAACAGAAAAGAAAATGTGACTTGGCTCTGCAAAATCCCAAAATACTTTAAATAAAAATAAGTTAAAAAACTAAAACCCGTCTACTAAAAAACCACGATCTAAGCTAGTGCTAGTGCTCTAAGTCTAAAAATTATTAAACAAGAAAATATTCTTATCTGAAATCGTTATATATACGAACTATTTGATATGTGTCGTGAGTTTGTGACTCGTGGTGTTCAGAGGATAATCGTAGTCCTATTATCGTATGCTATTTTGGATAATGTATTGTTTTGTTACGGTAGGTGCATACAATAATTTGGATATAATCTATACTTCTATACTTATATTATAAAGCTGAAGAGTTTGTTTGTTTGTTTGTTTGTTTGTTTGTTTGTTGGTTTGTTTATTTGATTGAACGCGCTAATTTCAGGAACTACTGGTTCGATTTGAAAAATTATTTTTGTGTTGGATAGCCCAATTATCGACGGTGGCTATAGGCTATATATCATCACGCTATGATCAATAGGAGCGGAGCAGAAATGAAAAATGTTTAAAACCGGGGAAGGCGATATCTCAGAAACTACTGGTTCGAATTGCAAAATTCTTTTTGTGTTGGATAGCCTATTTATCGAAGATGGCTATAGGCTATATAACATCACGCTTTGACCAATAGGAGCGTAGCAGAAATGAAAAATGGTGCAAAATCGGGAAAATTTATATCTCGGACAGAAACTACTGGTTCGAATTGAAAAATTCTTTTTGTGTTGGATAGCCCAATTATCGACGGTGGCTATAGGCTATATAACATCACGCTATGACCAATAGAAGCGGAGCAGAAATGAAAAATGCTGCTAGCGGGGAATTTTATATCTCAGAAACTGCTGGTTCGATTTGAAAAAATATTTTAGTGTTGACCAATGGGATGAATGGTAGGGTGACTAAGGGGTGACTGACGGGGTGACCGACGTGAGGAATGACGGGGTGACTGACAGGCTGACGGATGGGGTGGCGGACGGAGTGACTGACGAGGTGAATGACGGGGTGACAGACGGGGTGACAGATGGGGTGACCGACGGGGTGACAGATGGGGTGACCGATTGGGTGACAGCCGGGGTGACAGATGGGGTGACCGACTGGGTGACAGACGGGTGACAGAAGGGTCACAGACGGGGTGACAGACGGGTTGACGGACGTGGTGACAGACTGGTGACAGACTGGTGATAGACTGGTGACAGACGGGGTGACGAACGTGGTGACAGACGGGGTGATAGATTGGGTGATAGACGGGGTGACCGACTGGGTGACAGACGAGGTGACAGACTGGGTGTCAGACGGGGTGACAGGCGGGGTGACAGACGGAGTGACAGACGGTGTGACAGACAAGGTGTCAGACGGGGTAACAGACGGTTTGACAGACGGTGTGACTGACGGTGTGACTGACGGTGTCAGAGACGGGGTGACTGACGGCCGAAGTAGATCATCCCATTACCTCTTTTAGAATTATTGTGCTATAGGTGCCTACGACTCACTCTTTCAACCCTCTCTCTCATACGCAGACGAAGTTGCGCGGGTCAGCTAGTACAATAATAATTTCAGATAAGAATATTTTCTTGTTTAATAATTTTTAGAGTTAGAGACTAGAGGGTGATTTTTCAGCAGTCGGGTTTTAGTATTTGCACTTATTTTTTTTACTTTTAAGTGTTCAATTTAGAAGTAGGTTTTCAGTTTTTGTTAAACTTTTATTCTTGGAAAAAAATATGTACGATGGGTGTCGTCGTTCAAATACCTAGATGAGTGGCATGGAGTGGTTCAACAACTGAACCAGCGCTGCATCGCGGCGCGGCTCGACGACGCGGTCATTAGATACAGTACTTCGTATGAGTCGCACTCACCGCCTGGTCCGCGTAAAGGGTCTCCCACACTGGCGCAATCTGCGGTAGCGGACAGCCGCGGGCCGCAGCTTTGGCCGCCGCGACAACACACTACCGCGATTTCAGTGGCGGCCTGAAGCGTCATTCGCTGTACTACTTTTAACCGAGTTCAAAAAAAGGAAGAGGTTAACAATTCATCAGAATCTTTTAGGGTTCCGAAGCCAAATGGCAAAAAAGGAACCCTTATAGTTTCGCCATGCCTGTCTGGCTGTCTGACCACTGTTTATCTCAAATACTATAAGTACTAGAGCTGTAATTTGGCACAAATATCCATATCTATCAAACTAAGCAAGTCGTGGAAATAAATCTTAAAAAAAAAAATATATTAATATATAAGATTCCGATGAATTGTTAACCTCTTCCTTTTTTTGAACTCGGTTAAAAGTAGTACAGCGAATGACGCTTCAGGCCGCCACTGAAATCGCGGCAGTGTGTTGTCACGGCAGCCAGAGCTGCGGCCCGCGGCTGTCCGCTACCGCAGGCCGCGCCGCGCCAGTGTGGAAGACCCTTAACGCCCCGCCCCGCTGAACCACTTTCATCTAAATTATTCCTTCACTATAGTATCATTTATTTGGTATATTTATTTTACATCTAGACGAATGCGAAATAGCTTTCAATATAATGAGCGACTATCAATTAGTGGCGTGTGCGGTGTTATTTATTCATATACTTAAGCTCACACTTGTACCCCCAAAGGGGTAAGCAGAGGCGCACTAGTGAACTTGAACACCCACATTTCGCCCAGCTTAGTTCCGTCACTAATGTGATAAGGGGCGAGCCTGTCGCCATATCGGGAACTGATTCCATACTCCAGGCTGATATTGGAAAAATCCACTTTACCCGACCCAGGAATCGAACTCGAGACCTCAGGACGGTAGTCGTTCCGAAATACAACTACGCCACCGAGGCAGTCTCGTTTGTACAATGGACGATTTACCCTTGTACGGGAATGGGTCATGAGCTGGCGTGGCGTGGCCGCGTGCTGGAATAACATTCCGACCGAGCACCGCGGATATTGCATAAAATATATTATAATGATTGAGGTTTTCCTCATAATTGTTTTGTTTTTAAGGACGCGGAATAAGTACCTAGTAGTATATATGTACGTGAACAAGTTATATTAATCATGGCGCAACGGGCCGGTCGTGGATCATCATAGTACATCTACAATGTACAGACTGCCATGTACATTGTATTATGGTGTAAATAAATAAATAATAAATAACACCCAACAGTCACACACATACTCCTGACCCCACACTAAGATCGAGTTATGTGTTGTGGGAATCGGGAACTACAAGAGAGATTTTCGGTCTCACAACACCCAGCCCCGAAACAAATATCTGTGGGTCGCACAAAGAGAGTGCTCGTACCCCGGGCGGCAGGATTTGGGGACCGGCAAAATCTGGAGGACACCCTAATTTGGAGCAGGGGCGCCTTAAGGCATGCGTGGGCCCATGGGCACACAATTTGGGGGCCCCTTATATCATGGGTTCCGAAATGAACTGATTTAGCTGAAAAAAAAAATAACTAGGCAAGCTAGTAGGTTTGAGCTTTGCATACATCGACTATGAGGTGGGCATGGGCTTCTACATTTAGGTTTTTAAAGATGATGATGAAGATATACATACTTTCAAAATATAAATGTATGAACTGAGTTCCCTAAATAAAAAAAGGTCACAAGGTTTGCGAACCCCTGCTTTAGATAGTGAAAACAATTGATTGTAAATTGTAATAAAATTTATGTCCTTTTCGGCCTGATCAAGATGGTACTGATTTAGGGGTGGTAAAATTGGGTTAATTAGTAGCTTGCCCCCGCTTGAAAAAACCTTCATTCGGGGCTGCCGGCGGTGACACGACTCACGACTAGTGGCTCACATACATCACATCACTATATTGTATGATAATATTATTAAATTGAGAAGACACCGAAGAATTAGCAAGTAGTTTCGGCCACAAAACAATTCGGCTCCCCTCATTTGTTTCGCGTCGCATGAATCAGAGTGGGGCGGCGTGGTGCGGCGTGGTGCGGCGTGCGGCGCCGACGATCTATATTTAGCTCGGTCCCTAGCCCCGACTCCCGAACCCGCTTCAGTGGATTCACGTTCATCGATGCCTATAGCATTAAACGATCATATCTATTTAGTGCAACCAATGTCATTCAATTTATACTTATAATAATATAAAGCTGAAGAGTTTGTTTGTATGTTTGAACGCGCTAAGCTCAGAAAATACTGGTTCGATTTGAAAAGATCTTTTTGTGTTGGATATTGGCCCATTTATCGGAGATGGCTATAGGCTATATTATATCACGCTATAATAGGAGCGGAGCATAAATGAAAAATGTTGCAAAAGCGGGTAAATTTACATCTTAGAAACTACTCGTTCGAATTGGGTACGTGACTATTTTTTTTATTAATTTTATGTGAAATTTACGTCGTCTAAAATATAGAACAGAAAGAAAAATTGAAATATTCACATAAAGTTATAAGCCTTTGAAGTATGGTATAATATTCAAACTGTGGGAAAGAGAACTATCAGTATAATCACGTCACGCGATAACGGTACGTGCGTTGGATAGGGATAGCAAGATATCTTCACTATGCCCTCACTCCAGAATTTAAAATATGAATTACTGCCTCATTTTTCCACCAATTTAGATGCAGTTTTTACAGAAGGGTTTCTTTTTTGTTTTATTTGCTATATTCTTCAATCATCAATCAATACATATAATAAGAATGTAAATTTCGCGTGTCTGTACATTGTTTAGATTTGTAAAAAAACTAATGGGGGGGGGGGGGGGCTTAGAATAGAGTTTTTATCATTTTTAGAATTTTTGTCTGTCTGTCTGTCTGTGTGTTTTTACACGTATAAAATAAAAACCACCAAAGTAATTTGATGGAACAGGATAGGAAATCGTAGACCACATCTTGGGACAACATTTAGACTTTGTTTTATTCAAATTGGTCAACTCTATCAAAATATTTTTTTTGCATCACGTGTGCGATTGTTGGGAGTTCTATGAAGCCTGAAAGTGATTTTTTAATTTATCAATAGATGGCGTTACCATATTTTCTGAGTCACATTGATTTTTTACGAATTATGTACAATTTTAAAGTCGTTTAGTGATCCGGGGTTGGAATCTAAAAAGTGACCGCCATTTTGTTTTTTTTTGTTTCTGGGCCGATTGACTTCAAAATCGATATATGAGTCGCCCCGTTGTTCCAAATGTCGGAACCGGTGTCAGAATTGTCAAAAGTGACCGCCATTTTGTTTTTCTTTGTTTTTGGGCCGATTGGCTTAAAAATCGATATCTGAGTCGCCCCGTTGTAGAACATTTAGACTAAAACGACAGGGTGGATCGACAAATCAAAAATTTTACCGTTGGCCCTACAAAATACGCGTGCGAAACCGCGGACAAAAGCTAGTTATAAATAAAAATCAATGTTAGTATGTCTATCCTCTATGCACTCCGAATCTGTTGATCAGATTGTGATGAAACTTTGGTAGGATGTTCAGGGGATTCTCGAGATGGATAAAGAAAATAAAAAAATGATTTTTTTTTTTATTAAAGAGTCATTCAAATAAATTGCCTCGGTGGCGTGGTGGTATTTCGGTACGACTACGGTTCTAAGGTCTCGGGTTCGATCCCCGGGTCGGGCTAAGTGATATTGGATTTTTCCATATCAGCCCGGAGTCTGGAATTTGTGCCCGATATGGCGATAGGCTCGCCCCCTATCACATCTGGGACGAAACTAAGCTCGGCGAAATGTGGGTGTTCTAGTTCGCTAGTGCGCCTCTGCCTACCCCTTTGGGGATACAGGCGTGAGCTTATGTTGTTGTCAAATAAATTGTTTTTTTTGTGCTTTGGAATTGAACTTTGATAACAAATCATAAAGATTTGGGTTATCAATAAATCTGACCACCTATATCGATATCGACAAATTTGATACAAATAAGCGATATCTATAAATTTCATATATCATTGCTGAATTTCGTTGCTGGATTATCGACATCCATAAATTTGATGTCGATTATCGATATCGATAAAAGTAATACAGATTATCGATATATATAACATTGATGTCGTTTATGACATCGATAAATTTTGACAATTATCGATATCGATAAGTTTGACATCGATTATCTTTCTTTCTACTTGCTCATATCGCACCTTAATGTGGGGTTCGCGCACCACACTTTTTTTCAAACATGTCGCAGAAATGATTTGGCTAGATCTGGAAGAAAATTTTAAATACCGGTTGCGTGCCTGACTCAATCCTATAGGGGATCCAGTCCCGGGCAAATCAAATTAGAAAATGCCCGACCTTATAGTTTGGTCATGTCCGTCTGTCCGTGTGTCCGCGGTTTAGCTCAGAGACTAATAAACACAGAGTAAACACCAGAAAGCTGTAATGAGGCATGAGTATACATATTATCAATCCCACCAAAAAATTTTAGGATACACGTAAAGTGTGGGAGGATTTTTTTATAGGTAGTTTAAAATCAGTTTGTGAAAACTGTATTTCGATTCAAAATTAATTTTAATTTAAATGCATTATATTAAGCTTTAAAGGTATCAATTTCAATGTGACTCAGAAAATATGGTAACGCCATCTATTGATAAATTTGAAAATAACTTTCAGGCTATAGAGAACTCCCAACAATCGCATTCATAATACAAAAATATCCGTATCTTTGATAGAGTTAACCGATTTGAATAAAACAAAGCCTATAATATGTTATTCCAAAATGTGGTCTGCGATTTTGTATCCAGTTCCGTAAAATTACTTTTGTGGTTTTCATTGGATACGTGGTCAAACATACAGACAGACAGACAGACAGACAAAAATTTTAAAATTATAAAAACGTGTTCTATTGCTATTTCTAAACCCTCCCAATTAGTTTTTTTTGGAAATCAAAGCAATGTATATACACGCGCGACATTTACATTCTTATTATATGTATTGATGATTGATGACAATATTGTAGACAACATCTCGTCGGTCGATTATGGAGATATTTCGTAGCGCACATGCTACTTGCTAGGCGGGCTGGTTCGAGGTCGAAGTATAGACAAATAAGATAATATAAGTATAGGTCGGGACTGTCACTTTGTTATGGTCACTTGTTAAGTTGTGCTGCGATATAATAATGATATTGCATCCGTAGCGGTCGGATCGGTGGATCGTGGTCGACGCTCGTCGTTGCGGACTGTGGAGGAACAATGGGAGAAGTTTCCGGCGCAGCGCGTGCTATGGAACCTAATGACGCTGACGACGAATGGCTAATAATGCGCTCTACAGTCTGTAGCGTAGTTCAACCATAGACGTATCATTCGATTACCGTCTCATAATGGTTGCTTAGGTTTACGCGAATCTTATACATTTTAATACTATAACTAGTTTCTGCGGTTTTTAGGCCCGACGCGACGTTTCGTAGGCCGTAGGCTTTAGCTTTTCATGGTCACGACTCGGATATAAATCTGCGGGTCGGATTGACTTGAAAATAAAACCAAATCGTGATAGAATCCGTATAAAGTAGTTTTATTTTAGCGTCTCATGGTTCGGCAAATGTAAAGAGACGAAGTGAGATTTCCCAAATGTTTGAGCGAATTGGTAAATAAACCGCTCACGAATGATATATTTATGGTTACAGTCAGAACTACAGCTTTGCATTTTTTTACCTCTATATTATCCATGTATGGTTTATTGTACATATGTGTGTATCCTATGTACTGTGTATTGTTGTATGTATGCCATATATCAACGCTCGAAAGCATACCTGTAGTATCTAGAAAAAAAAAACACGAATATGATTTATTCAAGGTTAGTCGGAAAGGGTGTAGAGGGCCGTGGCCAACATAATATATTGTTGGGGCGTTAAAATTCTTTGATTGCTGGCAGAGACTTTTATGTATACTACTAGACAAGCCGTTTAGAAGAAATATTGTCTTCTTCTTCTTCTTTATTTAAAAAATATGGCCTCCATCAAAGTTTGATGATTTTGCCAAATATTGTGTCACATTACGGCGAGTGTTTGACGTTTGCCGGGTAAGAAAAAGAGCAGAACTCTGTAGTGAGTAAGCAGGCCCACGCAGATGTGACAATGTTCCACTATACTTGTGCACTTCGAACGTCTGCATCGACCTGTCACTTCTCCAGTTATACGAGTTGAAAAAATGATATAATTCAGTGTTTTTCAAAACTTTATTATGTTGAGCAAATTTAACACTAATTACGTAAAATGATGTAACTAGTTGATAATTATTAAAGCCAACTAGAATATTTAGGTAAAGTTCAATAAATTTCCTAAATTTTCGGAATTACTCTATCGTGTAAGTTGATTATGTAAATAGAGGGGAGAATGGTATATACAGATATACTTGTGTACTTATAAAGTATAAAAGCATGAGGATAGTGCAAGCTTTCTGCGTTCTCGATCTAACGTCCGAATAAAGGCAGTCTCGTGATATGTGAGTTTCATTGCGCTTCCTTCACCACTGAGGTAATCCCTAATTAGACAGACAGACGGACATGACGAAACTGTAAGGGTTTTATTTTTGCCAATTGGCTTCGGAACTCTAAAAACGTTATTTAAGGGCACTAGACCTGTTTTGTCCCTACTGGAATTCAATAAGATTGATGATTTAGGTCATATTGAACATTTGTTGCAGCAACAGTATTAAGATGGTATGCCAAATATCTTATTAAAGATCAACTTCCGAAGTCCCTATTTCATTCTTCTGACACAATGTAATGATCCTGACATGAAACCGAGTTGATCAGAACAATAAAATGTTTTGGTAAGTTTTTGGTATTTTTTTTAATTTAACCTGTGACCAAAAATATGAGTATGCCAAACATGGACCTAAAGAATAAGGACTGAGTGTCGCCTATAGTTAAACGGTTAACACCGTACTTGCCACGCTCACAAACGCGCCTGTACAAATGTGCTACACGCACACACTAACACTCATAACACCTCAGTTATGTCGGGTACACACCAACCGAACGAAGCCGAAAGAATGTTCGCGACGGGCCATCGGCGATGGAGACCGAGCGGTACCGCATGTTCCACACCAACGAACGTTAGCGAATCGCATAGAAGCTTGGCCAACAAATTTTTTTGGCTTTCAGCCAAATGTTAAAAATTTTAAGGTTCCGTTGTTACTTTCCGTCGATCACCCCAGCAGTCACCCAGTCATTTACCCCGTCAATTACCTCGTTGGTCACCCTGTCAGTCACCCCGTGAGTCACTACGTTCATCACACCGTCAGTCACCCATCTGACACCGTATCAGTCACCTCGTCATTCACATACAGTACACAAGTACAGTACACAAATATACAGTTGTTTTTTATATTATATAAATTACTAAAATGTCGAATTTGACATCTGTAGCTTCAACGGTTTAGATTTTCACCCTTTTCCCCCTTAGGGGATGAATTTCCAAAAATCCCTTCTTAGTGCTCACCTACGTCATAAAAGGAAGCCGTGTGTAAAATTAAATAAATTGTTTTCCATTTGTAAAATATTACCTGTAGACAAATTAAATAACTGACAGTCTCCGTGGCGCAGCGGGCGAGTAGCCGGTTGTGAAATGTGAGGTCGCGGGTTCGACTCCCGCACCTAAACAAATGTTCGTGTAGCTCATAGATATTTGTTTCGGGTCTGGGTGCTGTAAGACCGAAAGTCGCACGTAGTTTCTGATACCCACGATACAGGTTACACCTAGTGTGGGGTCAGGACTATGTGTGTGACTGTTGGGTGTATTTTATTTATATTTAATAGGTCTAAAATATTATGGTGACGACTATAAAGTAAATGTAAACAATAAGTATGATGTATACAAGAAGTGTTAGATATAAAAAATTAACTCAACCAAGGTTTGTCAATTTTTAGTACCTAAGAATAAAACATTTTTTTTAAGAGGGCTTTCGCACTTTTCAGTGCATTCGACGTTTTTGCTTGACTTTTGAAAGTGTCTCGCTGAAAATTTTTGTACCAAACAAATCCTAAAAACATATGCATTTTGAAGGTCATTTCATTCCGGACGTGGTGTACATATTAATTTTTTCATTAAATAAGACAAAACCTTATGATTCCGCGTACTAGAAGATGTGTTTTCGAAAATGTTACTTTTTAGTGACTTTTGATAACTTTTTGAGAAACGATACATTAATATTATGACATACAATTGATGCACACATAACAAGAATATCTTCTCATCCGTGGTGGCTAATATATTTTTTTCACGTTTTGTACAATAATGTCAAGAAAATAGCTTTTAAAACAAACACAATTTTGAAAACTGCGTCTGAAATCATCATTTATTTTGCGCAATATAAACTACACATGAAAATTTAAAATATCGCATAATAAAGTTTAATATCTTGGCTTTTATAAAAAAAAATATGAGGGCCAAATTATTTGATATAATATCTAAAATATGTTTTTGAAACCATAGCAAAAATCGATATAAACAGCGAATAAATAGCCAGCCATTTGAACAGTCAAGTCACACCGCGCTGAGCGGTCTCAGAGTGAGGACGTATCGCATTTTTTCGTCATTTTCAGTTGTTCGAATTACGAAATTTTCAATTATTTGTAGTAATTATAGCGTGACCATACTCGACTTGATATTAGACGATTTTTGTTTGTATTCATGTTTTGAGATTTTCTCTAACTACATTTTTATTGAATTACATAATTGGATTTTGTTCTGATTTAAATTATTTATCTCATGATTATGATTGATTGTAATGAATTAAGCGATAGCAACTGAATATAATTTAGAACGTGATATCTTTCTTTCTGCCTGTCCTTATCTCACGGCAGCGACCACGTGGGCTCAGCATACCATACTTTTTCAAGCATGTTGCAGAAAAGATTTGGCTTTGTTTTTACGACAAATTGCTTGACATTAACCCCCCTCTGGAGTATAAAATGTAACAGTATATGGGTACTCTTTTTAGGTAATATAATATTCCCAACTGTTACAACTAGGGGTCTTAAAATGAACATGCATAAGACGACGATCATGTCGAATTTTCATGTTGTGCACACTCCAAAATTAGTATAGGAAACTCTGGATATAGAAAAATGTCTATTACATGGGGTATCTACCTAAACAGGTTCAATTTTGAAAGAGGTCAATCATCAAATTCAGTTCTTTGACTATGAGGAGGCCATGCTCGGAATCAGGAATAAGGTGATCCTTATAAGAACGAACATTCTTGACATAAGTCAAAGGATTAGCAAGTTGAAGTGGCAGTGGCCCCTCAATTTAATTTACTAGTTCCCTCTTCGTAGTGTGAACAACCATTTGAATGTAATATTTTGTGATTACTGGAGTTTTTTTGAGTGCACTGCGCTTACCATACGATATAAAGTATGGGCCAAAAGTTTTTTGAAATATCGACCGTCTGTTTGAGTTTATTAAAGAAAACCATAAGAGGGATGGGCTCAGGGGTGGCGGGATATTATGCGGTTATTATGACTGCCTCTTCGTGTAACTTCTTCGCCAAAAAGAGTAAAACGGTATAGGACCCCACAGGGGGAGTTAGAGGAGGCCTTTGCCATGCGGAAAACTGAGTTTAGGGATATTATTTAAAATCAGGTTACGAGAGACCAATCTAAGCTAAGCGAAATGTAGATGTTCTAGTTCGCAAGTGCGCCTCTAACTAATCCTTCGGGGATACAGCGGTGAACTTATGTATGCATCATGCGTCGCTACATGCAATTTTTGTCAAGATTGAGCCTAAGCGTGCTTTTGAGACTGTCAAACCAGCAGATGGGTCACCAGATGGTAAGTGATCTACACTGAAATAAAATGAAATGTAGGCTAATAAATACCTTTTATGACAAGTCAATATCATCATCATCAATACATATAATAAGAATGTAAATATCGCGCGTCTGTACATTACATAGATTTCCAAAAAAACTAATTGGGGGGGTTTAGAATTAGTAATAGGATACATTTTTATCATTTTTTGTCTGTCTGTCTGTTTGTATGTTTGACCGCGCATCAAATGAAAACCACCAAAGTAATTTTACGGAACTGGATAGAAAATCGCAGACCACATCTTGGAAAAACATTTAGGCTTTGTTTTATTGAAATCGGTCAACTCTATCAAAAGATATGGATATTTTTGTATCATGTGTGCGATTGTTGGGAGTTCTATAAAGCCTGAAAGTGATTTTTAAGTTTATCAATAGATGGCGTTACCATATTTTCTGAGTCATATTGAATATTTTACGAATTCTGAACCATTTTAAAGTCGTTTCAGTGATCCGCGGTCAAAATCTAAAAGTGACCGCCATTTTGTTTTCTTTGTTTTTGGGCCAATTGACTTCAAAATCGATATCTGGGCCACCCCGTGGTTCCAAACGACGCCACCAATGTCAAAACTGTCAAAAGTGACCGCCATGTTGTTTTTCTTTGTTTCTGGGCTGATTGACTTCAAAATTGATATCTGGATCGCCCTGTGGTTCTAAAGGACGGAACCGATGTAAAAACTGTCAAAATTGGCCGCCATTTTGTTTTTCTTTGTTTCTGGGCCGATTGACTTCAAAATCGATATCTGGGTCACCCCGTGGTTCCAAACGACGGAACCGATGTAAAAACTGTCAAAATTGGCCGCCATTTTGTTTTTCTTTGTTTATGGGCCGATTGCCTTCAAAATCGATATCTGGGTCACTCCGTGGTTCGAAACGACGCAACCAATGTCAAAACTGTCAAAAGTGACCGCCATGTTGTTTTTCTTTGTTTCTGGGCTGATTGACTTCAAAATCGATACCTGTGTCGCCCCGTGGTTCTAAAGGACGGAACAGATGTCAAAACTGTCAAAATTGGCCGCCATTTTGTTTTTTTTTTGTTTTGGGCCGATTCATTTCAAAATCAATATCTGAGGCGCCCCGTAGTTCCAAACGTCGGAACCGGTGTCAGAATTGTCAAAAGTGACCGCCATTTTGTTTTTCTTTTGTTTCTGGGCCGATTGACTTCAAAATCGATATCTGAGTCGTCCCGTGGTTCCAAACGACGGAACCGATGTTAAAACTCTCAAAATGAGCCGTCATTTGTTTTTTTTGTTTTTGGGCCGATAGACTTCAAAATCGGTATCTGGTCGCCACATAGTTCCTAACGACGGAACAGGTATCAAAACTTAGAAAAAAGACCGTCATTTTGTTTTTCTTTGTTTTTGGGCCAATTGACTTCAAAATCGATATCTGGGTCGCCCCGTTGTAGAATATTTAGACTAAAACGACATGGCTGATCGATAAATCAAAACCTTTACCGTTGGCCCAACAAAATACGCGTGCGAAACCGCGGGCAAAAGCTAGTAATAAAATATAACACAAAACAATTATACAAATCAACCTTATATATATTTTTAGGTTAATATAAAAATAGTCAATACTTTAGTAACAGCAATTTTTTTAAAATATATTTTGGAACTTTTGGAACACTGCCTGTGTTCCAAAATACTGCCTGTTGTCCTCTGTGCCCAGACGAAATATGAAAAACGATTACACGAAAAGAACCATAGGTTCGTTGCTAAGCTAAAAGGAGGGGAATAGGGATTGGAAAAGGGGCGAGGGAATTGCGCTACCAGAGATCTCACTCAACGAACTAAACGCAATAGCAAACTGCTACTTTACGTCGGTTTTCTGTGAGTCAGGTATCAAATTTAACAAAAACAACAACTCCTACATTACTAGACGACGCTTGTGTAGAATTTAATATTGATTACCCGGTGTGAGTCTTAATTTAATTAAAACTTGACCCAACAAGAAGTTTGAACCAATTGTTTCCATACCGAATATTAAAGAAGGCGGCCACGTTCAACAAGGAGCAAATAGAACATTTGGGAGGTTGAAATTTTCGTAAGAAACATAAGCGTTCGGTGGCTCCGGCAATACCAACTACAAGATATTCCATTGTCTCTGAGGAGCCCGGCCGGTACCTTGCGAATTTTTCGTGTGGGGATACCTGAAAAGTTGTGTATATCTAAGAAACCGACGACAATATCCCGATTAAAGTAAAACATCCACGAAGAAATCACCGGCAGCATGTGTCAGAGAGTTTTCAAAGACTTGCAAAGATGTTTGCTAGATTCCCGACGACGAGACATCATTAAATAAACATAGATGTTTGTTACGTCGAAGGAATCATTTGTATCATTTCTATTTTTAATTATAATCATGTTTCAAATTTGCAATCGATTTTGGTCCACCGTTTAGTTTGTCTGGCTCGGAAAAAATATTCTTATCTCTGTTGGGGATCTAATTCCCGGTAAATCTGGCTAGAACAATACACGTCTGACTTGAAAATCTATACCAGGACCTCCTGGTTCACAGTCTGTTTACGCTATCACTAGATCAAAGAGGTGACAGACGTTTTATTATTATTTCCGAAGAGCAAGGCCAATAAATTATGCAATTTATTTATTTATTGTGCCTATAGGCATCGCTAACATAGACATTTAAACGAGCATGACTACCCAGACTGAGTACAACAATCAGTTAGAAAGCACCTTTCAGCAACATGCTTGAAATAAAGTGTGTATAAATATGATGCGTCGATCCGACATTGAAGTTTATTTTTCTAACTACTAACTACTAAGGATCAAGATTTTTCAATCCAAGTATACATTGAGTTTACGTGCCGGATTGCAACTCGGACATGTGTGCGACGCACACAGGTGCAGCGCTGTCATAAAATACCTAAACTTGAGCGGAAAGATTTTGCTAAAGCGCTCTTAAGGAAAAGTCCAAAATGTAATAAAGGCGTGTTAAAATCTAAACTAAGAGATTTGTTTCTCGATGAAATATAATATGTATGTAGATAACTGATAAACGTCCGCACTGGCACCACGCATGCCATCGAAAAACAAGTCTACGCAAAGAAGCATGTTAGATGTGCATAGAGATTTTGACTTGATGTAAAATTATCACGGACGGAATTGAAAAGTATTTCATTTGCAAAACATAGTATATAAAACGTTTAAGCGTTATCAGAAGTTGCAAGGAACTGTTAAAAAGTAGTTATTTTCAAAAATAATGTTAGCTTTTGAGTTTATGTGATTTTTATTCACCATGATCTTACACCTATAGTAGCTTAGGTACTCAATATGTTGGTGTAAATGTTAAACCTGATCACACTGGTTTTATAGATATTTTATAATAAATGGGAAGTCAGTCAACGGGAATTACAATGTACTTTCTTTTCAAAATAGAGTTCCTGGAATATTAAAGTTCTATAACAATAAATGGTATGATTTTCATTCACGTGCTTAACTAATTTGTTCGCTGCATTTTAAAAATTAAAGTAATGGACGCCAATTTTTTTTTTCTTATTTTTTGTGTAATGTTATTGTAAATCAAAGATCTATGTTAACATTAAAATTAAGTTTAATTTGTAAAATAAGTATTCTTACTACTGAAAACGAGCGCATCTCGCCATCAAACTTAAAAGTTTGGCTAGAATTTTCTAGTTCTGCTATTATTTTATTGTATTCTTTTTATATAATAAAAAAAAATCACGTTCCTCGTTCCAATACTTTAAGCTGTACGTTGATCATCACTCATCAGTCAGTCAGTCAGTCAGTTAGGCAATAGCCTTTTATATAGAGGTATATGATATGTGGATATGACATGTTGAGACATGGGAGAGGAACACAGTATTACTACGTGGAACGCCAGAGAGATGAGGTGTGAGTACTGCGCAGTCTGGTGCGGTGTGGCGCGTCGCGGCTGTCGGCGGCTGTCGCGTCGGGGGCGCTCGCCGGCCGCCGCTCAGTATCGACCACGCGCCGACCTCGTGGGCACCGACCAATGCTAATGCACGGTGCACTTGACGGTGAGCTTACCTCACTGCGCTCTGAACATCTGAAGTCAACATCACACTCACCACGTGGAGAATATTCGCTCGGAGTCCGTCCGTCGCGTCGACGTTAGTGTCACAGCGCCGCGTTAACGAGGCTGTCTGCGTCGAGTTCCCGAGGGTCCGCCGGCGACGGACTTGTTATTCCTCGATGCACGTACCCGGGCTCGCCCCTCGTCACCCGCTCGCCCCGCCACCGCCCCCGCCGCCCCCTCCTCCGCCGCCACCGGGTGGGGTGCGCATGAATCTCCCCTGATTCTGAACATGCTTCCGGCCATACCCGATATTATTATTTATAGCGGATCGCGCTTTGCTCAGTCGTTAACCGATACACCGGACGGTATAAAATCGTTTATTTATTCAAACTGGTTCTCCATGTGTACCTTACTTACCTGTTAATATCAAGACTATCCATAACTTTTCAGTTTAGATGAGAATGCTGTCTAATGGTAGGTAATTTGATATTACCTATGTCAAAGAAACGTCGGTCTCTTTGTACAGTCACAAAACACACCATGATAGGTAAGCGACATGAGTCGCGTTCGGTCGTGAGATGGCGCAGTTAGTACCTAAGTGAACAATAAACAGCTTCTCATGGTGGTGTCGCCGCTGGTAAGGGTTGCGGTGTGCGGCGGCGGGGGCGGAGGGAAGTGCGGGAAGCGCGGGTGGCGGTACGGGGCTCTTCTCGGTTGGAGGCTGCGCGTCGCGTCGAGTCACTGGCGGCTGCTGGAGACGGCTGCGGACTACACTCGAGCTCCAGTCGAGCGCCGGCGGTCGCGGACTCGCACCGCGCCTCCGTGCCTCCGCGCCGCCAGCGCCGCCATGTTCCAGTGTATCGTGCAGCCGCGTCATGACTGGGGCACCGCCGACCTCGCCAATGCGTTCCCCGGTAAACACACGCACACTACGAGTATGTTAGTCAACAACACAACACGACGCGGACGCGCCGCCGAACATCGTTATAATGATCTATTAACGGCCACAACAACTCGGGTGATAAATGACAATAACTAATTATTACAACTTCGGTATACAGTGTACACTATTGACTATATTATATTTTCTTTCTTTTGTTAGTGCCGCTCATCTCGCATATGCGTGTGATTGTGATTGTGTGTGTATGTATGTGTTAATGTTTCATTCTTATGTATGGTATATTAGAGCGGGCACTGCTTTATTCAGGCGGAACGTTCGCATTAGTATTTCGATGACGAATGTAGTTGACCGGGTGCACCGTGCACCATGCATGCCGGTTGCGGGATGGTGGGGACCGGTGCGGGTGAGTGTGACGTAGCAGATGCGAGGGCGGCGCGGTGCGGCAGGGTGCGGTGCGTTCACCTCCCGCTACCTACGTTGCGTCGCACAGTGGGCTGGAATCGGAAAGTACGGACGTAGACCTTTGAATTTATTTGATTCGGGTTCTGCTAGTCTATGCAATGTTAGTCAGAACTTTATAAATAAATAAATATACCCAACAGTCACATACATAGTACTGACCCTACACTAGGTGTAACCTGTATCGTGGGTATCAGAAACTACGAGAGACTTTCGGTCTCACAACACTTAGGCTGAGATCTATAGAGCGAACTTCGACTAAGTCTACGTCAAAGTCACGACCTCTGGGGGGAATTGTAATTGTTAAATCGAACTTTGACTTAGACCGAGTCATTTTTTACAAGAAAAACAGACTGACAGACAGACTAAGCAAAGATTTTCTTGTAAAAAATGACTCGGACTTAGTAGAAATCCTCACTCAGTTCGTGACTTTGACTTAGACTTAGTCGAAGTTCGCTCTATAGATCTCAGCCCCAGACCCGAAACAAATATCTATGGGCCACACAGACATTTGTCTCGGTGCGGGAATCGAACCCGAGAATCGAGAATTTATGCAAGAAGCTGAAAAGACATTATACAAACAACTTTTATACTTGTAAATCAATTTTATAATTCAATATACATACATGTTCGGTTATGTACCAAATCGAACACACATCATTTTTATTATGCACATACGTTGCATTACTTACATATCGCCTATAACTGTCGAAATAATAATCGATGAGTGTGCTCCGTACAATCGGGCGCATCATCCTAACACTGATAACATTGAAATAAAACTATTTTTACGGATTCTATCACGATAAGTTTTAATTATTAATATATATATGTCGGAGGGCGAACGCTAACGTTGTTTTTAAAAATGGTGACGTCAGCATGGCTGACGTCACTTTTGACAATAAGATGATTTCTCATTTTCTTTATCAACTGTGAACACTGAAATTCACTAACTCCCTTTATTAACGGTGCTTAACAGCACCGTCTAGTTAGGGATGTGGACAGTCCGAGTGCCGGAGCAAAGAGCATGTAAACTTTTAAGAGACGGGACTCCCATAGACCGATGTAAAACGTTTTTTTATCTGTGTACGGTATGTCACGATGACTTACGCTAGAAAATGCTACCACTCTGGCAACACTTTTAGTGCCACAGATTTTATACAGATGCACATAGATAATATCAGATGCACGCATTTTAGCGCTATTATGTTGGTACTTAGGTAGAGATGGACCACAATTTGATAAATAAAAGTTTATCGACATCGATAATTTTTTAGGCAGGTATGCCATATATTTCTTGAATTAAATTGTATTATTTATATTAATTAAAAGATACAATAACAAAGACATACATTTTATTAAATATAGTAACATACAACATGAAATATATGTACAAAATAGAAACTGACAAAATGTGACACCGGAATCAATCACTTCTTACACCTGAAAAGAAATAAAAATATTAAATACACAAAAAATGAGTAAAGTCGGGTCTCCTGCACTAAAACATTACACAAAACATGCATTATTTATCTGTGGTCCATTGTTCTACGAGCAGATGACAGCTAAAATCGTTGTTTTGCGTATGTGTTTTTAGAGTGTTTTGTGTAATGTTTTAGTGCAGGAGACCCGGCTTAAAATAAGCAGCGTCTGCTGCACATGTTTTTTCGAAACAAAACACAAATACACCTAATAAAATGTTCTTCTGTCTCCTGTTCAAGGAACAATGGATAACTAACTATGCCTAATGGTTTTAATTATGTGATTTATTTCTGGCAGTACGTTTCTAAACAGAGCTGGTAATATTCACTTTTTGTCAGATGATATATTTATCTGCTTTAGATATATAAATCTCATCTGGTAGCGTTTATCGATATATTCAATACTACTGCATACATCCCTAAACAAAAAGTTTCATTAATTTTTCTGTATAATTTTATATCAATTCATAGTTTAACCACTATTATATAATTTAAATGCTTACTTACCGTAATTGCTCTAATAGAAATTGATCCAAAAACAAATGTTTTTATGTCCCCATCTCCTCCACATTTTTGTAGTGTGCTTTCGTAGCAGTTGCCTTATAACTACAATAAACAGTAATAGTATTGGATTTATTTTACGATTTTCACTTTTAGTCCATTTTACTCAATAGAAAATCAGTAAAACAATAAGAGAAAATAGGTACCTATGTACGTAGAAATTGAACTATAACCGCCATACAAAGCCGGCATATAATTTTTAACTTTGACATTGAAAGACAGAGATAACTAAACATAAATGTCTATGAGCATAAATGCGACAAAAAGTATCCCCATTTACTTTTTTCACAGAATGGCTCCACCGGAATGTTCGGTGTTTCAGATACCTGATATATAAATACAGTGAAGGAATAACTAAAGAAATTAGTAAAAATAAAAAATAATAATAATATTAGCCCTGTAATATTACTGTCCCACTGCTGGGCACGGGCCTCCTCTACTAATGAGAGGGGTTAGGCCTTAGTCTACCACGCTGGCCTAATGCGGGTTGGTAGACTTCACATACCTTCGAAATTCCTGTGAAGAAATTCTCAGGTATGCAGGTTTCCTCACGATGTTTTCCTTCACCGTTATAGCAAGCGATATTTCACAATGAAAATACACTTAACATAGAAAAGTCAGAGGTGTATGCTCAATTTTGGGGTTGGTCTCGAACCTCCGACACTTGTCTCGGCAGTCCGTACCATTCCCAACTGAGCTATCGCTGCTTCAAAAGAAATTAGTATGGATTATGAAAGAAATATAGGTTTAGGAGAAAAATTTAAGTTAAAAATAAACCAAAGAGTTAAATTTGAGTTAAATTATGAATAAAGGTAAACATAGGCGATTATAAAAGTCTTTGTAGTCGATATCTCTCATTCATTATAGGTTTAACCCAAAGAGAATGTATTCACTACGTTTGGAGCATGGTTTAGACTGGTCCATGACAATGTCATTGAGATAGACAGATGCGCAAACTTCATACATTGCCATACATCATTTTTTTTGTACGTAGTTGCGACAGGCTGTGCCGGAGCACGACTGTGTCGAATTTGCTCTGAACACTCCTGTTATAGGGTGCAATATTTGCAACTACCTACTCGATACCGAATATCGAATGTCAAAGAAATAATTATAACGATTATTTTAACTTTTTAGAATCTTTTAAGGTTTCAGCAGTTTAACAATTATAAAATAAATTAATAACGTGAAATAACAACGGCTTTTTAAATAAGCTTGCGATTTTGCGCCGATACGGCCATTCTGATAGGCGGTGCGTGCTCTGCACCAGCCTTGTAATTTGTTGTGAATACTCGTAGAACCAAATTTTTTTTTCTCTTTTTCTTTTCTTTTCTTTTTCTTTCTTTCTTTCTTTTCATTTGAAATAGCACGTGCTCCTATTGAAAGCTCATGGTTGTACGCCGATACGGTCATTTTGAAAGGCCTCGTTTATTATTGCGAATTTAAGATTCCGATTTTTTTTTTAAAACTACCACCGGATCCAAACGCGGCCCTGCCTGAGAAGACCCGGCGAAACAAACGCAGCGGGCAAAATTACCTAGCTCACAAAACAATTTCCCGAATTGACCACTCAGGATTTTTCAAATTGACCACTTATGATTTTTAAAGATGATCACTGACGTTGACATTTAGACTTCAAAAATGACTGCAACAGTGTCACATACACCGTCTCGATCAATTCTGACCATAAATCAGGTAGTTTGTTATTGCATTGAATTCTAAGATGTAATTGCACACAAATCAAAATACGGGTATTTAGACGCACCGCGTGCTCTAGTTTATATGGTTTTTAGAGGAGGTATCCGACCAGCCTTGCTAGACCATATTATAAACATTTGTACAAATGTTCCACACAATGCACTTTTTATTAATCAGTAGTCAGAGTGCGAATGCTCCACGCATCTATGCACTTTTCTTACGGGGATGATGCCGTGGTCCACAGGGGTTCTAAAGGAACGGGAAGGGTCGATGCTGTAGCGCTGAGCGGTCCTGTACGCCGTGGTCCACAGAGGCTCTGAAAAGGTTTTTTTTTTGTGCAAATGTTCCACACATGAATGCACTAGTGCAAATGCTCCACGCATTTATGCACTTTTTTTATTGTGAAGGATAATGCTGTAGTTCTGAGCGGTCCCGTACGCCGTGGTCCACAGTTTATTTTTTTTTTTAGCTGTGGTTCTGAGCGGTCCTGTACGCCGTGGTCCACAGTTTTTTTTTCAGCTGTGGTTCTGAGCGGTCCTGTACGCCGTGGTCCACAATTTTTTTTCAGCTGTGGTTCTGAGCGGTCCTGTACGCCGTGGTCCACAGTTTTTTTTTCGGCTGTTTTTTTCAGCTGGTTTTTACAAATGCTCCACGCATTTATGCAGTTTTTTTTTTATTGTTAAGGATGATGCTGTGGTTCTGAGCGGTCCTTTACGCCGTGGTCCACAGGGGCTCTAAAGGAACTGGGAAGGATGATGCTGTGGCCTGGGCCTTTATTATTGACCGTGGTCCACAGAGGCCCTGAAAAACTAGTTCGAAAGTATCGATCGAACTGAAAGTATCTCGGATTGAAAGTATCAGTCGGATTGAAAGTATCAGTCGGATTGAAATATTAGACGGATTGAAACATCAGTCGGATTGAAAGTATCCGTGGGATTGAAAGTATCCATGGGATTGAAAGTATCCGTTGGATTGAAAGTATCCATCGGATTGAAAGTATCGATTATCAGGGCAGAAAGGTTCAAGTTAAATGAGTGGGATAGTGATCCCACTTCTGATGTCGGAGGGCCAACGCTAACGTTGTTTTTTTAAAAACGGTGACGTCAGTCTGGCTGACGTCACTTTTGACAATAAGATGATTACTCATCCTATTTATCAACTGTGAACACTGACATTCACTAACTCCCTTTATTAAAGGTGCTTAACAACACCGTCTAGTCAGGGATGTGGACAGTCCGAGTGCCGGAGCACTACTGTGTCGAATTATTTTTTTTTGGCCCTACAGCTGGCAGCCCGACCGAGTCGGCTTACACAGCTACACCGGTCTGATGGGTGAACGCAGGTGCGTTGCGAACCCATAGAGTTAGGTGACCATTCTGAGGGCAACCCACTAACGGCTTACGAACCTCGGCTCAGGACGGCCACTGAGAGAGAGATGGTGAAGACATCATCGATTAGGGAGACATCATCGATTAGGGAGATATCATCGATTAGGGATGTCGAATTTGCTCTGAACACTCCTTTTATAGGGTGCAATATTTGCAACTACCTACTCGATACCGAATATCGAATGTCAAAGAAATTAACGATTATTTTAAGTTTTTAGAACCTTTTAACGATTCAGCAGTTTAACAATTGTAAAATGAATTAATAACGTGAAATAACAACGGCTTTTTAAATAAGCTTGCGATTTTGCGCCGATATACCATTGAGGTGATTGAACTGATGTTCGTATTTCTTTACGAAAAGTTGTTTTTTTTAATAAGTATTTTAAAGTTTATTGTGTTATCGTTATTTTGGTGTCCTTTAATTTTTGTTATAGTTATTATTATTTAGTCGGGGATTATCTAGGTACTGACAATGTGTCGCACATTAGCCCTAGATAAGAATAATTCAGGAACGCATAATACACAGGTACCTACATCGTAATTAAAACGATTGGTGGGTCAAACGCACAGAACACTTAGGGCCAATTGCAGCTCCGGGGATAAAATATCTGTATTTATCCTAAGTCTTGATTTAAATACATGAGTGAGCTGTAGGATGAATCGAGATAAGGCATAACTTCAGATTAGTAATAGCGCTGCAAGTCGCTCTTATACTCTAAAGAGGGGATGCGGCGCGTGTTTCACCTCTTCGCAATCGTGAGCATTTTTTGGTTTTTATACGGAAAATGTGTCATTATTGAGATGTGGCACCTATGGTATAAATATTGTAACATGTATAGTATAATGTATGTAATGTAACAAGTGTACTGTAATAAGTGTATGTTTGGTCGATGTGTCAGGTTAAAACAAATTAAAAACCAAAGACCGGGATGTTCTCATACAATCTATATATTATTAAAATATCACCATAATTACAATTACATTACTTTTATTCTTATAAGATAAATACAGAGCGGGTCGTGAGCCTACTGGATTTGCTATCGTTCAATGCTCGAGTACATTTAATTTTGATGTTATGATAGTAAACTGTTACCACAAATACCAATTTAAATAAAAAAACTAAAAGGGGCGCCACCAGCCTCCGGGACAGACTGGAAATGGAATACGGAGGTACCTTCTAAATGGTTTGCGGAGTGGAACTCGCAGCCAACTCCGAGCACAACCTCATATAAAATGGGGTGATCCACCAAACACGTGGACACCAACACGACGCGGCCACGCGCTCGGAGTCACCCACGCAGCTGGCCCTGGACCGCACCTCACCCAGGCAATGCAGTCCAGACCACGGAGACCATCCAGAAAGGATAGTAATATCCAAGAAGGCCCCTGGAACCAATAAATTCCAGGTTATAACCTTATAAACACAAAATCACCATGTGATTGGTGACTACAAAGGAAAATGCACGTGTCCATACCTTGAGGGAACGCGAAGGATGCCTATAGATGGATGTCCCAAGCTGCCGACCTCAGCCTTAGGACCCTCTCGTTATCTGCTGGTACCGAAGCGCTGCATGAGAGCACTGTCGGTGTCGAACGGTCTCTGCTGCGGCCCGCCTTGAGGCACCAACGAAATCGATGCTCGCAGATCGAAGCTCTCAAGAAAAGGAACGCCCGATTGGGAGGCCGAGCTTTTTATACCTTTGCGCCAGGCAATAGACAAAACTCCATGACGCAAAACAAAAGTCCAAATCACAAATCGCAATTAATAACATGATTAATCATACCGATCGACATCTAAATAACTCAATAACTCATCTGTCAATCTGACAAAACATAATGTCAAATGAACTCTTTTTTTTTTTAATTACCCAAGGAACACGAGTCGTTCTGCCAACGTAGTCTTAACTAATCGATAACATTTTTTTTTTTTATGTTACAGTACCCCCCTCCCTAGGGAAATTTTGCTTGCAAAATTTAACGCTGGTCCTCCAGCTCTCTACAACCCAAGACGACAACTCTGACCTAAAACAAGCAAAAAAAAAAAAAATCCACATTAACGGACCGAGTTGCTGGCGACATAGCGAGATGATACGTACCAATCGGGCTATGCGTCCAGCTACTACGGGATACCGGAACTAAAACAACAAAAAACTGCCGAGCGTTAGTGAGTGTATTACCATACTCACATGAAATATAACACTCAACATTACAAAACTCGTTACTACTGAGTCGTTGGCGACGCATCGAGGCGAACAGTATCTACCGGGGTGCGCGTCCAACAACTACAGAATCAACAAGAACAAAAAAAAATAATTGTATCGAGTGGTAGGTTAGCTACCACACCAATAAAAGGTGACACTCGACACAAAACAACCACCAAAATCGAACCCACGACAATGTGTCGATAGATTCCCTATGCTAACAAAAATAGTTCAGCATAATAAGGCAAATAAAAAAAAATCACGATACTGCGGCCAGTCACTTGCTTTAAAGCAGCAGAGACTGTATCGCATTACTGCTCTCCAAGCCAATCCTAAGACACTATGCTAGCCATTTGCAAAAATACTACGAGCAAATGCTAACAGTCAGGTACTGACTTCCTTACAAAAGGCACTGAGACATTGGCGGCGCAGCGAGATATCCAGGAAAATCGGGTTGCGCGTCCAATGACCAGAGAAAAGAGAAAAGAAAGTAATTCAAACTTTCTTGAGGTGCTGGATGTGCCAGGACCCCAAATTTTTACCAGTTGCAACACTCTCCAACTCAAAAACTAAGGGGGAGTGTTTAGTTACAACCCTACATTTTTCATAACGAGGTGCTAATTTCGCCATGAAGAATTTATCTGCATCTGTCAAGGGGAAAGGTTTCTTCCAAACAATATCACCTACCCGATGTTCGGCAGTACTCCGACCTTTACTGTAGTTTCTGGAACTTCGAACGTGAGCTCTTCTCAAAGCAAATTCACCCTTTGTAAAAGTCTCACTCAGGCCAGAAGGTGGTTTCTGCGACAGCTTGTATACAGAACACTGGTCACATCCCTTGACAAATTCCATCACATCTCGATACATGCCAGGCCAAAAGTAGTGTAAAGATAGTCGTTGATACGTTTTATAAAAACCCAAATGCGACAGTTCACCACGATGACAAGAACTCACTAAGTCTGGGCGTTGGTCAGAAGGGATAACTTCTTTCCAAACAAAACGACTAGAACAACGAAACTTACTTTTGGAATAACGAAAGAGTTTACCATCAACAATAGAAAAATTCGGACAAGAGGTGGGAAGAATTTTACAATTTTGGAAAATTTTGTTATACCAATTGCTTTTTTTGGTTCCTAAAACTGGGACAGGACGCGATAACGCGTCTGGCGAAACATTATCTGAATCTCGACGATTAGGTACAACAATAGATTTAATTCGAGGTTGATCATGAGTAAGTCCACATTGTCCTGAATTTGAAGGCAAACGCACTTCCGAGACGTTAACTGCACTATCCTTCGGAGAGTCTGCTGAAAAATTCTCAAATAATTGAGAAGCTATATTAAAAGCTTTCCAAAAATCAACTCCCAAAATAAGAGGTGTAGTAACGTCTGGTATGGCATAAAAGGTAACAACACGAGTCAAGTTCCGAACCTTGACCGGTAAAGAAAAACAACCAAGAACCTTAGCTTGGGAATTAGTAGCAGTAGTGATGTGCGTAAAGTCAGCACAAGGGTTAAGAGAACAACCCAAAGACAAAAATAAGTCAATTAATTCTGAACCCAAAATAGATATAGATGAACCAGAATCCAACAAACCATTAAATACCCTATCATGGATTTCTACCGATAGATGAGGACGCTCATCTCTATAACCTTTATGATGCGGTACCGATGAAATACTAGGAGAGACAAAAGCATTAGGCTTACTAACATCCGTAGTACTCTTAGCTGCATTGCTAGTATTCTCGGAGATACTACAATGAGAACGATTGGACTTCTTATTAAGTTGGTACCGGTCATTATGTTTTTTCGGATTTACAGAAATCTTTTTGGGATCTGAACCCGCGACGGAGCAATCTGGACATGTGCGAGCTGTAAAATCCTTCTTGCCACAGCGGAAGCAAACTTTTTCTCTGGAGGGGCAATCCCTCAGACTGTGCGTGTTAACCCTACAACGCGGACAAGGGTTCGCAAAACTAGCTACTTCCACTCGGGGTTTCGAACTCCCTGTGTAACATAGGTCCTTAGCCAATAAACAGGATGAGGGTTTCGGAGGTTCTACAAAAGAATCTGAACGTTGCCAACTAGCTTCCAAACAACGACAAAGTTTCTTAAGTGTTGGCAAGTCCTCAATTGTGTGGAGAGCCAACGGAACAGAGTACTTGGGTCTGATGCCATTAAAAATGATGTTGAATTTTTCGTCCTCAGGAAGCGGAGTGCTAAGTCGCCCGAAATAACTTTGCATGACGCTTATGTAGGTGGAAATTCTCTCTGTACGACCCTGGGTACGATTGCGAATCTCCTTCAGCAAACGACGATCAAAATCGTAAGGCAAAAATTCATCAATCAAGGCCTGCTTCAATTCTTCCCAAGAAAAAATACTATCCTTAATTCCTCTGTACCACGTTAAAGCTTCACCATCAAATAACTCAACCGCAGAAGCAAAACGGTTAGCGACTGAAATGGTACGAGCATTACAAAGTTCCTCAAGACGTTGCAGAAAAACTTTAATACACGATTTGCCATCATATTTTAAATTCAGAGAACTCACCATCTGACTCTTATGTCTCACCAATGAAGCCTCAGGAACTGGTGCACACGCCTCAGCACTCTTAGACTGGGCAGGACCTGCCTGAAATCCAGCAACCATAGTGTCAAGTGAGGATAAGATTTTATTAAGCCTTAAGGTACAATCCCTATATGTGGCAACCTCAGAATCTATAGGTACAATACGTGACAAACGGTGGTATAAATGATGTGACAACGCTTGGGCACGGTTTAAAAATTTTAAAGTTAATGAACGCTTAGGTTCAAAAATTGAACGAGATAGCTCTTCCAGTTTCCCATTTACAATCTTTAATTCCTCCTTAATATCACCCTCAAATGTATCAATAGAACATGGAGGTAACTCCTTAGCTAATTGCCTAATTTGAAGTCTTAAACTTTTAACATCAGTAGCCGGGGCAACATCCCGAACCATGACTTCATACTGCAATTCATCCTTAAGTAAAAGATTAAAACAAATAGGACGTTCCTCCAACATGTTGATACAATTGATTTGAAATATGTTACACAATAAACAATACAAGCTCAAATAAATTAATTAAATTAAAATTTAAAATTATTTTTTAAGTTGAGGGTAGTTATAAAAAATTCTGGTACAAAATTTCCAAGTTGAAAATTATTAATTTAAATTTGCATTATAACAATTAAAGTTTAATTTTATTAATACAAATCAATATTATTTTTAGATTCAGAATAGCACAAAACAATGTCATACAATATTCAAGGTTAATACACAATCATTCACAACCTGTGTAAATGGTTGTGAATGAAGTTATTTCACTTTTAAATACATTAACAAGTGGTATAACAATTTATTATAGTTACAAAATCATAAACATCAGTAAACGAGCAATGAACTATTCACCATAGCGGAATGACATGGCAAATGCTTCCAGTATTAAAAAGAAAGAAAGCAAGCCCCTAAGTTGGGTAGCCACTGTAACATGTATAGTATAATGTATGTAATGTAACAAGTGTACTGTAATAAGTGTATGTTTGGTCGATGTGTCAGGTTAAAACAAATTAAAAACCAAAGACCGGGATGTTCTCATACAATCTATATATTATTAAAATATCACCATAATTACAATTACATTACTTTTATTCTTATAAGATAAATACAGAGCGGGTCGTGAGCCTACTGGATTTGCTATCGTTCAATGCTCGAGTACATTTAATTTTGATGTTATGATAGTAAACTGTTACCACAAATACCAATTAAAATAAAAAAACTAAAAGGGGCGCCACCAGCCTCCGGGACAGACTGGAAATGGAATACGGAGGTACCTTCTAAAGGGTTTGCGGAGTGGAACTCGCAGCCAACTCCGAGCACAACCTCATATAAAATGGGGTGATCCACCAAACACGTGGACACCAACACGACGCGGCCACGCGCTCGGAGTCACCCACGCAGCTGGCCCTGGACCGCACCTCACCCAGGCAATGCAGTCCAGACCACGGAGACCATCCAGAAAGGATAGTAATATCCAAGAAGGCCCCTGGAACCAATAAATTCCAGGTTATAACCTTATAAACACAAAATCACCATGTGATTGGTGACTACAAAGGAAAATGCACGTGTCCATACCTTGAGGGAACGCGAAGGATGCCTATAGATGGATGTCCCAAGCTGCCGACCTCAGCCTTAGGACCCTCTCGTTATCCGCTGGTACCGAAGCGCTGCATGAGAGCGCTGTCGGTGTCGAACGGTCTCTGCTGCGGCCCGCCTTGAGGCACCAACGAAATCGATGCTCGCAGATCGAAGCTCTCAAGAAAAGGAACGCCCGATTGGGAGGCCGAGCTTTTTATACCTTTGCGCCAGGCAATAGACAAAACTCCATGACGCAAAACAAAAGTCCAAATCACAAATCGCAATTAATAACATGATTAATCATACCGATCGACATCTAAATAACTCAATAACTCATCTGTCAATCTGACAAAACATAATGTCAAATGAACTCTTTTTTTTTTTAATTACCCAAGGAACACGAGTCGTTCTGCCAACGTAGTCTTAACTAATCGATAACTTTTTTTTTTTTTTTTTATGTTACAATATATACCAGGAAAATTACATCAGGGACATGGCCCTCTACACCATTTCCGACTAACCTTGTATAATGCATTTGTGTTGTATGTATTTTTTTTTTAAATGAATATTACTATTTTTGTATCTACATTTATAGTTTTAATTTTACACTTACGTATACTAATAATAATAGGTTGACACTTGACAGCTATTGGCTCATAAACGCAATCAACAATTTTATAATCACACACCAACCATTGTTATCAATCACTACACAGGTAAACAGTACCTACCCTCATTCAAACAGTGAGCTGCCACTTTGCGTCGGTTTTCTGTGAGACAGTGGTATTAAACCGGTTGAGCCGGCCCATACTGGTTTTTATATTTTTTTCTAAAAATATAGACCAAATTAAGATACTAATTTGAATATTTTTGTTTTTAGGGCTGTAATTACTTTGTAAAATTTTTTTGAAAATATCTTGATGATTCTACGTGATGACGTCATTAATGGCGCGAAAAGTGTTATTTCATTGCCTATATTTTCTGCTATCTGTGATGTCAGCTGACGGATAAAATGACACTTCACACTGCTTTTAAGTAGAGATGCGCGATCTTAAATGATGTACTATTCGAGATGTATCTAAATATCTTAATCGATTATGAAATTAGTAAATAATTTACTTTCAAAATGGGCTAGTATTTTTAATTTTACTTATTTGTACTATTAATCTTACATCATTATGAAGGTCTTAATTTCTGTTGGTCAAATCGTAAAATGTGTGTGCAGAACGTGGCTTATACGATACATGATAAGGCAATGTGCATTATCCTACGTACGGATAAAGATGTCAGCTTAAGTATGTATGTGACTAAAAAAGTTATTAATTAAATAAAGGTTATAATCGATATATCTCACTGCAGTTTTAAAATCGAATGATTTGATTCGAAATTATATTTCAGTCCAGGATCGTCCACCTCTATCGGCCATTGTGTACATGTGTCGATCGATTGTAAACAACAATATTAAATTCTGTAATATAATATTGAAAAATCTAGTGTTCGAGAGTTTTTCAGACCAATAAGATATTGTTATTTAATTACAGTCGTGTTTACGATACAAATATAATAGATATCATAATAATATCTATCAATAAGACTACATTCATTATAAAACTGATTCAAGAATCTTTCCCAAAGCACTTACCGTAATGATATTGGAATACATCGCTATTAATAGCCTCCACAATAAGATTTATGTAAGTTAACTTCATAATTTACCTATTTACATGGTTTATTTCATGTAAGTAGTGTGTGTATTCAACATTTATTTATTTATGCTTGTTTCAGGTCACATATTGTTGCCAGAATAGAACAGTCGTTGAAAACCTAAGTTGCATCAATATGACTACATTAATTATAAAACTGACTCAAGGATCTTTCCCAATGCAGTCACCGTAATGTTATTGGAATACATCGCTATTAATAGCCTCCAAAATAAGATTTATGTAGGTTAACTTCATAATTTACCCATTTAGATGGTTTATTTAAAGTAAGTAGTGTGTGTATTCCACATTTATTTATTTGTGCTTGTTTCAGATCACATATTGTTGCCAGAAATGCCAGAATAGAACAGTTGTTGCAAACCTAAGTTGCATACATGTATCTAATGTCAAATTGATGAACAGAATAATGTCATCAGCTCAGATTGTGATGACTGGGCTGTTTCATGCTTCACAATAATGATGGTGTATTGATGCAACAAACTCAAGGGGCTATAGTGACAAAAAGTTTATATATTTACTAATACTTACCTAATAGGCTATATAGTAGTACAACTACATAGCATTGTAACAAACAAACAAGCAATAACTATGAGAAAAAATACAGGTATACATTAATCCGTTGGAGGTGGCATTATATATATTACATAAGTCACTATTTAAGAGATTGTATGGATCCAATATTGCTTTTTATTATTGTATTTAAAATGACTGGTGCGACCAAATAAATCATGTATTGTTATATTTTCTCATATTCATTGTTTGTGTTTTAATATATGTATTTAAATAAAAAAAAATGTGAAAATTTTAAGCTTTATTATTTATGATGCGGACATCTGCATTCATACAGACAGGTGATCAGCTCACCTATTAGAATGTTGTCACCCTTAATCCCAGTCTGGTTGGTATTCCACTTTGGCTTCGAAGATGACCAAGGTACACAGCAGCTCCCAAGAGGTGCTTCACCATTTGAGATTTTCTGTAGCTCTCAGATTAGCCTTTGAGCACTTAGAGGTTCTTCAAGTTTACATCTTTCAGATCCACCCACGGCTGCCCAAACACGCCCTGCCAAGCCAGTTGGTTAGGACCCCCGGGGTAGGGCCGGAGCATTGATTTTACTGGTGACCCTGCAGTATGCCTCCTACAAACCTTCCGAACCTTTTTGTGGGCCTTTTTATTATTTCAGCTCATATAATAATCATCCACAGAACAGAGAAACCAGTAATCATCCCACAAACTATGATGGCAATTTTATCTAAATGTAGCACATATTTATAATCACAGCACAAGGTTTCAATAACACAAAATTCCCAAGTACACGTTTAATTACATGTTCAAAACAAAATAACTCTTAAACTATCTATCACTTTTAAGTGCTTCTGTGAGGCTTTGAAAATTTGCTTGATTCTTGAATGCACACTTGGTGGCCTTGAAAGTCCAAAATTATGTGAATAAGTAGATTATCAGTTTCCTTAAAACCTCTGTCCGCTAGTCCAATAGGATTTGATTGTAAAATATACCGCAGATTACTTTTTTACACGCTTTATTCCACTGAAGTTATATTTGTATGCCATGTCGTGTCTTCAAGCTGAAAGTTATTTTTTCATGTTCGATTGAAACACTTCTTATAATATAACTTGTTATATGTATCTTTTGTTCTTGCGTGGTTCTATAATACGATGATTTACTAGAAAAGTATTTATTATTTACTCGTAAAGGAAGAGGTTATGTTGTGTAGGTACTAGTCTTGTGTAGTTCTCGAACGAACTAGTTCGGTAGACCGCTCCCACTGACAAAATGAACGAACTAGTTTCCAGATTTCTCGCTCTTTAGTTCGATTGATATGTTAGATTCTAAATTGTATGATTGTATGTAATAGTGAACGTGAGCGAGAGCGCGGCGCTATCCGATGTCTTTCTTTCTGCCTGGCGTTATCCCGCCCTAATGCCTAATCCACCTTCCTATTTAAACGCTTCCACTTAGCCTCGTCTTAAGCATCCTCCACAGTAAGACCATTGGTTCTCATATCATTTTCCAACACGTTCAGCCAGCGCTTTTGGGGCCATCTGGATTTCCTTAATATAACAGACTACTTATCGCACCCATACAGAAGGACTGACTAAATGATGGTCTATGAGACCTTAAAGTCTTAGGTAGTCTAAAGTCTAGTCTAAAGTCTTAGGTTTTCGTCACGTAGTCAATGTCTTCTAAGGAAATCTCGTGCTTTTTAGAGCTATATTCAAATATAGCCTGCAGCACTTTTTGTCTCACAGATATTTTTTCTAATCTCTTTAGCAACACATATTTTTTCTAATCTCTTGGATAAAAAAAATAAAACATATTTATAAATTACTACGGAAAACTAGAGTGGGATGGGGGCCTTGGCATATACTACGGGTTTACTGCGAGGGGGGGTATAAAAATTAAAGCAAGTAGCCCATGCTGCGCCACTTCAAACCCTGACGTCGAAGTTGATGTTGCTAGGTACTTAAACTTGTCTGTTTTCCCGTAAAGCTCGTCTGGATACTATTCGGCGGCGGAAACGAACATAACAGTTAAAAGAGTCTGCAGATCCAGAAAAGCGATATGCAGAGGCTTTTTTCCGCCCTGCATGCCTCGCGCAACGATCTAATGACGTACACTGGGTACATGGTGCTGTCTGTCCTCCACAACCTGCAAGGCAGGAACCCAGATTTCGCCAGCGCTTAGTCCGTTACTCAGAAGAGTGTACCACTTGCAGATGAGTTTGGCTTAAACCTAAAGGTGTTGATGGCCTACCGTGTAAGTAGGCCACCGTCGTCGTCGTCGTCGTCGTATAAGGAGTGTCCCTTAGACGACGTCACTACTCCCCAAGTATGTACAAGTAAAAAAATAACAGCATATTATTAAAGAAAAAAATGCGTGCGAATAATCTTTTTTGAGCATTTCTTTGGTTCGAGACGAGAACTAAAATAATGAACTAGTTCGTTGAGGAGCCACGAACTAAAGTGACCGCTCCTTGTCGCGAACTATTAAGCGCACGTCTATAATGTGTACTTGACAAATGACAACTGACATATAAACAGTCGTCAGATTCTAAAAAGAAATCAGGCAATGAAACAAACGAATGCCATTAATGACGTCATTAGAGGTCAAACAAAGGGCAAATATATTTTGTTAAAAATCTTGGTAAATCACGATCCTTTTTCATTAAAAATCAATTTTCTGCAACAAGCTAAAGAAATTCTCCAAATGGTTTTTCATTTACACGTAATTAAAAAAAATGGACAATGTCCATTATCTACACTCTACAGCGTGGCTCTACAACTAAAAAAACCTATACTTGTATGTAGCTCATGAAATGAATCAAAACACCAATCCGTGAAAAAAAATGAGAAAGGGGAGATACATATGAGTCAATTTAACTGAATCTCCGTAAAAAGGTTACAATGACTACTATAATACTCACTTTATTTAAAAGTTCTCAAACAGTTTATATTTGTACTAGTAAGAACTAGGGCATGCAAACCGGTTAACCGAAAACCGAAAAAACCGATTAACCGACCGTTTTTGACGACCGGTTTTCTTCGTGTAAAAAACCGGTTATTTCGGCGTTTTCGGTTTTTTTCCTTCTGACATCAATTGTGAGTAAATACGTATAATTAAGTACATAGACAATGATAAGGAACGAGCTTGCTGTAAAAACGGACGAGTTTAGGTATCTAGTATCTATACTTCACGAATCTGGAGACATCGACTCCAACGTCAAGCCCCATAGTGGCGTCGATTGTGCTAAATTGCAAGTGGTGCGATACTTGCGATTAAGATACGACTAATATGAGACTTAAAGGTCTTGTAATCTTTTATATGAACATCATCCGGCCTGTACTTCTATATGGGTGTGAGACGTAGCCTGTTCTTAAGCGTTATGTTAGGGAAATCCACGTCATGGAAATAAAGATGATGCGGAGGATGGGCAACGATACACGACTGCATCCAATACATAACGTTTACATCTGAGGTAGTATTGGTGTATGCAACGTGACAAATAAATTGCAGAAATATCGCTTGCAATGGTATAGTCACGTTTTGAGAAAACCACAGGAGTACGTCGATCGCAAGTGCCTGGATCAGATTGTAACAGGAAAGCGTCCCCGTGGTTGACACAAAATGCGCTGACTAGACGTTTTGAAAGAAGATATGAGAACCAAGTATCCCATTGTAAACGATACTCAAGCCGGGCGAAGTAGAAGCGTTTAGGTATGAAGACGGACCCTGACACTAGGCCATGATATTGCCAGACAGAAAGCAAAATAAAACAGCTACACTATTGTCATGTTAATGTAATAGCAAAATGGTGGTCCATTTTTCATATATTATATTGTACGTATTTATATATATTTTTATATTATTTATTTAGCTTGGACGCAAAACAGGATACAATTAAATTCATTATATATTCAGGATACAATAAAGTAATGCATAATTTTAAAGTTATGCATTACTTAAAATTATATTTTATCCAAAGCATGCGCCCTTATGTAGAATATTGCATAAAGTGGTTGAATAAATAAACTATTTCTTATTACAGATCCCCTATTTCACTGATTTATTGAGGGCTGATTTAAAATTCGACAGCCTCCGTGGCGCAGCGGGCGAGTAACCGGCTGTGAAGCGAGAGGCCGCGGGTTCGATCCCCGCACCGAGACAAATGTTTGTATGGCCTACAGATATTTGTTTCGGGTCTGGGTGTTGTGAGACCGAAAGTCTCTCGTGGTTCCTGATACCCACGACACAAGATTCGATCTTACTGTGGGGTAAGGACTATGTATGTGACTGTTGGGTGTTATTATTATTATTATTAAAATAATAAAGTAAGCTAGATTCGTCCGCAGAGTTAAAAGTTTTCCTCACATGAAACATCAATATCGGTTCAGCGGAGTCGCCGTTAAAACTCTACAGACAGACATACTTTCTTTTGCATTTATAATATTAGTATGAATTAAACTGTAGCTTAACTAGGGTCACTGAAAAGTCGGAATGAAGAAATGGGAATGTTAAGATTGATGTATGGAGTGATAAGGATGGACAGAGTAAGGATTAAGCACATAAGAAGCTTGGAAAGTGATACCTGTGGTAGGTAGATTAGAAGGAACAAGTTTGTCTTGGTATAGGCATATTATGAGGAGAGAAGCTATATAATAAGTGGATAAGAAATTGATGAATGTGAATGTTGGTGGATGGGGAGGTTGACGAAAACCAAAGAAAAGGTGGATAGAGTGTAAGGGAGGACATGAAAGATAAGAGGGTGAATGATGAGATGATCATGTTTATGGAAGTTGAAGACATGTTGCGCCGACACCAAATAAAATTGGGACAAGGGCACGAGGATGATGGTGGATTAACCTGTCGCGCCTAGGTCTAGTGGCAGCGTTTATAGGTTGTTGAGATGAAGCGCATAGCTATTTACTGTGTAATACGATTTACTCGAAGCTGGAGCCCCCAAAGAGGGTTGTCATTTAACATTAGACAAATAGCCTAGCCGGTTGTCAAAATTACAACTGAATCTTTTCTGCAACATGCCTGAAAAAGTGGTGCGCGGAGCATATAGTGAAGTGGGATGAGGGCAAGTAGAAAAACAAGAACAATCAGTGTTCTTCCGGCTGAAGCCCGGACGATTTAAGTGTAGGGAAACCCGGCGCCGTTCCAATGCGCCGAAGAGGACCACGGCGGGGTTTTTAGTCGGTATTGCCGGTGTAGGGTATACATAGTGTTAGGGACTCGACCTAAAGGTCGCCTAGATGCTGTCCATCTCTCCGGTGCAGCTTAACGTTGGATCGTAAGACAGGCGAATCCGACATAACCATCACGGCTCCCCCCAGGCGTGACGGTAGCGGTAAAATAGTTTTCCCCGCAAAAACAAAAAAAACGTGTGTTTATTTTTACTTTTCTCGCTATCGACTACGACTGCCTATTTGTGTGACAAACATCCGAAAACCCCTAGCAATTACGTTTGGAATTAATGTTTATCATATAAATTATATATATTTTAGGTAGTCGCTAGCAAGAAATGTCAAAAACTCACGGTAGAGCCTCTGAACTGAAAATAATAACGTGCAAAAATTCAACTTCATCTCGTTAATCAAGATTTAAACTAAAAAACGAAATTATAGCCCGAAAACCGAATAACCCGAAAAAATCGGTTAACCGGTTTTTTTAAAATACAATAACCGAAAAAACCGGTTTCCAAAACCATCCGATTTTTGCATGCCCTAGTAAGAACTCACTCGAGTACCCGTAAGTCCACTACCGTCGATTCACAGTCTACCGTGCGTCGTGGACTCGTGTTCGGTGCTTCCGCTGCGTCCGCTGCGTCGTAGCGGGGCGTTGCATAGGTACGTACTTGCATCATGCATGAGCATCACATGCTGTCACTTGTCAGTTGTCAGTTGTCAGCCGGACTCACACCACCACACAAGTTCAATGCATTTATTCAGAATCTTTATCTTTACATAGTCTTCCCGCTGTCTGTCCCTATGTATGTATGCTTAGATCATTAAAACTACGCAACGGATTTTTACTAGAGTGATTCAAGAGGAAGGTTTATTATGCAGGCCCGCTGCTAGCTACTCGAGCGCCCGCGTGCAATACCGAAAGTATTCGTCCGGCTTAAATGAAAATTCACAAATATCAACACAATTTGAACACTTTAAATGTTTATTAATTAAATATTATTCATTTTTTAGGGTTCCATCCCTCAAAAGGAAAAAACTGAACCTTTATAGGATCACTTTGTTGTCCGTCTGTTAAGACATATCTCGGAAACGTGTGGAGGTATCGAGTTGAAATTAAAACCATATACGCAGATCTTATGACTTATTGATGGGGGCGTCGAAGTGCCTTGGGGGCGCGCTGGAATTGGTGAGCGATGTCTCAAGGATTCCCCGAACCTGAAACTATTGCCCAGTATTTTGTTATAGAAATCCCTATACGCGCCCGCGGCCGCGCCTCGTAACTTTGGCGTTTATTTTCAAAACTAATCAATAGAGGTCATTATGACAATAAAAAGAGATATGCAAATTATGAGAGTATTTTTTTAGTTATTATATTTGTTTTTGCCGCCCCCTTGAACATGCCACCCGTGTGCGGTGCACACCTTGCACGCCCGCGTGTAGCGGGCCTGCTTATACATATGTATAATACATGCATAAATTCATACCCTAAAGGGATGTAATAGGGAATGAATGTTTGTCAAGACTCTTACGCGGGCATAGCCGCGGGCAAAAGCTACTTGTGAAATAAAGGAGTAAAATATTTTGAACAATAAAATCGGTGTTTCAAAAAAGCTCCTTCCAAAGGCGCCAAATGTTTTACATTACACGCACAACACTCACACGCTCACGCGAAACATGCCGCACAAGGTATGCCGCATGATAACAATAACAATGGAATAATTTTTAGATTAACATTGGACAAACTGCAAACATAAATAAACAACTCCAATCATCGATATAATTTATTATATCATAATATTAAAACATAATACTAACCTTAAACTAACCTATAACAAATTTAGTTAAGTTTAAACAAAAAAAGGAATTTTAAACGAAAGCCGTGCGCAAAGCCCGCGAAATTCGAATTGTATTGTGTTTTTGGAAATTGAAGATCAAACTTTCGCCTTATGTCTATGAAAATTAAGCCTTTATAGCTAAACACTAGAAGAAAAATTAATATTGGGCATTTTTTTATTTCGTTGTCTGGTTTTTCGAAATGATGTGAAAAATATTTTTGGTCATTTTTTGCATAACCAAATGACTCAGTTTAGGTCCTGAATCCTTAAATTATATAAAAAGTAAAGAAATATTTTGGTTACAAAAGAAACATAAGAGATATTTCAATTTTATTTCGGTAAATCGGAAAAAAGAATTCTGCTGAGAAACGAAATGTTTGTTTAAAATTATGATTATTATTAAAAGACACGGGAGTTAAATTTGGTATTTCATCATGAGTAGGTATAGGAGGTATAGTTATTACACAAAAAAGAGAAAATATTCGGTTACAAAGTTCAGTTACAAAATGATTAAACAACACCCTTTTAATCATTATAAAACTATAACTGGATATAATTTTTACATGAAATATTTTTAGATATGAAGAGAAACATCTTAATAAAGGAATAAGTATAAAAATGTGCTATATGAAATAAGGAATAATTCGCAAAACATGAATTTAATGATAAAAAATAAGAGGACAATCCAGTAAAGCCGCATTCACCTAGGACGCGAAAATTAACATGTATACGAATTATTTTATCATCACATCAAAGTGTTTTATTTAGTGTACTGTCAATACGAAATGCTAAATAATATGATTACACTAATTACACTGATTTAATAATTAAAATTGTACGAAATACGAATACATCAATTGCCAAAAAAACCTTTATTTGTTTATTTATTTAAATTATTCCGAAATGGCGGAATTGACAAGTGTGGTACAGTAGTTAAAATAATACAATAATATGTTTCTTTCTGTCTGGGCTTAGTTTTTACAACCGATTGCCTGCGTCATGTAACTTATGAAAAATCGCTTTGCCCGACCTCGGAATCGAACCCAGGACCTTTCGGTCATACACCTTGCGCGGTACGGCTTTCGTCCTGAGGTCTCGAGTTCAATCCCCAGGTCGGGTAAAATTATATTGTATTCCCGGAGTCTAGAATTTGTGCCCGATATGACGATAGGCTCCCCTTATCACATCTGGGGGATCTTAGGTTTCTTTTGTATTATATTTTATTCTTCGTGTACTTTTTACTTAAATAATATCATAGAAACCGATGAAATTTCATAAAGACACAAACTGTCTAAGATTAAACTTGAAGGAATGTACGGAGTAAACTCTTTTCACGTGATCTATTTAACCAAGTTTCTCTTATATTTACACTCTTATATTTACTTGACACTTAAATCCACAACGTGTCAGCTGTTTTACACTTATATTCACGACCGACTTCCCAAAAAGGAGGAGCTTCTCAATTCATCGTTTTTTTTATGTATGTTACGCGATATCTCCGCCAAATCTGGACCGATCAAAATTCTTTTTGTGTTCGAAGGAGCTTATTTCAAGGGTGGTCCCATATAAATTTGGTCACGATCGGGTTGGAAGTCGGTCAGTTAAGTTTTTAAACTTGTGATTATTGCATTCAGGAACAGCACAGGTTAGTAACTCATTCTTAAATTGCAATAATTTACAATTCCAATATTAGAAAAAAATAAAATATTTATTCGGCACAGCATTATGCGACATATATGGTAATGGTATAAACAGAGAGCCGATAAAACACATCCATATTTAAAAGGAGATAAACTGATAACAATAACTACGAGTACATAACTCAAAATAATAATTACAACTTTGCGTCTCACGATGCTGCTGAAAAGGTTTGGTTGTTTAATATGAGTATTTGTTTACGTTCTGATTATGGAAGAAATCGGCGTCTCGCGCCCTTAGCGTTTTCGTCAAATCTATAAAGATAAAGATAAAGATAAAGATAAAGGCCTTTATTCATAATAACTTAGGGGGACGCTATAATACCGCTGTAGGACGTTTCCGAAAAATTGTTATTCATAATAGCTCAATAGCGTTAAAACGTTCCCAAAATCTCCCATAAAATGTCTGCAATTTATAGAAGCTGGCACCCTACTTTAACGCTGCAATAGCAAAAAATATGGCCGATTTCGATCAACTGATTCGTATTTGACGTTCCACCAGTTTTGGTTGGGATTAATTTGAGGGTGCCTGCGACTTCTATCATAAACATAAAAATAAAATCACGCCTGTATCCCCGAAGGGGTAGGCAGAGGCGTACCGGCGAACTAGAACACCCACATTTCGCCGAGCTTAGTTCCGTCCCAGATGTGATAGGGGGGGAGCCTATCGCCATATCGGGCACAAATTCCAGACTCCGGGCTGATACGGAAAAATCCAATATCACTTTGCCAGACCCGGGGATCGAACCCGAGACCTCAGAACCGTAGTCGTACCGAAATACCACCACGCCATCAAGGCAGTCTTCTAGACTTCAGAGAGACTTCTATCAAATGCAATAAATGTTATAAGCACGATAGTTTGTGAGGTTGTATGGATGTTTTGTTACTCTTTCACACCAGAATGGTTGAACGGATCCGAATTTAATTCGGTAAAGAAATGGATTATAGTCTAGAATAAAAATGTCTAGGACAACAAGACAAATAAATGTGATGCAAAAGTTATGACCTCATGGTCATAAGTCGCTCAGTTTATTTGAAATATACGCGCGCTAGGTCGGACAGCGTAATAATATTGAGAGAATAAACTTGTCTTAAGTGATTCTTCACCATTCACAGAACATTCGAGGATGTATTTATTTATAAAGGAATAACACATAGGCTACTTTTTTCCAGAAAATGTAGGGTCTCCGTAGGATAGATTTGTTTGAAGTCAGCTAGTATTTAATATTTTCCGTGTGGTATTTAATTACATACCTTGATTTCATCAAAACATCTTTTTCTTCAATATCATCATTATCTAAACACGAATATAGCGTCACATGAATAAATCATGAGAAATAAAACACTTCAAAAATACAATGATGAATTTTATTAAATCTGATTTAACAAAAAATACTTATGCACGCATGTTGCTTAATTCTTCAATACAATGGGTTTTAGACGGTTCTGTTGAAGCCGCTGTGAACTGGAAAGTCCGGTCCTGAATTCCATTCTCAGAGAAGGCAGGGTATTTTTCTTACACGATTTGAAAGCCCCCTTTCTTTTCATTCATACGCTCCAAGGAATATCCTCCAAATCTAAATTTCATTTCCAAATATCCATAATCTACCCATCTCCGTTGATGTTTAGGTATTGCATAAAACAAAATCACTTCACATGCAACAAACATAGTTTTACTCTGATTAAATTAATTAAATAAATATATAAACAAACTAAACTGGTCGCCATGGTTGCCATGGTCGCGCGCACGCGCGCGAATGATTGTTTTTTTTTAGGCCATCGTTCCATGACTTTCCAGAGACAAAACTTGTTAAAATCACGTTTTATCTATGTACTAGCAACATTGTGACACGGTAAACATATTTTAGGTAATGAAGCTATAGTAAACTATTATGAATAAAGAATTTTATCGAACCTTCAATAGGCTTAAAATGCATTTTTACCAATATGAGTTTATGTCTTCATTAGGGGTTTTATTATGAATAAAGGCCATAGATCATTTGTAAAATATGAGTGAAAATAAGTACATGGTGTTTGAGTTTATAAAGTAAGTAGCTACATGTTTTGCCAGTTTGGCGTACAAACAAATTTTTTATGACACATACATCTTACATATAAATAAAATTGGAGTGTCTGTTTGTAATGTTGAAATAACCGTTTTTTACTACATGTATACGAATATATTTATACATATATACGGTATATACATTTAACAATTAACATTTTTTTCAATTTTTGTCTGTCTGTTCCGGCTAATCTCTGAAATCGCTGGACCGATTTTGACGGGACTTTTATTGGCAGGTAGCTGATGTAATAAGGAGTAACTTAGGCTACGTTTATTTCAAACATAATAATAAAAAAAAATAAGAATCGACTGTTAGGCGGAACGAAGTTCGCCGGGTCAGCTAGTCTACTATATAAAAATAAGTCGGGTTTTCCTTCCTGACGCTATAACTCCAGAACGCACGAACCGATTTCCACGGTTTTGCATTCGTTGGAAAGATCTCGGGCTCCGTGAGGTTTATAGCAAAGAAAATTCAGGAAAAATTTCAACAGAAAAGGGGGAAAATCTTTTTTCATATACAGCGCCATCTCTGATACATAGCATGTACTACAAACCAATATTTTAAGTAGATGGCGCCGGTGCGTGAAAAAAAAGATTTTCCAGATATTAGAGATTTCACAGACGTGGAGACAATTGAGCAGACAGATGGGGTGACCGACTGGGTGACAGACGGGTGACAGACAGGTGACAGACTGGGGGACAGATGGGTGACATACAGGGTGACAGACGAGTGACACACGGGTGACAGACGGGGTGACAGACTGGGTGACAGACGGGGTGACAATCGAGCAGATAGATGGGGTGACCGACGGGTTGACCGACAGGGTGACTGTCGGGGTGACCGACGGGGTGATGGACGGGGTGACTGACGGGGTAACTGACGGAGTGATGGACGGGGTAACTGACGAGGGTACTGACTGGGTGACTGACGAAAACGGACCAAAGTAGATCATCTCATTACCTCCTTTACAATTATTGGATTATAGGTGCCTACAACTCATTCTTTCAACCCTCTTTCCTACGCAGACGAAGTTGCGTGGGTCAGCTAGTTAAATATAAAATTAAAATGCATTTTTAAGTCAATTATCGATTGAATAAAAATGTTGTAATTTTTGTAATACATTATTCCCTTAAGACGGCATTAAACACATTTCAAAAAATAATGTATTACCCTATTCACACGTGTTAGAAGTGAAACCATCAAAAATCTTGGCTTCAAGATAATGAGACGAATGTAAAATTTCGGAAAGAGGATAATTGTAGGTTTTAGTAATAATCATAGTGATACAAAGTTTGGTAATTACATATTTTACATTTTATTCGTATATCTCTATTTAATTCGTATATATTACATAGATTTTATTATAAAAATGATGAAAAGACTCTACAATCGTATAATACGTACACGTATACAAAACACCACGGTTGTGTGATGCCTTTTCCCAAGCTTTACACTACGCATGCGCGCACTTTTTACTGTCGCGTTTTCGTTTCATCGACTTTCAAATCACAACGATGCTAATGAAGTTTTCACTTCAATAGTCAAGTACTCAATTGTACAACTGCGGTTAAACCGAGACGACGTCGGAGATCTTAGATAAGTCTAAGATTGTCTAGCCTGCCCTCCCCCCTCCTACTCTTGACACTCGATTCGATTGTCATTTCGATTTGGTTTTATTTATGACTTAAAATTCCACCGAAATCGACTTTTAAAGTGCGCTAATGTTGCCTAATATTCGAGAACTTGTTATTTAGTAATTTTTAACGTGCCATTGCTGCACTTTTTAACTCGATTTCGGTGGAATTTTAAGTTAATAAATGAAACCGAAACTAATTCAAGTTCGAATAGAGCGTCAGGAGTCACCCCCCAGTTCGTGGATATGAATCGGAACCGTGTAACAGCAAGTGTTGTGTTGTGTCGCGTGTCTCAGACATCCGCATGCAGCTCGCGGAGCACACCCGCGTGCTGGAGGCGCGCGCCGAGGCTACAGCGGGCGTCGCCGGGGAACTGCACGAGTACTGTCGCCGGCGCGCCGACCTCGAGCACGAGTACTCGCGCGCACTCGACAAGCTCGCCCGCGCCGCGCACCAACGACACGAGGGCCAGCGGCACAAGCGCGAGCACTGGCCGCTCACCGGCGCGTTCGCGTGCTGGCAGGCCGCGCTCGACAACACGCGCGCGCTCTCGCGCGACCACGCCGCGCTCGCAGACCTGTACGGCGGGCCGCTCGCCGCGAGGCTGCAGCGCGCCGCCGACGATGTGCTGCGGCTGCACCGCAAGTGTCGCGACATAGGTACGTACTACGTACTGAGTAGTAATGTAGTTAGTGTTGTATCGTAGTTGTACCTATGTACATGAACACTTCCACAGTGACGGAGCGGCACGAGGAGGTGGGTGCGGCGCTGGCGGAGGCGTGGGCCGCGGGGAAGGCGCACGCCGCCGCCGCCGCCGAGTGGCGCGCCGCCGCGCTCAAGCTGCGACAGTCGTACGACCAGCGGCAGCGACTGGCGGCCGCCGACCCGCCCAGGCAAAAGAAACTCAAAGCCCTCGATAAGGATTTAGAAAAGGTACACAATTTTAGAGAGTAAACAGGTGTGATTTCTTTTTTAGGGCTTCGAAGCCAAATGGCAAAACAATATGTCCGTTCATATTCTGTTTGTCTGACTGACCACGGCTGATCTCAGAGACTATTAGTACTAGCTGTGATTTCGTATGGATATACATATCGACTACGCTGAGAAAATGGTGAATTATAATCTTGGAATGATTTTTTAAGGGTGCCTTAATTGAAGGTGTTTTTTTAATACTTATCCTATGTTGTAGAGTATCGTTGGAAAGGTCATTCAAAAATATTGCGGGTTTGTGAAAACAAATGTTCTATAGGAGGCTCTATTTTAATTGGTGGGTTTAGGTGGTGCTAATTAAAAGCTCGATGATAAATGTAATTACCCTGTTTTTATTGTTTCTTGTACACTACGTATATGTTACAACGTCTCCTCCGAATATAGAAGAGAGGGCAGCGGCTAGTTATGGGCCGCCCTGAACCGCTGCACACACTACACAACACTCCAAATCCGCCACTGTGCAGGGGTGGATACAAGAAACAATAAAAACAGGGTAATTACGTTTGTCATGTTCGTATACCGTCAACTTCGAGACGCGTGGACCGATTTCGATTTTTTTTTTTTGGAACACGAGTTGATTATAAGGAGAGCAAAGTTTTTATTGTGTTTGTGTCTTTGTCGTGACTCGTGACATATTTCCGTTTGAAATCAAAACGATTTGAAAGAGTTTCAGTTCAAAAAACGTCATCACACGAACGATTGATGTATGGTATGGTTAAACAATTGATCAGCGACGCGGTCGACACAGTGAAGCTCGCGTGCGAGCGCTCCGCGCGCGCGCCGACTACGTGCTCAGCCTCGAGGCGGCCAACGCGACGCTGCAGCGGTACTACCTCGACGACATAGCGGACATCATCCTGGTGGGTGTCGTGTTGTGTGGTGTGGTGTGTAGTACACGTGTCGTGTGTGATGTGTCATGTGTGATGTGTGTACAGTGCACCGAGGTCGGGTTCGAGGCGGTGGTCGGGCGCGCGGTCTCGACGGCGAGCGCGGCGGAGAGCGCGCGGGGACGCGCGGCGGGCGAGGCGGCGGCGGCGGTGCGCGCGGCGGCGGACGCGCTGGACGCGCTGGCGGACCGCCGCCGGCTGCTGGACGCGCACGCCGCCGCCTTCGCGCCGCCGAGACCGCTGCCCTACCGCGGCGCGCAACCGGACAAGTAATGCACACTCTCACTCACACTGTGTAGTGTGTACCGTCACTACTATCGACACGGTTCAAAACGATCGTACGCCTTACGCTCATAAAAACAAATATTTTGATATGGTAGAACGAGTGATGTGTCATTAGATGGTATGGAAAAAGGGGAAAGAACTAGAAAAGGTGGAAGAATAAAACTACTTTTTTTTATAGATTTTATTTAAAAATATAATTTATCAGAAATTAATTTTAGCTCGCAGGTATTTTGTCATTTTTTTATTTTGTCAATTGTCTATTGTTTTCGTCGTTTTCATATATATTGTATATTACTTGCGGAAACGAATTAAAATTATCCAGTGTGCACATGACCACACGCGACTAACTCTAACAAATGGTCACTTTGCGACATGTAGCAAGTACCATCAATCTGTAGCTCAGCCATGAGTTTTATTGCACGTCATTTTGTTAGGGAAGATGTAATGTATGGCATCCCGGCGTGTCCGACGGTTACGTAGGGAACGAAAATTAGCATCATAAGTGTGGCACATTTTTTCTAATCGATGTTATTGCAAGTTTACGATACAAAGTGAGTGTCGCGCGTCGCAGGCAGGACGCGGAGATGCGCGACACCGTCGGCGACGCGGCCGCCGAGCCCGACCCCGCGCTCGAGCGGGCGCGCGCGCACCTGCACCAGCGCCTGCTGCAGCTCGAGGCCGCCGCGCGCACGCTCCGCGCCGAGTGTCGCGAGCACGCCAAGACGCTCGACGCGGCCGAGGCCGAGCTCGTGCGCCAGATGGACGGCGGGGACGCCGCCTGGGACGTCGGCGAACTGTTCGGGCCCGCAGCCGCCGCCTCCACCGCCGCCTCCGTCGCGCACGACGAGCCCGACGCGCCGCGACGGGACCAGGAGGACTACTACCTCGCGGTGAGACACGTCACACGAGCGCCACACTCGCACCACATCTCACACGACACTCGCACGACACTCACGAGGTGCACGCGCGCGCGTACAGAAGTTCCGGTCGTACGTGTCGTGCGCGGGCCGGCTGGCGCGGCTCGAGAGCAAGGCGGCGGCGGTGCGCGGCCGGCTGCTCGGGGAGGAGGCGTGCGGCGCGTGCGTCGCGCCGGTGACGCCGGTGACGCCGCCGACGCCGCCGCGCCGCGCCGCCGCGCGCCTGCGCCGCGGACAGTTCGCGGCGCCGCTGGACGCGCGGCTGCCGGTGGTGCTGACGTCGTGCGTGCGCGTGATCGGCACGTACGGGCTGCGGCACCAGGGCGTGTTCCGCGTGTCGGGCTCGCAGGTGGAGATGCAGGCGCTGCGCGCGGCGTTCGAGCGCGGCGAGGACCCGCTGGCGCGCGTGCGCGACGCCTCCGACATCAACTCGGTGTGCGGGCTGCTGAAGCTGTACCTGCGCGAGGTGCGGCCGCCGCTGGTGCCGCCGCAGCTGCAGGAGCGGCTGCTGCGCATCGCGGCGCTGCCCGACCGCGACGAGTTCGTGCGGCGGCTGCGCGACACGTTCGCCGCGCTGCCGCTGCCGGCGCTGATCGTGCTGCGGTACCTGTTCGCGTTCCTGTCGCAGTGAGTGTTGTGATGTCGCCGGAGTTGTGACGGAGAGTGTCGGCCCGACGTGTGACGTGTGACGAGTGACGCGTGTGTGTCGCAGCCTCACCGAGTACAGCGAGTGCAACATGATGGACGCGTGGAACCTGGCGATCTGCGTGGGCCCGACGCTGCTGGCGGCGTGGGGCGAGGGCGGCGCGCAGGTGACTGCACAGAACCTCGTCAACGAGCTGGTGAAGCGCACGATCCTGCACCATCGCGACGTGTTCCCGCAGGATGTAGCGCCGTATGCGCTCTACACCAGGTTCGAGTGAGTTATTTCCGCTTCATCGTCACTCAATACATTATATGTACATTCAAAGTATAATATCAATTGGGTACTTGACTATAGTAACCGATATCAATGAATTTCTGTAGGAAGATAGATTTATCATCGAAATAACGTGTACAATAGGAATTCATTAAAAATACTCCTGGGATAATTTTATTTAGGTAATTTAAATACTAAGGCCTTTATTCATAATAAAACCCCTAATGAAGATATAAACTCATATTGGTAAAAATGCATTTTAAGCCTATCGAAGGTTCGATAAAATTCTTTATTCATAATAGTTTACTATAGCTTCTTTACCTAAAATATTTAGGCCTTTATTCATAATAAAATCCCTAATGAAGATATAAACTCATATTGGTAAAAATGCATTTTAAGCCTATCGAAGGTTCAATAAAATTCTTTATTCATAATAGTTTACTATAGCTTCATTATCTAAAATATATTTACCGTGTCACAATGTTGCTAGTACATAGATAAAACGTGATTTTAACAAGTTTTGTCTCTGGAAAGTCATGGAACGATGGCCTAAAAAAAAACAATCATTCGCGCGCGTGCGCGCGACCATGGCAACCATGGCGACCAGTTTAGTTTGTTTATATATTTATTTAATTAATTTAATCAGAGTAAAACTATGTTTGTTGCATGTGAAGTGATTTTGTTTTATGCAATACCTAAACATCAACGGAGATGGGTAGATTATGGATATTTGGAAATGAAATTTAGATTTGGAGGATATTCCTTGGAGCGTATGAATGAAAAGAAAGGGGGCTTTCAAATCGTGTAAGAAAAATACCCTGCCTTCTCTGAGAATGGAATTCAGGACCGGACTTTCCAGTTCACAGCGGCTTCAACAGAACCGTCTAAAACCCATTGTATTGAAGAATTAAGCAACATGCGTGCATAAGTATTTTTTGTTAAATCAGATTTAATAAAATTCATCATTGTATTTTTGAAGTGTTTTATTTCTCATGATTTATTCATGTGACGCTATATTCGTGTTTAGATAATGATGATATTGAAGAAAAAGATGTTTTGATGAAATCAAGGTATGTAATTAAATACCACACGGAAAATATTAAATACTAGCTGACTTCAAACAAATCTATCCTACGGAGACCCTACATTTTCTGGAAAAAAGTAGCCTATGTGTTATTCCTTTATAAATAAATACATCCTCGAATGTTCTGTGAATGGTGAAGAATCACTTAAGACAAGTTTATTCTCTCAATATTATTACGCTGTCCGACCTAGCGCGCGTATATTTCAAATAAACTGAGCGACTTATGACCATGAGGTCATAACTTTTGCATCACATTTATTTGTCTTGTTGTCCTAGACATTTTTATTCTAGACTATAATCCATTTCTTTACCGAATTAAATTCAGATCCGTTCAACCATTCTGGTGTGAAAGAGTAACAAAACATCCATACAACCTCACAAACTATCGTGTTTATAACATTAATTGCATTTGATAGAAGTCTCTCTGAAGTCTAGAAGACTGCCTTGATGGCGTGGTGGTATTTCGGTACGACTACGGTTCTGAGGTCTCGGGTTCGATCCCCGGGTCGGGCAAAGTTATATTGGATTTTTCCGTATCAGCCCGGAGTCTGGAATTTGTGCCCGATATGGCGATAGGCTCCCCCCCTATCACATCTGGGACGGAACTAAGCTCGGCGAAATGTGGGTGTTCTAGTTCGCTAGTACGCCTCTGGCTACCCCTTCGGGGATACAGGCGTGAGCTTATTTTTTAATGTTTATGATAGAAGTCGCAGGCACCCTCAAATTAATCCCAACCAAAACTGGTGGAACGTCAAATACGAATCAGTTGATCGAAATCGGCCATATTTTTTGCTATTGAAGCGTTAAAGTAGGGTGCCAGCTTCTATAAATTGCAGACATTTTATGGAAGATTTTGGGAACGTTTTAACGCTATTGAGCTATTATGAATAAAAATTTTTCGGAAACGTCCTACAGCGGTATTATAGCGTCCCACTAAGTTATTATGAATAAAGGCCTTAGTCTAAGCCTAAAATATATTTACCGTGTCACAATGTTGCTAGTACATAGATAAAACGTAATTTTAACAAGTTTTGTCTCTGGAAAGTCATGGAACGATGGCCTAATAAAAAAAAAACAATCTTTCGCGCGCGTCTTGCGCGCGCAATTCGACACAGCCGTGCAACAGATAATAAAAAGTTGGTAGCCAACTTAAAAAAATATATATATTTGTTTCGTTTCACGTAGTATCAATATATTTCATTTAGTTTTTTTTAGGTAATTTAAATAAATAAGTAGCAGAATATACAGTTCGAAAATGTTTATTTGTACCTTTTTGCTTTTTCCGATCATATTTTGTCTGTAGTACATTTTTCTGCAATGTTTATGATATCTCTGTCTATTTTTTGTTATTGTGAAGGTAATGACACTTATCTATATATATAAAAATGAAACCCGTTTTCCGTTGTCGTTGTCGTTGGCCCTGTGTTTTCACGGGCCTCGGCGTGGGCCACCTGCAGGGGCCCACATTACAGTGGAGGGGGTGCGGATTCCCATCGGCACCACGATGAAGTATTTGGGGTTGATATTGAGTAGCCGGTGGGATTTCCGCGCCCACTTTGAGATGTTGTCGCCGAAGTTGGTGCGGGCAGCGGGCGCGCTTGGGAGCCTGCTGCCGAACCTCGAAGGTCCCGGTAACCCTTGCCGGAGTCTGTACGCCGGAGTCGTGCGGTCCATGGCCCTGTACGGTTCACCCGTATGGGCCGGGTCCCTGAGCGACCGCTGCGTCGCCTTGCTGCGCAAACCGCAGCGTCTGGTGGCGCAGCGGATAATCAGGGGCTACCGCACGGTCTCCCACGAGGCGGCCTGCGTGTTGGCCGGCACTCTCCCTTGGGACTTGGACGCCCGGTCCCTCTCGTCAGCGTTCCGCTGGCGGGAGGGGGCGTCCCGGAATCGGGAGAGGCTTGCCCCGGGGGAGATTGCGGCCAGGTTCCGCAGAGCCGCCGTGGAGGAGTGGCATGCCAGGCTGGAGAGCCCGAGTTCGGGCTTGAGGACCGTCGCGGCAGTGCGACCTGTCCTCGGACAGTGGTTGGATAGGCGCCACGGTGCGCCTACGTTCCGGCTGACACAGGTGTTGACGGGCCACGGGTGTTTCGGCTCATACCTGTATCGTATAGCCGGAAAAGAGGCGTCCGCCGTGTGCCACCATTGTGGCAACTGCCGCGAGGACACGGCCCAACACACTCTTGAGGAGTGCCCAGCCTGGGTGGAGGAGCGCAGCGCTCTCATAGCAGTCGTCGGAGGGGACCTCTCGCTGCCGGCCGTGGTGTCCGCCATGGTCGGCAGCCGGAGGTCATGGCGTGCGATGGTCTCCTTCTGCGAGCGCGCCATCTCGCAGAAGGAGAGCGCCGAGCGGGATCGTGAGCAGAGCGATCCCGCCCGCCGCCAAAGGAGACGTAGGAGGCGCCGGGTGGACGACTGACCGGCGTCTCCCGCCCTGTGGAATGGGGGCGTTTGGAGAATTCCACCACGGTAACCCCTGCCTGTCGTAAGAGGCGACTAATAGGGGCCTTCCGGGGTCGCGGGCGTGCAGCGGGGGGCTGTGCGCCCCTTATAGTACTATTGTACTTGCGACCCCGGGACGGACGGCAGCACGGACGGTCGGCCTCGTGCTGCTGTAGACGCCGAGGGCGTCCTTCGGCGGCGGGGGCTTCTGAGCCCCCCCCAAATCGGAGATGGGCCGCAAGGCGGCACCGCGCAGGGGCGGTTCCGGTAGCAATCCGAGGCTATCTCAGGATACCCCAGGACCGCCCCACTCATGCGCCGAAGTAGGCCACCGCGGGGTTTTTAGTCGGTATTGCCGGTGTAGGGCATTTGTTAGGGACGCGGCCTAGCGTCGCCCGGATGTCGACCATCTCTCCCGGGCATCACGGCGCTGGGTCGTAAGGCCGGCGAACCCGACATACCCGCCGCGTCCACCCCCCCGGGCGCGGCGGCAGTGGTAAAACACTTTTCCCCGCGACAAAAAAAAAAAAAAAAAAAAAAAAAGGGGATGAACTGACGGGGTGATTGATGGGGTGACTAATGGGATGACTGACGGGGTGACCGACGTGAGGAATGACGGGGTAACTGACAGACTGACTGATGGGGTGGCGGACGGAGTGACTGACGAGGTGACAGACGGGGTGACAGATGGGGTGACCGACTGGGTGACAGCCGGGGTGACAGATGGGGTGACCGACTGGGTGACAGACGGGGTGACAGACGGGTGAGAGAAGGGTGACAGACGGGGTGACAGACGGGGTGACGGACGTGGTGACAGATGGGGTGACAGACTGGTGACAGACGGGGTGATCGACTAGGTGACAGACGAGGTGACAGACGGGGTGACCGGCGGGGTGACAGACAGGGTGACAGGCGGGGTGACAGGTGAGGTGACAGGCGGGGTGACAGACGGGGTGACAGATGGGGTGACAGACGGGGTGACAGAAGGGGTGACAGATGGGGTGACGGACGTGGTGGCAGACGGGGTGATAGACTGGGTGACAGACGGGGTGACCGACTGGGTGACAGACGGGGTGACAGACGGGTGACAGACGAGGTGACAGACGGAGTGACAGACGGGTGACAGACGGGTGACAGAAGGGGTGACAGACGGGGTGACGGACGTGGTGACAGACGGGGTGATAGACTGAGTGACAGAAGGGGTGACCGACTGGGTGACAGACAAGGTGTCAGACGGGGTGACAGGCGGGTGAGAGAAGGGTGACAGACGGGGTGACAGACGGGGTGACAGACGGGGTGACGGACGTGGTGACAGATGGGGTGACAGACTGGTGACAGACGGGGTGATCGACTAGGTGACAGACGAGGTGACAGACGGGGTGACCGGCGGGGTGACAGACAGGGTGACAGGCGGGGTGACAGGTGAGGTGACAGGCGGGGTGACAGACGGGGTGACAGATGGGGTGACAGACGGGGTGACAGAAGGGGTGACAGATGGGGTGACGGACGTGGTGACAGACGGGGTGATAGACTGGGTGACAGACGGGGTGACAGACGGGTGACAGACGAGGTGACAGACGGAGTGACAGACGGGTGACAGACGGGTGACAGAAGGGGTGACAGACGGGGTGACGGACGTGGTGACAGACGGGGTGATAGACTGAGTGACAGAAGGGGTGATCGACTGGGTGACAGACAAGGTGTCAGACGGGGTGACAGGCGGGGTGACAGACGGAGTGACAGACGGTGTGACAGAGGGTGTGACTGATGGGGTGACCGACTGGGTGACAGCCGGGGTGACAGATGGGGTGACCGACTGGGTGACAGACGGGTGAGAGAGGGGTGACAGACGGGGTGACAGACGGGGTGACGGACGTGATGACAGATGGGTGAGAGAAGGGTGACAGACGGGGTGATCGACTAGGTGACAGACGAGGTGACAGACGGGGTGACAGACGGGGTGACAGACGGGGTGACAGACGGGGTGACGGACGTGGTGACAGATGGGGTGACAGACTGGTGACAGACGGGGTGATCGACTAGGTGACAGACGAGGTGACAGACGGGGTGACCGGCGGGGTGACAGACAGGGTGACAGGCGGGGTGACAGGTGAGGTGACAGGCGGGGTGACAGACGGGGTGACAGATGGGGTGACAGACGGGGTGACAGAAGGGGTGACAGATGGGGTGACGGACGTGGTGACAGACGGGGTGATAGACTGGGTGACAGACGGGGTGACCGACTGGGTGACAGACGGGGTGACAGACGGGTGACAGACGAGGTGACAGACGGAGTGACAGACGGGTGACAGACGGGTGACAGAAGGGGTGACAGACGGAGTGACGGACGTGGTGACAGACGGGGTGATAGACTGAGTGACAGAAGGGGTGACCGACTGGGTGACAGACAAGGTGTCAGACGGGGTGACAGGCGGGGTGACAGACGGAGTGACCGACTGGGTGACAGCCGGGGTGACAGATGGGGTGACCGACTGGGTGACAGACGGGGTGACAGACGGGTGAGAGAAGGGTGACAGACGGGGTGACAGACGGGGTGACAGACGGGGTGACGGACGTGGTGACAGATGGGGTGACAGACTGGTGACAGACGGGGTGATCGACTAGGTGACAGACGAGGTGACAGACGGGGTGACCGGCGGGGTGACAGACAGGGTGACAGGCGGGGTGACAGGTGAGGTGACAGGCGGGGTGATAGACTGGGTGACAGACGGGGTGACCGACTGGGTGACAGACGGGGTGACAGACGGGTGACAGACGAGGTGACAGACGGAGTGACAGACGGGTGACAGACGGGTGACAGAAGGGGTGACAGACGGAGTGACGGACGTGGTGACAGACGGGGTGATAGACTGAGTGACAGAAGGGGTGACCGACTGGGTGACAGACAAGGTGTCAGACGGGGTGACAGGCGGGGTGACAGACGGAGTGACCGACTGGGTGACAGCCGGGGTGACAGATGGGGTGACCGACTGGGTGACAGACGGGGTGACAGACGGGTGAGAGAAGGGTAACAGACGGGGTGACAGACGGGGTGACAGACGGGGTGACGGACGTGGTGACAGATGGGGTGACAGACTGGTGACAGACGGGGTGATCGACTAGGTGACAGACGAGGTGACAGACGGGGTGACCGGCGGGGTGACAGACAGGGTGACAGGCGGGGTGACAGGTGAGGTGACAGGCGGGGTGACAGACGGGGTGACAGATGGGGTGACAGACGGGGTGACAGAAGGGGTGACAGATGGGGTGACGGACGTGGTGACAGACGGGGTGATAGACTGGGTGACAGACGGGGTGACCGACTGGGTGACAGACGGGGTGACAGACGGGTGACAGACGAGGTGACAGACGGAGTGACAGACGGGTGACAGACGGGTGACAGAAGGGGTGACAGACGGGGTGACGGACGTGGTGACAGACGGGGTGATAGACTGAGTGACAGAAGGGGTGACCGACTGGGTGACAGACAAGGTGTCAGACGGGGTGACAGGCGGGGTGACAGACGGAGTGACCGACTGGGTGACAGCCGGGGTGACAGATGGGGTGACCGACTGGGTGACAGACGGGGTGACAGACGGGTGAGAGAAGGGTGACAGACGGGGTGACAGACGGGGTGACAGACGGGGTGACGGACGTGGTGACAGATGGGGTGACAGACTGGTGACAGACGGGGTGATCGACTAGGTGACAGACGAGGTGACAGACGGGGTGACCGGCGGGGTGACAGACAAGGTGACAGGCGGGGTGACAGGCGAGGTGACAGGCGGGGTAACAGACGGGGTGACAGACGGGGTGACAGACGGGGTGACAGACGGGGTGACAGAAGGGGTGACAGACGGTGTGACGGACGTGGTGACAGACGGGGTGATAAACTGGGTGACAGACGGGGTGACCGACTGGGTGACAGACGGGTGACAGACGAGGTGACAGACGGGTGACAGACGAGGTGACAGATGGAGTGACAGACGGGTGGACAGAAGGGGTGACAGACGGGGTGACGGACGTGGTGACAGACGGGGTGACAGACAAGATGACAGACGGGGTGACAGGCGGGGTGACGGACGTGGTGACAGACGAGTGACCGACTGGGTGACAGACAAGGAGTCAGACAGGGTGACAGGCGGGGTGACAGACGGAGTGACAGACGGTGTGACAGAGGGTATGACTGACGGTGTGAGAGACGGGGTGACTGACGGCCGAAGTAGATCATCCCATTACCTCTTTTAGAATTATTGTGCTATAGGTGCCTACGACTCACTCTTTCAACCCTCTCTCATACGCAGACGAAGTTGCGCGGGTCAGCTAGTTTCAAATAAACTGAGCGACTTATGACCATGAGGTCATAACTTTTGCATCACATTTATTTGTCCTGTTGTCCTAGACATTTTTATTCTAGAATATAATCCATTTCTTTACCGAATTAAATTCAGATCCATTCAACCATTCTGGTGTGAACGAGTAACAAAACATCCATACAACCTCACAAACTATCGTGTTTATAACATTAATTGCATTTGATAGAAGTCTCTCTGAAGTCTAGAAGACTGCCTTGGTGGCGTGGTGGTATTTCGGTACAACTACGGTTCTGAGGTCTCGGGTTCGATCCCCGGGTCGGGCAAAGTGATATTGGATTTTTTCATATCAGCCCGGAGTCTGGAATTTGTGCCCGATATGGCGATAGGCTCACCCCCTATCACATCTGGGACGGAACTAAGCTCGGCGAAATGTGGGTGTTCTAGTTCGCTAGTACGCCTCTGCCTACCCCTTCGGGGATACAGGCGTGAGCTTATTTTTTTATGTTTATGATAGAAGTCGCAGGCACCCTCAAATTAATCTCAACCAAAACTGGTGGAACGTCAAATACGAATCAGCTGATCGAAATTGGCCATATTTTTTGCTATTGAAGCGTTAAAGTAGGGTGCCAGCTTCTATAAATGCAGACATTTTATGGGAGATTTTGGGAACGTTTTAACGCTATTGAGCTATTATGAATAACAATTTTTAGGAAACGTCTTACAGCGGTATTAAAGCGTCCCACTAAGTTATTATGAATAAAGGCCTAAATTTTTTATCTGTGCGTCACGTGACTGTAAACACCAATCACGTTGCATGATGTCAGATTACTCATTTTTCTTTTAAACTTTTTCCACAAGAGCCTCAGACCTAAGAGCCAAAGTCATACTACCAGGTTATTTGGTATAGTTTTTTCGTATTTTTCTTTAAAGCACAACCTAATTTCAGCGCGGATGTGATTGACGATCGATATCTGATCAACGAAATAATGACCCGTTTTTTTAATGTTGTAATAATGAATGTTATTTCCTCAATGTTTTTTTATGAGCGATTTTTTATCTATGGTAAGACATAATGACGTCACCTCACAGAATGGAGACCTCACCTTCGTTCAAATATCACTGAACAAAACGCAACAACGAGCTTGGTAGCTCGACTACTACCACTCGACTAGTACCATTTTACGACGGTTTTTTGTGAGAGATTGGTATCAAATCGATCTAGTCTGCCCATTAGTGCTGTAGCCGTAACTGCCTACAGCGTGGCTCTCCCTAAAAAATAATTACTGTTGCGATAGACTGTGCATCACAAAAGTTTTAAGAGTAATTATAAATAGGTTTACTATAGTAATATATAGGGGGCATTTCACGTCAAGCGGGCAACGAAAAAAAAGTGAGGTTCTGAAATTCGTTCATATTTTGCTTATTTATACTTCTAGAGGGTATGAACGTGTACACAAAATATTTTTTTTATAAAAGGTCTAATTGTCAAATTATGGCCTTCTAAAATATTGACCTCACCGGTGTAAGGGTTCCTTTGGGAGGTATTTTGTGTATTGAAGTAATTTATAATAAAATAACAAATGTAGTGTTTTGGGTAGTAAATTTAATGGACTTTTTGATTTTTTGAACCGATTCGAAATTTAAATTTTTTCTCTTGTGCTAAACCGGAAGTAAAGATTTCAAAACGAAATTTTAATAGTTTGGGCAACAACATTTTTATTGGTTTTTATTCGAAAATAAAGCTTGACATACACAGATTCTACCATAAAAATTGTAAATGGGGTGCTACATTAGTTTAGGAATTATATCAATTCGAGTACGTACATGTCGTACTGGTCGAGGTACCTGACGCTTGCTAAAGTCGGCTATTTTGCGTAAAAAAAAATACACACAGTAAAATTGCTTTGAAGTCACCTTTTTATGCATGATTACAATATTTACAGTTAATTTTATATTGATAACAGACTGATCCTGAAAGAGGATAATGTTTTTCGAGTATAGGTTTGTATTTATGTATGTCAATTTCTTTCGCACGCTCTTTAGCCCAAACGGCTTGAAGAATTTTAACATATGAGATGTCATTTCATTCGCCTCAGAAGTGGGAGTAAAATAAGATATAATAAAATTTTGATAGTGTTGCTATCTGACAAAAAGTGTTGCGAGTTTACAATAACGATATAATAATAAAAAAAACTTTTTTATTCTCCTTTCCCATTTTATGCGCAGGCGCAACAACTGAATATTACATACTATATTACTCCCATTACTTAGACACATGAAATGACATCTCATATGTTAAAATCCGTCAAGCCGTTTGGGATGTAGAGCGTGCGAAAGAAATTGACATACATAAATACAAACCTATACTCGAAAAACATTATCCTCTTTCAGGATCAGTCGGTTATCAATATAAAATTAACTGTAAATATTATAATCATACATATAAAGGTGACTTTAAAGCAATTTTACTGTGTGCATTCTTTTTTACGCAAAATAGCCGACTTTAACAAGCGTCAGGTACCTCGATCAGTGCGACATATACATACTCAAATTGATATAAATCCTAAATGAATGTAGCACCCATTTTATAAATTTTATGGTAGAATCTGTGTATGTCAAGCTTTATTTTCGAATAAAAAACAATAAAAATGTTGTTGCCCAAACTATTAAAATTTCGTTTTTAAATCTTTACTTCCGGTTTAGCACAAGAGAAAAAATTTAAATTTCGAATCTGTTAAAAAAATCAAAAAGTCCATTAAATTTACTACCCAAAACACTACATTTGTTATTTTATTATAAATTACTTCAATACGCAAAATACCTCCCAAAGGAACCCTTACACCGGTGAGGTCAATATTTTAGAAGTCCATAATTTGACAATTAGACCTTTTATAAAAAAAATATTTTGTGTACACGTTCATACCCTCTAGAAGTATAAATAAGTAAAATATGAACGAATTTCAGAACCTCACTTTTTTTTTCGTTGTCCGCTTGACGTGTAATGCCCCATAGACTAGTTAATTAATATGCTACTTGTACATGGTGTAATATAATACACAATTACATTGTTTGTTGTAGCGAGACGGACGCGGAGCAGGAGGCGCGGGACGGGGGCGGGGCGGCGGTGGAGGCGGGGGGTGGGGCAGCGGCAGCGGCAGGGGGAGGGGCCAGCCACGAGCACGCGGCCGCGGAACACGAGCGCGACGGCGCCGAGCGGGACGCGCGCGACGACCTCTCGCTCTACGACGACGACGACGACGTCGACGGTCAGTACGGTACTGAACCGACACGGCAGGAGAGTCCTCGTGAGCTGATCGCGTGCTCTGTACTGAATGTTGGGTTAGTGGTGAGCAGTGGTGAGTGACTGCGTGTTCGTGTGTTCCAGACGAGCAGAGCGACGAGTGCGAGAGCGGCGACTGGGGCGAGCGGGACTCTGGCGATCGACACAGGTGAGTCGCCATACCATCGTGATGCACGAGTCACGACGATCACTAAATAGAGGACACATGGTTCCCTACTCCGAATAATGTTTGTGTCTAATAGGAACATTGTGTGTTATGTGTGTGTGTATGTTGACGCATGCGTAAATGTTTATAGATAAGATTCACGGTCCGGTTGTTACAGGCGCGGCGACGAGTGGGGAGGCGGCTCGGCGCAGGTGGGCGGGTCGCCGCGGTGACGGCGCGGCGACGGCGCGGTGACGGCGCCGGTCCGACCTCTCGTTACTATATACCTGTACAGTGTGTCCGCGCGGTGTAGACTCGCCGACGGACGGAGCGGACCGACGCGACCGATGCGACCGACGCCTTGTAGTGTTCACTGTTCATTGTTCACTGATCACTGATCACTGTTCACTGTTCACTGTTCACTGTTCACTGATCATTGTTCACATAGATCTAGTCGGTGTTGGGCATGCATTATCATCTATTAGTCTAGCTGCTTGCCGTTTTTCAATTACGGACGATATACGTCTATGTATATCTATAATCTATGCTACTATTGTCCCAGGAAATTGTTTGTGTCAAGTGACATTTGTATGTCTGGTATTTCAAGCAAAGAAAATGTACATTTATGTGTATTAGAAGGCTAAGTGTGAAAGACCTAGGAATAATTGCAGAGCAAGGAAAAAATCAAAACTTCAATATTAAATAACTATATTTCTTAAATTACATTTTTAACATGGTGTCTGCACTACACTCAGCTCCTTAATTACCTTTACAATAAAACCAGACAATCTACTGATGAATTAAAATTAAAAAAAAAACTTAGTATATCTAAGTACATGTGGAATTCTTAATTAAAAAAAGAACGCTCGACTAGATCACGGTACGAATGCGGGTTATTGGAATGAAATTTCGGTCGTCTAAAATCGCCAGAACATCATATATAAATTACAAAAAAAAATTACGGTACTTTCCATGGTAGTGAAGTAAAGTTGGGCGCCGTTAAAATAAAAGAAAAAAAGGCAGGAAGACGATTCGCCGCGTTGAATGCGACGCTGGGTGGTGGTGGCACGTGGTGATGAGCACGCGGCTTCCCTGATCACTCCCAGTCACGACAGCCCCCGGCCGCCTGGTGTTACAGCCTTATACAGCCTCCTTTGACCTCCGTGGAAGCTTTCGCCCCCAGCGAAGCTCCCCCAACAGGCGCAGCCCGAAACAGTCACCGACGGTGTGCTGCAGAACCACAAGAAACCACTCGTCAAGCACCGTCAAACCACGGTTTGGGGAATGCCAAACCGCAAGCCCAAAATTACAAAATTTCAAAATACAAACTCAAAATACAACACTTCACTTACTACACGTGGGGCTACGCCCGCGGGGTCCGTCCCTCGGAGACTTCTCTAGCTGCTAGCTCGTCCAAGGAAAAGAAGAAAAAGGCCGGAGCGATTCCGTCGCGGCTTTTAAACCATTAGGAAGCAAGTCGATATGTCTACACAATAAGGCGAAAAATTCCATGCACTAACAATGGATGTAAGACCACAAACTATGATTGACATATGTCAACTTCCGTAACATAGACAATCCACAACAATTTTTTAAATGTCGCTGTTCAAAACATCGTCAGCGACAGACCGTCGAACTAATAACAAAATAATTCAACAAGTGCTTCTCGGTACCGCACACAGATGGCATCACCAGTATTTTTTTTCTGTAACTATATAAACATGAAAGATTCGAGTCCCTAGAATCAAAGGTATCCTCATACCAAATTTCATCATAATCTATTAAATAGTCACGGGCGGCTCGGCCTCCGGTGGCCCATACGCTTATGGAACATATATATGTGCCGCCTCTGACGGGTTAAGCGGTTTCTAAATTTCTATACATGCTTTCATCCCCTATTTTATCCCATTAGGGATTGGTTTAAAACTATGTTAATCCAGGGTGTCAGAAATATCCATACAAAATTTCATCAAAATCCATTTAGTAGTTTTTGCGTGATAAAGTAAAAAACATACACATTTATATTAAAAACACAATTACAGTACATTGATGTACAATAATTAAAATTATATTTCATTATTCATAACGTACTAAAAAAAATAAAACTTATTAGTTGTGGTATACTTCGTAATTACGAATTCTGTAGCGTTCCCGAGCAGCACGAAACAAATTGACACAGGTCCTACTGCGACCAGCAACAGACATCTCACTCACCGAACGAAACGCGACAGAGAACTGCCACTTTACGTCGGTTTTCTGTGAGACAGTGGTATCAAACCGGTCGAGCCGGCCCATTCGTGCTGTAGACGTTATTGTATACAGCGTGGCTCTATCACTAAAAAGTTGAATAATTTAATGAATGGAAATGGAAAATGAATGAAATTTTTTGAATACAAATAAACCAAGTTACACATTAACAATGAATGTCGCGATTACTCTTAGGATTTCGTAAAAGTTTAAAATCTAAGTCTGCTTGTACTATTTTTTATCCATGAACACCTTTCTTATTGTCTGGCTGCGCCATATTAAAACTATATATTCTTATTTGTTCCCTTTCGAGGTACGTAGGCCAAAGTTCTCGGAAGTATAAACCATTAATATTAACGCAGCCCGCTTTCCTAAAACCCATTTCCTTGTCCCTTAAACACAATAGCGACGAGTGAAACTATTGCTGTACCGCTTCCACGGGGCCTATTTTTTTTTTTAAATGTGAAATGTGTTCGACAACCCGCAACAACCCTCACTTGCGCGTGAGCTGTCACTTCGGACGGTCCGCTTTCTTTAACCGCTCCACCGCACTGTATATATGAAACAAGCAGCCCGCAACTACCTCCGAGTATGAACACCACGCCAACACCACGCCAACACCACGCCAACACCACGCCAACACCACGCCAACACCACGCCAACACCACGCCAACACCACGCCAACACCACGCCAACACCACGCCAACACCACGCCAACACCACGCCAACACCACGCCAACACCACGCCAACACCACGCCAACACCACGCCAACACCACGCCAACACCACGCCAACACCACGCCAACACCACGCCAACACCACGCCAACACCACGCCAACACCACGCCAACACCACGCCAACACCACGCCAACACCACGCCAACACCACGCCAACACCACGCCAACACCACGCCAACACCACGCCAACACCACGCCAACACCACGCCAACACCACGCCAACACCACGCCAACACCACGCCAACACCACGCCAACACCACGCCAACACCACGCCAACACCACGCCAACACCACGCCAACACCACGCCAACACCACGCCAACACCACGCCAACACCACGCCAACACCACGCCAACACCACGCCAACACCACGCCAACACCACGCCAACACCACGCCAACACCACGCCAACACCACGCCAACACCACGCCAACACCACGCCAACACCACGCCAACACCACGCCAACACCACGCCAACACCACGCCTCGTCACGCATAACGCACCGCACCGCACCGCCGCTACGATATTATACGTATTGTGTTTTCCAATCCTTTGTATGTGAATTGTCTTCTTTTGTACCTTTCCCGCAGGCAATTCATTTTCCCGCCTTCAGCGAGCTGTGTTAAATTACTAATTAATATTTAAATTCCGCTGTAACTTAACAAGTTACTGGTCCTTCGAGTACGCACCGGACTTGTCCGGCCGCGGTACATATTTAGTTTGGAGATGGATATGTGACATAATTTTTAATTAATAAGTTCACGCATTCTTTACAGATAGCACTCACTGCACTAATTACACTATTTAAAATATTTACTAAACTAACTCAAATGATACTTGTAGATACTAATACACAAACAATTATTCAGCCCTTATATTTGTCGTGGGTTTGGAGTTCTCGGGCTCTTAGTGTACAATACTCTCAACTTGTCTTTATACCTGCCCTTATCCCGCCTCAACGTAGGGTCAGCGCAACATACGCTCTCCTAAATAATTCACATTTTATTCCTATACGCAAAAATAATCGCTTTGTATATTTATATTAATCTAATATACGGTTCTTGAATATGGAATTAGCTTTTTGCATGGGAGGAATTGAAAGTATATTTTTTTTTTATAAAATATATTTAATTAATCAAAGTGTGTATGTACCATTGTTATCTATGCATTGTTGCCATCTCACGGGTAGTTCATTGATCTCTTTACATATAAAAGCATGGCGGCGAGAATCAATAAACTCTCTGCAGGCGGTTTGGACTGTCACATCACTAGACAAAGAGGTGACACGACGTTTTATTTTCGAAGAGCATAGGCATAATAACGAAATAAATAATACAATTTCCATCTCTGAGCGACTACCAAAATCACGATGAAAATGACAAACTTTATTAATGTAAATAACAATAGTCTGAGTAGACTAATTCACACGAGCATCCTTTCTCGAGTATGGTGCACGTACCATTATTGGCCTACTCAACCATGTTGCAGGGATGTGACCGCTTCGGCACATGACGCCACCGGAAGCATAAATTTTTAAATGAGCATGACTATCCAGATCGTGTACAATAATCAGTAAGAAATCACATTTCTTTCAATCACCTTACATATCTGCAACATGCTTGAAATAATATAATGCGTTGACCCTGCGTGGACGTGAAGACGTGGCCTGCCCTTAAGCGTCATGTTAGGCAAATCTACGTCGCGGAAATGAAGATGCTGCGGTGGATGTGCAATGTTACGCGACTAGATCATGCACATCCGTGGCAGTCTTGGCGTCCGTGACGTGGCAGATAAACTGCAGGAATGTCGCTTAAGATGTATGGACACGTCTCGCGGAAACCACAGAAATACGTCGGTCGCATGTGTCTGGTCCAGATTGTACCAGGGTTGCGTTCCCGTGGACGGGCCAAAAAGCGCTGGCTAGACGTTTTGGAGGAGGATATGAGAGCCAATGGCCTCACCACTGAGGATGCTCAAGACCGGGCGAAGTGAAAGCGTTTAAGTAGGAAGGCGGACCCTGGCAAAAGGCCGGGATAACGCCAGGCAGAAAGAAAGAGACCCGACATTGAAGTCGAATCGGGCCATATGAAATGAAAGTTGCGAGAGACAGGCGTTTACCTGTTCATGTGTGTACACAGCGCTGTCATAAAAACCGAAACTGAGACGTAATATTCTGAAATCTTCTAAAAATCTAAGTGATCGACGAGGTGACTGGCGGGGTGACGAAAGGAGTGACTGATGGGGTGACCGACGAGGTGACTTACTCCGTGACTGACTGGGCGACGGCAGGGTTGAACGACCGGGTGACCGACGGGGTGACGGACGAGGTGACTGACGGACTGACCGAAGTCACGTACTTTCTCTCGAAGTTTAGTTTAGAAGTCTATGTTATACTGTTAACGTAATTAAGCCCATTACCTCGTTTAGAATTGGGAACTTGACTAGTTATAAGACTTTGAAGTTTAGTGTGTTGTTGAAGTTCTATTTACTAGTACATATAAAACTGTGTATAGAATCAAACATAGTCAAGTACCCAATTTTGTTATAAGTGCCTACACCCTACTCTTTCTTACCCTCTCATATGTGACGCAGACGACGTTGCGCGGGTCAGCTAGTTATTTTATAATAATGTTCATGCCTGGTAATATTATAATGTATTAGTATATTGTGTGGGTATTCTTTTCGTGTTGCAAACTAGTCTGCTTTGGTACCGGTAGTGTAGTTGCATAGTCCTCGCGTGAGTGGTAATCGGTAGCGACTCTCCCGCGAACTAGAGTGTGGTAGACGATGAACACGGTGTCGGTGTGGTGTGCAGGCGCAGCCGGGACCGCCCCCCGCCACCGCCCCCGCTGCCGCCCCCGCCCCCGCTGTCGCCCCCGCTCCCGCCGCAACTCTCCCCGCAACAGTAGCACGATGCAGGTAACGATTTTTTTCTTCACATTCAGTTTAACTTGTTTATGTTGGTAATAAGTGTATTTTTTGTTGTAATAATAAATATTAATTATTACCTCTCAGTGATCGTTTAACACGGTTATTATGGATAATGTCTGCACTGTGCAGGCGGCTGGCGGAGAGCACGCCGGACCTGGTGCTGGACCTGCCGTCACGTCCCCCGCCGGCCGCGCCCCTCGCCACGCCCCCGACAGCCCCCGCCGCCGCGCCCCCCGCCACGCCCCCCGCAGACCCCGCCGACACGTTCGTGCACAACCGCGACACGCTCAAGAAGCGGACGCATCACAAGTCAGTACTCGCACTGGCACATGCACACACTCGCACTCGCACATGCACACACTCGCACTCGCACATGCACACACTCGCACTCACTACACACTAAGTATAGGTACGAAGCTGTAAGAAAAACGCACCCGAGTTCAGTAATAATATACTTACTTACTTACTAATATTATAAAGCGGAAGAGGGTTTTGTTTGAAGACGCTAGTACCAGGAACTACTGGATTGATTTGAAAAATTCATTTTGTGTTGCATAGCCCATTTATCGAGTATGGTTACAGGCTATATAACATCACGCTCTGATCAATAAGAGCGGAGTAGAATTGAAAATGTTGCAAAAGCGGGAAAATTTCGTCTTAGGAACTACTGGTTCGAATTGAAAAATTATGTTAGAGTTGACTGCCAGGGTGACGGGCAGGGTGACTGACCGGGTGACTGATGGGGTGACTGACGGGGTAACCGAAGTGGTGAATGACGGGGCGACGGACAGTGTGACTGACGGGGTGACGGCTAGGTAACAAAGTGAATGTTGTTTTAAGGTGTCCCGATCGCCACTAGCTGTGGCCTGTTTTTATTGTTGTTTTATTGTTTGTTTGTTAATATGATTGTTCCTTGCCTCTCTGTTTCTCGTAATTTTAGACAGTGTATTAATTGTTTGTGCGTGTTTGTGTCCTTGTCGAAATGGTCAAATAAATCTTTTTTCTTTCTTTCTTTTTTCTTCTAGCGGAATGACAGGGTGACGGGTGGGGTGACTCACTGGGTGACCGACAGGGTAACTGACGGGGTGACTGACGGTATGGCCGACATGTTGAAAGACAGGGTGATCGACGGGGTAACTGACAGTGTCGGGTGGGGTGACTGACAGGGTGACGGGCGGGGTGACTGATGGGATGATTGTATGGGTGCCGGACAGGGTGACCGAAAGGGTAACCGACGGGGTGTCTGACACTGACGGGGTGATCGACAGGGTGACTGACGGGGTGACTGATGGGTGGATCGACTGGGTGACAGAGGGATGACTGACGGTATGATCAACGGGGTGATGGGCGGGGTGACTGACGGGGTGACTGATGGAGTGACTGACGGGGTGACTGATGGGATGATTGACGGGGTGACCTCCAGGATAACCGACGGGGTGTCTGACAGGGTGACCGACAGTTCATCCCCACTTTACATGTAGGGGAGGCACCCTAAAAATAGTTTTCAAGATATTTTTTCACGACTTTCCTAGTTTGATAGATGTGTACACTCATGCCAAATTACAGCTCTCTAGTACTTATGGTCTTTGAGATAATAGATATTTGTTATTCACATTATGTTGTGGGTCACATTAACTTATGAGTCACGTTATGTTATGAGTCACAATAACTAATGTGTGACATTATTTTGCTAGTAACATAATATTGTGAGTTACATTAAGTTATGGGTCACACTAAGTTATGAGTCACATTGCTCTGAGTCATTCTATTTCATCCCTTTTTCGGTTAAAGAATGCCACAGCCTTAATCTATCCTTTGGGCTAAAGGTATCCTCATACCAACATTCAACAAAATCGTTTGATCAGCAGTTTCTGAACTCCCATACAAACATTCATCCCTTATTTCGTTCCTTTAGGGGATGAAAAAAAGTTCCCTATTTGCGTCCCTATGGTCAAAGGTATCCTCATACCAAACATCAAAATCTATAAAGTGGTTTCAAAATTCCCATACCAACTTTCATCCCTTATTTTAGCCCATTAGGGATTACTTTGAACCCTTGACTTTGTTTCGGCATATCGTAGGGATAGCCACGGAATATCGACGCCATTATTACTTTTTCAATGTATACTCGTAATTGACATGTAAAAGTGATATAAAATATCCTATTTGCAGATTCAACATTTCAAAATTCGTCAAGATTTCTCATTTCATTAATTTAGTCGTTTTTGCGGTAACAAACATACATACACATTCACGAATTTTCGCATTTATAATGATATGATAGTATGATATATATACTTAAAATTGTGTTCCATCACCATTGGGTGAAATCCCATTCATCTGTTGAAACGCAACAACGAGCTTAATAAAGCGTTGAATTACGTGGCTTTACAACAGTTGTATCAACGGTTACTGACATAACTGTTATAAACCCTGAGTTTCATTTCATTCATTACAATAATAATTATTTGATATTATTACATTTTGTTGTAAATAGTTGCCATCGATTGTATGTTTCCAGGCAATCTCGTTCGGAGGGTTGTACGGAGAGAGAAGGCGATGGAGAGAGAGAAAGCGACGTGGAGAGAGAGGGAGGCGCGGATAGAGAGGCCGGCGCGGAGAGAGAGGCCGGCGCGGAGAGAGATGGCGGCGCGGAGGGCAGCCCCGTGCCGGCGCGCAACACGGCGCGGGTCGCCGCCAAGTTCGCCGAGCTCACGCTCACGGGCGGCTCGCTGAAGCCGGCGCTGGCCGCCAAGCCCGCGCTGCTGCGGCGCCCCACGCCGCACCCGCACGCGCCCCGCGCGGCTCCCGCCGCCGCCCCCCTCGCCGCCCCCCTCGCCCCCCTCGCCCCGGCCGCCGCGCCCCTCGCCCCGGCCCCCGCCACCGGCCCCGCGGCGCCTCACACGCCCTAGTGTCGCGCGCGAGGACCGTTTGTATCATACACTATACGTGATCGTGAATTCGTGATGTATTTTTTGATGTGATTTAGGCCGTGATATTGTGTGGCCGAGCCGACGTGGCGCGACCGAGGCGCTCGCGGACATTATATACTCTGCAACGTGCTGCATCTTCTGTAACTACAATATACTCAATAAAGCAGTATTATTAATACGCATATGTCACTTTTATTTAAGTAATTCGTTTTTTAACACACGATGACGCGACGTTACGTCGGTTCGGTATTGGCCGGCATGATTACTGGTGGTGGTGATCGGCGATAATCTCGTTGTTCGTGATCGTAAAATGTTTGACTGCACTGCGTTCACCGCCAGCTTGAATGGTTGAAATCGACTAAAAACTATCTTATTGAAATCAACAGTAAACTGAATCACAGTTTTATTCATTCCTTATTCCTTATTCCTTACTAAATAATAAAAGCGAAAGTAACTCTGTCTGTCTGTCTGTCTGTCTGTCTGTCTGTCTGTCTGTCTGTCTGTCTGTGGCGTTTTCACGTCTAAACCGCTGAACCGATTTTGATGAAATTTGGTATATGGGTACTTTTAACCCCAAGGACGGACATAGGATACTTTATTTTTTTTAAATCAACCCCTAAAGGGATGAAATAGGGGATGAAAGTTTGTATGGGAATTTTGGACCCGCTTAATGGATTTTGATGAAATTTGGTATGAGGATACATTTGACCCTAGGGATTAAAATGAGGTACTTCATTTTTTTCATCAACCCCTAATGGGATGAAATAAGGGTTAAAAGTTTGTATGGGGATTTTAGGTCCAATTAATGGATTTTTATAAAATTTGGTATGGGACAGTGGATACCTTTGAGTTTAAGGATACAAATGGGCCCCTTTTTTAAATCAACCCCTAATGAGATGAAATAGGGGATGAAAGTTTTTAAGGGAATCCAGAAACAGCTGAACGGATTTTTAAGAAAGTTGGTATGAGGATAGTTTTAGCCCTAAGGACAGAAATGGGGTGCGATATATTTTTATCCTACAAAGGGATGAAATAGGGGTTGAAAATTTGTTTCTTTGTTTCTGGACCGATTGACTTCAAAATCGATATCTGAGTCACCCCGCGGTTCCGAATGACAGAACCGCTGTCAGACCTGTCAAAAGTGGCCGCCATTTTGTTTTTCTTTGTTTTTGGGCCAATTGACTTCAAAATCGATATCTGAGTCGTCCCATGGTTCCCAATGACAGAACCGCTGTCAGACCTGTCAAAAGTGGCCGCCATTTTGATTTTCTTTGTTTTTGGGCTGATTGACTTCAAAATCGATATCTGAGTCACCCCGTGGTTCCGAACGACAGAACCGCTGTCAGACCTGTCAAAAGTGGCCGCCATTTTGTTTTTCTTTGTTTTTGGGCCGACTGACTTCAAAATCGATATCTGAGTCACCCCGTGGTTCCGAATGACAGAACCGCTGTCAGACCTGTCAAAAGTGGCCGCCATTTTGTTTTTCTTTGTTTTTGGGCTGATTGACTTCAAAATCGATATCCGAGTCGCCCCGTGGTTCCCAATGACAGAACCGCTGTCAGACCTGTCAAAAGTGGCCGCCATTTTGATTTTCTTTAATTTTGGGCCGATTGACTTCAAAATCGATATCTGGGTCGCCCCGTGGTTCCGAACGACAGAACCGCTGTCAGACCTGTCAAAAGTGGCCGCCATTTAGTTTTTCTTTGTTTTTGGGCCGATTGACTTTAAAATCGATATCTGAGTCGCCCCGTGGTTCCGAACGACAGAACCGCTGTCAGACCTGTCAAAAGTGGCCGCCATTTTGTTTTTCTTTGTTTTTGGGCCGATTGACTTCAAAATCGATATCTGAGTCGCCCCGTGGTTCCCAATGACAGAACCGCTGTCAGACCTGTCAAAGTGTCCGCCATTTTGATATTCTTTGTTTTTGGGCCGATTGACTTCAAAATCGATATCTGGGTCGCCCCGTGGTTCGGAACGACAGAACCGCTGTCAAATCTGTCAAAAGTGGCCGCCATTTTGTTTCTCTATGTTTTTGGGCCGATTGACTTCAAAATCGATATCTGAGTCGCCCCGTGGTTCCGAATGACAGAACCGCTGTTAGACCTGTCAAAAGTGGCCGCCATTTTATTTTTCTTTGTTTTTGGGCCGATTGATTTCAAAATCGATATCTGAGTCGCCTCGTGGTTCCAAACGACAGAACCGCTGTCAGAACTGTCAAAAGTGGCCGCCATTTTGTTTTTCTTTGTTTTTGGGCCGATTGACTTCAAAATCGATATCTGAGTCACCCCGTGGTTCCGAATGACACAACCGCTGTCAGACCTGTCAAAAGTGGTCGCCATTTTGTTTTTCTTTGTTTTTGGGCTGATTGACTTCAAAATCGATATCCGAGTCGCCCCGTGGTTCCCAATGACAGAACCGCTGTCAGACCTGTCAAAAGTGGCCGCCATTTTGATTTTCTTTGTTTTTGGGCCAATTGACTTCAAAATCGATATCTGGGTCGCCCCGTGGTTCCGAACGACAGACCCGCTGTCAGACCTGTCAAAAGTGGCCGCCATTTTGTTTTTCTTTGTTTTTGGGCCGACTGACTTCAAAATCGATATCTGAGTCACCCCGTGGTTCCGAATGACAGAACCGCTGTCAGACCTGTCAAAAGTGGCCGCCATTTTGTTTTTCTTTGTTTTTGGGCTGATTGACTTCAAAATCGATATCCGAGTCGCCCCGTGGTTCCCAATGACAGAACCGCTGTCAGACCTGTCAAAAGTGGCCGCCATTTTGATTTTCTTTAATTTTGGGCCGATTGACTTCAAAATCGATATCTGGGTCGCCCCGTGGTTCCGAACGACAGAACCGCTGTCAGACCTGTCAAAAGTGGCCGCCATTTAGTTTTTCTTTGTTTTTGGGCCGATTGACTTTAAAATCGATATCTGAGTCGCCCCGTGGTTCCGAACGACAGAACCGCTGTCAGACCTGTCAAAAGTGGCCGCCATTTTGTTTTTCTTTGTTTTTGGGCCGATTGACTTCAAAATCGATATCTGAGTCGCCCCGTGGTTCCCAATGACAGAACCGCTGTCAGACCTGTCAAAGTGTCCGCCATTTTGATATTCTTTGTTTTTGGGCCGATTGACTTCAAAATCGATATCTGGGTCGCCCCGTGGTTCGGAACGACAGAACCGCTGTCAAATCTGTCAAAAGTGGCCGCCATTTTGTTTCTCTATGTTTTTGGGCCGATTGACTTCAAAATCGATATCTGAGTCGCCCCGTGGTTCCGAATGACAGAACCGCTGTTAGACCTGTCAAAAGTGGCCGCCATTTTATTTTTCTTTGTTTTTGGGCCGATTGATTTCAAAATCGATATCTGAGTCGCCCCGTGGTTCCGAACGACAGAACCGCTGTCAGACCTGTCAAAAGTGGCCGCCATTTTGTTTTTCTTTGTTTTTGGGCCGATTGACTTCAAAATCGATATCTGGGTCGCCCCGTGGTTCGGAACGACAGAACCGCTGTCAAATCTGTCAAAAGTGGCCGCCATTTAGTTTCTCTATGTTTTTGGGCCGATTGACTTCAAAATTGATATCTGATTCGCGCTGTGGTTTCGAACGACAGAATCGCTCTCAAACCTGTCAAAAGTGGCCGCCATTTTGTTTTTCTTTGTTTTTGGGCCGATTAACTTCAAAATCGATAGCTGGGTCGCCCATATTTACACTAAAACGACAGGGCGGATCGACAAATCAAAAGTTTTTTCCGTTGGCCCTACGAAATACGCGTGCGGAGCCGCGGGCAAAAGCTAGTGCTCTATAATGGGCTATCCAACATAAAAATATTTTTTCAAACGGACCAGTAGTTCCTGAGATTGAAAATGACGTGATAGCCTCTATAGTAATATGATACGATCCTTTATCTTTGATCGTAATTAATACTCTTATTCATGCACAAAAACTAAAATGGAAATGGGCCGGACATGTGACGCGTCTAAAAGATCTTCGATCGACCAAAATAGTGACTTATCTGGAAAGGACCACGCGGATAATATGTTTCATATACCTCTACATATACATATTTAATTAAGTAACTAGTTTTTCAATTTGTATTTTTTTGTAAAACAGGAAATAAAAGGTTTTTTTATTTTTTTATTCTTATTTTTTGTTTTATAGTAAAATTGAATAACCATGTGAGAACGTGCCATCTACTGGCAACACTGAGAATGTGAATACTACAACAGACAACTAGACTGTCCTGTCTGTCCCTTGAACAATAACGGAACCCGACACCGTGATGGGTCGTGGTCGCCCAGATCCTACATTCATGTGGCATCAGAGACTTGACGGTTGATGAACCATACCTTAATACAAATACTAAATATATACAAATACAAATACTTAATACAAAATGCGCCGCAGGTGTAATTATAGAATATGATAATAGTCGTAAGTATTCAACCTCGCATATCTATACATAAGTATGACGCTGCGACTAAACCACACGAGACCCAAGTGATGCGATGTGACATGCGATTACTCCTCCAGAACTCAATGCTTCATACAGCACATAATACATGTACAGGTGTTTTATAAAGTTGGTATCAATAAGAGGGTATAGCTAGCAGTCTAACGGTAAAATTTAAAATTTCGTCAGGCTCATAGTTTTTGAGTAACGAGAACCTTAATTTGTGACGAAAACATTATTTCTGGCTTATTTGGGCAGTTCCAGTACATTTGCAAACTACTGATAAGTTATTTATTTTTACTGTACAGTAATTCATTTTTAAGCATATACATATATGTACGTACAAAGACATTCCTAAGCTAATTGCGACGATTTACATGTCACATTCCGATTTAAATATCCCCGCTTAATAATTGATAAAAAAATTATGTTCAAACAAATTCTCCTTAAAACTTCTCCTTATTTGTGGAATTGTTAATGGTACCAACTTTTTGACGGTATATTATAAATAAATGGTCCGGTAAGTTCCATAGAATTTAATTATAATTAATATTTTTACATAACCTATTTGTGAAACATTATCATTATATTAACTAACATTTTTAACACTTAACATTAGGACAGCGACTGTAAACAGAACTGGTAAAAGCACGCGTAGTGTCCCGAGCACAGATTTCGGAATCGACTGACTTCTCTCATTCCCATACTGGTGTCCCAAAAAAAGCTATGATTTAAGGATTTAAAGAAATTTTGGACATTTTTGTGATCAATTTAAGTAAATAATTAATTTTGCGCGATTCGATCTCACGGTTTATGGGATGTAAACGCATCCGCAGCTCGGTTCCATACCCTGTCGAATGCCTTCGCTAAATCCAGGCCGACGGCAACGGCCTCGCCCCCCCCCCCTCCAAATCCTCCGCCCAGCGGTGTGAGGTACACAAGGAGATCACCAGCCGAACGAACGCCACCGTACTGACAATCGCTAATCAGCTGGTGATCCTCAAGGTACCTCGGGAGCCGAGTGTTTATAATTTTCTCCATGACTTTGTAGAGCAAAGACGTGACAGCTATCGGCCTGTAATTGGAAAGATCCGACCGGTCACCTTTTTTAGGGATAGGATGTATACGAGCAATCTTCCACGAAGCCGGAACCCGGTTGTTCTTATAAGAGAGACGATAGAGACGCGTGAGAATGGTGATCAACAGGCGCGTACGTCTTAAGAATCACTGCAGGAATACAGTCAGGCCCACTCGACTTTCGGATGTCAAGGAGCCTAAGCTCCCGCTTGATCGCACGCTGTGTGATGCGGATTACAGGCATGGAGCACTCACAGCGCTGAAGTTCTGATGGAGTGGAACCCTCATCATCCAAAGCCGAGTTTAAGGCAAAGATTTCAGCCAGGAGGTCGGTCTTTACCTCTGCGCTGTGGGCCAGACTGTTATCAAGTTTACGCAGTAGCGGGACTGGACTGGTAGGAATTATCTTGTACAGCCTTGGCAAGCGACCAGAAACCACGATATCCAGAGGGGTAGCTTTTTAGCCGCTTGCGAATCCTGCAGATATGTTCCGCTTTGGTCTCGCCAATCGCCTTCTTGTTGGATCTAGAAGTGGCATTGAATTTTCGCTTTTCCTCCTTAGCAATAGGATCCCGATACCTAATGGCGTTATTTCACGCCATATATGCAGAATGCTTGAGGCGCGCAGTGGCGGCACTGGCACTGTTGTACAAAGGCCCCCCACCGACTACTTGTGACTACGACACCCCACCGATATTGTGGTGCAGGGGATGAAGAATGCCATCCCCATAAAGACCACATCCCTGACAAAGTCCGCACATGTGTCAGGATCACCGGTGGAGAAACAGAACCGCCTCCATGGGAAGGACGCAAAGAACTCGCGAAGCCCATCCCAGTCTACTGAACTATATCGCTAGACCCTACGAGACCCGGTCGCTGCAGGGAGACCAGGATAGTCTGCAGGAGCCGATGTACGGATCATTGCCTGATCCGATCATGTCCCCAAAAAGGCTTCAACCACCACGCTGTATCCGTCAGAGTATGTGGTTAGCAGAGAACCAATAGAGACGGCTCATGGCTCCTGATATCTGGGACACGAGTGGACTGTGTCACCAGTTGCGAGAAGCGATAGGCCAAGGCCGTCTCGTAGGTAGACCGACCCGGGAGATCAGTAGTCCGAGACCCCAGCCACTCTTTATGATGAGCGTTGAATTCACCGAGAACCACCACTTCCGCGGACGGGTACTGCTCGAGAATACGGTCCGTCCCCACTTGGACATTCTCAAATAATTGAGTTGATCCCATGTCACTGGCATGAGACCTGTAAAGGCATGTGTAGACCCGGGTACGACTCCCGTAGTCCACCTTTAGCCATAGTATTGACAGGTCCCGATGCTCGAGATCCCTATGGCGGCGACAGCATGTGTATATCACCCCTGATGAAGACACACACACCAGCTTTACGAAGGAATGAGTGTTTCAATACGTAACCGGGGTAATTCAGGTATGAAATATCAGGGGTGGATATTTATATTGTAAATGGACGGCGTTAAGGTTGCTGTGTAAACCTGTGACATTGAAGAAGTCAACGTTTAATGTGGATAGAGTTGCCGCCGCGGAATGCCTGTTTCTTTTTCTTTTTTTAACCATTTAAACCATATTAAAAAGAGTTTTAGGGGGAAGGGATTGACAAGCCAAGCGCTATCCGAGAGAAAGTGCGGAGTGTAGTGCTAGATAGTCGCGTGGCCGGGGTGGGGACGCGGCGCGGGGCACGGAAGGGTTCCCGATGCCTCCTCGTGTACAATCGCCAGGATCCACTCTAGTCTTCCACTCTGGCATGACGACTGCACGACGGGATTTTTGCCGCTTGGCAGGACAGTTTCCCAGGGAGGGAGTTTGAAAGAGAATCCCTGGATTCAGGTCCCCTACTGACCGCCATGCGGCTGGTGGAGGGGAAGAACCCTAGGGAAGTAAAAGTAGAGGTAGGAACGGCTACCCGGCCCTTCCATCGGAACGCATGATTGTACGTATTCCATTGACGGTAGAAATAGTGTTTTTTGTTTAATAGCAGAGACTGGCAAGCGAACAGATGGGTCACCTGATGGTAAGTGATCTCCATCGCCCATAGACACCCCAGACACTAAGAATCATGGGTGCGTTGCCAACCTAAAAAGAAGCAATGGAAGGGGATGGAAAAAGGATTGGGAAAGAGAGGGGGGGAAATGGACCACCGGAAATCTCATTCACCGAATGAAACGCGACAGCAAGCTGCCACTTTAAGTCGGTTTTCTGTGGGAAAGAGGTATCCAACCGGTCGAGCCGACCCATTCATGCTGTAGACGTTACTGTCTACAGCGTGGCTCTACCACTACGAATGTGGAACGGCGGACATTAATAAACCGGATTGGACAAAACCTCTCGTATCGGCTATGCTTTCTGGAAAGGTTAAATGGAAAGCGGTAGTCTCCTTCTGTGAGACTGTTATGGTCGAGAAGGAGGTTGCCGAGTAGAATCGGGAGAGGAGTGATCCCGCTCGGAGACGTAGACGTCGAGGTGTAGTCGCATCGGCTCTCCAACCTAAGGGACCCAGAGATATATCAACCCTTCCCCCATTAAATGTTTCTATAGCATTGTATTGAAGGGGTTTTGGTGCGTTCCTATAGGAGGTCTCAAAACCCTTCTGTAACACATATGGCGACAACCATGGTGTTTTGGCCGGTAGAAATCTGGCATACATACGGGGTTCCAAGAGGGTTTCCTCGTGTAAAAAAAATATATCTCATATGTCCGGCGCGGCCACCTTTGTCACCACGATAGCAGTGACGGGTGTCAAACCGGTACTTATCGCATGGGGAGTTAAGAATATACATATGTACTCACATATATACATACTAAACCCCTGTCAGATCAGGAACGGAAATGAGCACGGTGAGATGTAGGCGTTCTAGATCGTCTCTAGCTGTCATCCCTTCAGGAATACAAACGTCTAATTGTATGGATGTACAATGATGTACAATGTTGGTAACGTTTTCAAGCCCTGATGCATAATATATTGACAAGCGACGATGAGATGAGAGATGAGATGCATCGACCATCACCAACACATCCAGTTGGTGATGGTGGATGCATGGAGACGCGCCCTAGTAGCGCAGGCAGTGGTCGTGATGCACGGCGTGGTGCAGCGGCGCCGCGTTCTCCTTGTCTCGCGTGTACCCGCCGCCGCCGCCCGCGCCCCCCGCACCTCCGGCGCCGCCGGCCCCCGCGCCCGCCGCGCTCCCCGCGCCGGTCGCGCTCGAAGTCCCGAACTCGTTCGTGAGCGGCGGCGGTTCGTACTCGTCGCCGGATCCGTCCGACGCCTCCAGGTATCCGAAGAGCCGCGCCGCGCCGGCCGCGCGCTGCTCGCGCCGCCGCCCGCCGGCCGGCCCGCCCGCGCCGCCGCTGCCGCCCGCCTCCGCTCCGAGCGCCGCCGCGCCGCCGGAGTATACGACGCCGCCACCGCGGCCCCCACCCGTTGGCACTTTCAGGTTGCGGCTCTCGATGTGGCTGTCGACATAGGAGGCGTTATCTATATTAAGTATATGTACTATACTAGCTTTTGCCCACGGCTCCACTTGCGTATTTTGTAGGGTCAATGGGAAAAGCTTTTTATTTGTCGCCCCGCCTTGTCCTTTTAGACTAAATATTCTACAAAGGAGCGACCCAGATATCAGTTTCGAAGTCAATTGGCCTAAAAACAAAGAAAGTCAAAATGGCGGTCACTTATGACAGTTTTGACGCCGGTTCCGTCGTTCAGAATCACGGGGCGACTCAGATAACGATTTTGAAGTCAGTCGAATCAAAGATAAAAAAAACTAATTGCAACCCGTATTTCATCCCTTTTTGCATACATACACATGTATGCAAAAAAAGGGATGAAATAGGGGTTGAATTATTTTTTTTGGGTTTAAAAAATATCACACTTTCTGTCTGACCACAGGGCTAAAGGTATCCTCGTACCAACTCAACAAAATCCGTTTGATCAGCAGTTACTGAATTCCCTTAAAAATAAACTTTCATGCCTTAACGGGTTTATTTAAAAACATAAAGTAGAAAGAAAGAAAGAAAGAAAGAAAGAAATAAACTTTATTCAGCCAATGTCTCAGGCAACAATAAGTGGGAGAACACAAAAAAAAAACAAACAAAATATGTAACACTAATAGCTGTACATAACAATGTACATAAGCTCATACATGAGAATTCTCGTGCCTCGAGAAATAAATAAGGTCGAGAAATTAGAAACCCTACTTGTCAGTCGTCACTCGTCACTCGTCAGACACTCACTGTGCGTCGCGCAGGTGAGCCGCCAGTTGGTGCTGGTCGTCCGCCAGAAAGGGACACTTTCCGCAGGATTTCTTGTTGTGCACCTTGTGCACGTGTGTGGCGAGTCGCTCGGCGCGCGCCGCCTTGTACTCGCACAGCGCGCAAGCGAACGGCTTCAGGTGGGTGTTGAGGTGTCGCTTGAGGCACCAGTTGTCGACCCCCGACCATGCGCAGTAGCAACACGCGTACCGCCGCTCGCCCTGCACCCGTAATACTAGTTTTGTCATACTGTCACACAATCACAGGCGAGATGTACGTATGTACATCCGGACCGCTTGCCACATACCTTGCGTCGTGGTGGGGCAGGAAGCGGCGTGGGCGCGGCCGCAGAGGCCGCCGGCGCCGACTTATGTACGATGACCGCCGGCGCTGGCTCCGTTTTAAGAGGCGCACGCTCGAGCTTGACGGGTGTGGGCTGTGCAGCCTGCGGAGGATGCGTGGAAGGCGTGCGGTAGTCTGGCGGAGGAGGGGCGGAGGCGGGCGCGGGTGCGGGCGCGGCGACGGGCGCGGGGGGCGGCTCCGGGGGCGGCTTGTAGTAGTGCAGCGTGGGCTGCGACTGCTGCAGCTGCTGCTGCGGCTGCGGTGGCGGCTTGACGGCCGCGCGCCGGATGCGGTTCAGGTCGTAGGGCTGGTCGCGGTGCATGCGTAGGAAATGTTTCTTCACATGGTCGGCACGGTTGAACTGCTTCTGGCATAGGTAGCAATGAAAAGGTTTCTCGTCGCGGTGTATGTTTTCGTGGCGTGTGAACAGGTCGCGGCGGTCCGTGGCGTACGGACAGGCGCCGCACGCGTACCGCTTGCCCGCCTCCCCCGCACCGCCCCCGGCGCCCGCCCCGTTCGCACCGTTCGCCCCGACCACTCCCGACGAGTTGCTATTCGCTTCACCGTGCGAGCTGTCACCGCCGCTGACACTCGAGCGCCGTTCGTTACGCATCGACTCGACCTGGTAGTTTCATGATATTAAATGAACCTTCTGATTTTTCAGTAATTAACAAAAACATCTTAGATTGATAACATGCGACTTATGGTCACAATAAAAGTCTCTGTAAATAAAATAATCATACAAAGAAATAGGGAACTTGCATGTTATTTTTTAGTTCATGGTAAAGAACTACACCGAACAAAAATGTTGAAGCTATTTCACGAAATAACACAACTAAAATCTTAATTTGGACAGCTGAGTTTACAACAACACGTAACATCCAATATGTCGTGTATTAGGCATATTTAAGTTATACTCTTTTGTGTATGTCATTGTATTTTATGAAATTATATAAGATTATAACGAAGTAAAAATAAGTTGCACTATTAAATCTGAGCGGAGCGGTGGGCGAGTTACAAGAAGAAAAGAATTTGGAAAGAGAAGGATCTCCGAAATCTCATCCATCAATCACGATACTAAACATAACAGCAGTTTTCTGCTGTATTGGGAAAAATGCCCCAACTGGAAAAGCTGCACAACGCAACGACGAAAGAAGCAATGACGTCACTTAGGTTTTGCAATAACGTTCAATTACACGTAATTTCGAATTGAAATATTTTATAACATATAAATTATCCATTTTAACATAACATAGGCTCACGCCTGTATCCCTGAAGGGGTAGGCTGAGGTAAACTAGCGAACTAGAACACCCACATTTCGCCGAGTTTAGTTCAAAATGAAAATTAACGAAGACATTAGATAGGATATCGTATTTGGTAGGGGAATACCTTCAATAGTGTAGGCAATTTAAGCAAAGTTTCGGGCCGAATAGTTAAAGTTATAATTATAACTGGTAGGTTCAGCGCGTCAGTCGGCAGTCGGCACCTTATTCTTTAGTCGCTGTAGATAGCGTGTGAGGTCATCGAGCGCGGGGTTATCACGCAGCAGCTGGTCGGCGGCGGCGGGGTCCGAGTGGTGGTCGCGCGCCAGGTGGTGTCGCACGCCGCGCGCCCAGCTCGACGCGAACCCGCACCCCGCCAGCGGGCACTGGAACGCGCGCGCCTGCGAGTGCGTGCCCAGCCAGTGCTCCGCCACGCGCGCCAGGAACCCCACGCACTCGCAGTGCGCGCACTTGAACAGCCGCTGCGCCGGGTTGTATGCGGCGATGCGCGAGTGCGCCCACGCCAGCGGCTCCTCCGCGGCCGTCCACCGGTCCTCCGCGGTGGGGTCGATGCGCGGCGTGAAATTCGCCTGTGGACGACATAACAGTTCACACTGTACCCACTTACTTATTGTGATTACTGATTAGTATCATATGTTACCACCGAGTGTGGTGTGAGCAGGCTCACCTGAAGGATGCCGGGTGGCGGGAAGCCGTTCTGCATGAGCGCGGCGAGACCCCACGCGGTGATGTGCTCCTCGGGCCGCAGCTCGTCGTCCAGGTCGCGCTCCGCCGCGGGGAACTCCACGCCGACCACGCCACCCACGCCGACGCCCACGCTCGCCTCCTCGCCGTACAACTTTTTGGTGATCTCCTTGAACATATCCTCGCAGTCCATCGTGAGGGACGCGACGCTGCCCACCGCCGCTCCATCCATTGCTCTGCTCTACCGCTGCGAACATTGCGGGCTCTCACACACGGCTCTCTGTCCCCTGATCGCTGATGTAACAATTACTATCATTCGGTGAATACTTGACTAAGTAATGTAATGAGAATAATGATAACATAGAATAATACTTATAGGAAATAATGATAACACCTAAATGAAAACAAAATGATCTCATATATTGTCAATTCCACACGCCTGGTAAAAGCAGCCATCCTGAGCCTCCCTCCTCCCAATATTTGTCTTCCGAGAATATCGACAGGTAAACCGACCATCGGTCGGAACGCTGCCGCGATGCATAATAATATCATCAATGTCGCCAGCGGAGATTGTCATCCTACCGCGTGCGCGAGTCATGAGCCCGGGGTGAAGCGGTGCATCTGTGGGGGCGTGAGCCCACCGCCCGCGTCTCCACGGACGGGGCCGACGCGGCGCCGCACCGAAGGCTTGGAGCTCGCTTGCGGTCCGCGCGACTGTATACCCTGAACCGTGAGGCGCAGGGCCAATGTGTCGCATCGGGGTGGCGGCCGTCGGATCGATCTATCTCCACCCTCGTCACGAAAGCACTCCCTCTCCTTCCCGCGTCCCCGTCGCCCTCCGGCGCGGCGGCGCGGCGGCGCGCGAGTCGATGCCTCACCTGCAGCGGTGGCGGGTGTCAGACGGCCCACCTCAGCTCCGAGCAGCGCGCCGGCCGCGACTGCCGCCTCCCGCCGCCCATCGATCGTTCCCGTCGCCTCCCGCCACCCGCCGCCCGCCGCCCGTCGTCTCGTCCGCCCCGTCCGCCCCGGCCGCCTCGGCCTCCTCGCCCGACTGCTCTTATTGACCCGCGCCGTGAAGCGCCGCGCCGCGTCGTAACTTAAAACACCTTTACGTACTGCTTAATAGTCTTCTATAAGAGACTATTAATTATTATAGAAACGTTTTAATGTTTTTGAATTAATGTAGTGTTATCCTGGATGAAAAATTATTGTGCTACATATTAAACGTTCGCGTTCCTAAAGAATTGCTGTATAGTAATGAAATAAAAAATAAAACATTCAGTCAAAAAGTGTAAATTTGTTCACTTCCGATGGTATACTAGATTTCACATTTGGTTCCCATATTTAATCTGTTCAGCGTTGACTAGCAGACTCCACCGCGAGCCATGTCCATTGTCCGTGAGGACCGTGTAGCGTGTGGCAGCCGTGCGGCCGTGCCTGGCGTGCCTGCCTGTAAATGTAGCGCAGTAGCGCGCGCCGCTCGTAGCGCGACCGCTACGTAGCGCGCCCGTAGAGCCACCGCCCGCCTTCCGTAGTCGCGCTACAGTGCACCCGTGGCCGCCGCGCCCGTGGCGACCTCATCGTTCTCGTATGTACGTACTCACATGTGGAATGGGCTTATTCGACATTCTAAATTCTAATGGATATAGAGATCTCAGGCATTCTCTTCATGGCGTATAATATGAGCGACGCGCACGAATGCGGTGACGTTGAGGGTGATTAATGCGCGGCGTCGGTGCGGTGGCGGTGCGGCGGCGGTGCGGCGGCGGTGCTGCGGCGGTGCGGCGGCGGCGGGCGCGGTCCGTACTCGCCGTTCGCCCCTCGTACGCGGCCTGCGCCGATTCATTCATAGCGTCGCGTCGGTCGGTTTGGGCGGCGCGCGCAGGCGGCAGGGCGTGCGGCGAGGCGGGCGGGCGGCGGGCACGCCGTCGTCGCGTCAGTCGCGCCCCGACCGCGGCCCGTCCCCGTGCAGCCCTCGCCGCCGCCTCGCCCGCAGCCGGCCGCGCGCTCGCCGCATGCCGCGCCCGCGCCCGCGCTAGCGCCGGCGTGGCCGGCGAGCCGCCCGCCGCAGCTCCGCCCGTCAGGCCACGGGCAGGTGAGCCGTCGCTCGTTGATCGATCGATAGTCCGCGCATGTGCCTCGCTCTTCATGCGTCCGCTCCCGCCCGCTCCGGTGACCGGTATTGACCGCCGCGCCGCCGCCGACGAGCGCTGCACCACGCGCGGCACCGACGAGAAAAGCGCGAGCCGGCCGCGGCCGGCGGCGGCGCACCGTCGTCGTCGGCCGCCGGTAGCTGTCGCCTTCTCCGCGTGCGTGAAGGAGCCGCTGCAGCCGGCCGCTCCGTGAACTGGATAACGTTTACGTCGTTGGGTGTGAATGTAGGTCGCAGAGGAAATGGTTTTGTGAAGTTGTTCAACGAGTGCATCTGTCGTGACCGTCGCATCGACGCCCGTTCAAATTCTTCTGTCCGCGTCACTCGGCTCGCGGTGACTTCTTATAAATTCATTGTCCTCAGGTGTTTGACGACTTTATACGCTGTATTTTGAACAGCCGTGTATCGATTGTGATCTAGTTTATAGATTCAAGATTGTGAGTCACGTTCGATGAGAGCGTCCTGCGTAGGTGATGTGTGCTGGACGACGGGCGATGGGCTCTGTGGGGCATGTTGCACCGCCCGCGCTGCGTCGGCTGTTTACAGTGTCGGCGACGGCGGTGGCGGCGGCGCACCGATATAGCGGCGCGCATAAACACGCGGCCATGCGTGCCTCAATGAGGGCGTGCTATAAATACGCCGACTCAGCCCGCGCGCCGCGCCACACCCGCGCGACGCCGCCGCGCCGCCGCACTCCCGCGACCCTCACCTACTACCCTCTAAACGTTGTTTATTTTCGCGGTACCACTCGTCCGCTTCCGCAGCGCGTGCGCCTCTGCAGCGACAATTACGCTCACACCCGGTCTCGCGATACGTCGCCGACATTGGCGGCCTTGTACTTCCCGTGTACGAATGCCAACGATATAGTGGATTACGAGTTACGACCAGTGCGTTCGGAGAATAACGTGAACTGAAAACATTGCAGAGATCTTCAATAATTGCGGCGCGTGCGCAGAACAAGCGATATCCCACTAAGCGCGCGCGTCACGCCGCCGCGTCTGGACGCCTAAATATTTATACTTATGATTGTTTACAAATTAATGCGAAGAAAATAGTATCGCGCACACCATACGGCGCGGAATCGTCAGAGTCTGCACCCAGCGGGCTCAGCGCTCGTGAACGGTGAAGCGCTCGTGAAGCACACGTGCTCTACCCGGATATAATGTTTAGTGAATCGCTTCGTGTCGCTATAAGCGCTGCGGGTAGTGAGCGCCGAGTGGTGCCGTTGCCGGTGCCGGTGGCGGCGCCGCCAAGTATTGAGAGCGCATGTTGTGTGTGTTGCAGATGTGCAGTCTGGCAGCTCTGGCGCGCGGCTGCCGGCCCGCTACCAAGCCGTGCTGTCTCTGCTGGTGCTGTTGTTGCTCCTGTTCTTGGTCAGTACACATTACACAGAGTATACTCCAACAATATTAACGTACTATAAATACATTGCACGCTTATCGATTTATTTAATATCATATAAAATCAACCAGTACAAGAAAGATGGCAGAATGTCATCGAACAATATAAATAAATGTTATAAACGACATCTCAACAAGCTCCAATGAAGTTAGAAAATTATTAAGCAACCTTGATATAAATAAAGGTGCTAGGTGTGACAATCTGCCTCCAATATTCTTCATAAACTGCCAAAACATTATCCAACCCAATATCATTATTATTGAACTGATGCTTGCGTGATGGATGATTTCCTAATACCTGGAAGAGGGCCCATGTTGTTCCTGTCATAAAAACGCCTTAAAACTTGTATTGAAAACTAGAGACCAATATCTATACTTAATGTACTTAGTAGTGTTAGAAAAAATTGTTCATACTTAAGTTTATCCAGTAATATCACCCTCAATTCCCTTTGAACAACATGGATTTATGAAGGGTCGGTCCACAGCGACTAACCTGGCTACTTTTATCGACCATGTTGCGACAAACATGGACGGTGGCTACAAAGTAGATGTAATAATAATAATAATAATAGAGAGGCTAGAGGCTCTCAATCGGGCGGTGGGTCAAGAGCCAGATACAGAAGGCAGTGTTATTGGACACGGCACGCATTGTGAGGCGGTTCCTTACTCTGAGCCCCTAACCACCGGTGGCTTGGGTCTCGAACCTCGTCATCGGGAGGGTGATATTTTTTTTAAATATTTTTAAATGCATTTCCTTTTATATTAATTACATTTAAAAATGTAAAAAAAAGATTAATTGAAATAAATGAGGTATAATTATAATAATAATAATATTACTGTCCCACTGCTGGGCACGGGCCTCCTCTACTAATGAGAGGGGTTAGGCCTTAGTTTACCACGCTGGCCTAATGCGGGTTGGTAGACTTCACATACCTTCGAAATTCCTGTGAAGAAATTCTCGGGTATGCAGGTTTCCTCACGATGTTTTCCTTCACCGTTATAGCAGGCGATATTTCCCAATGAAAATACACTTAACATAGAAAAGTCAGAGGTGTATGCTCCATTTTGGGGTTGGTCTCGAACCTCCGACACTTGTCTTCGGTAGTCCGTACCATTCTTCTTCTTCTTCTTCAGAAAGCTTTTGATCGTGTGGACCACGTCATACTTCTACGTAAGTTGTATGAACTGGGTATTCGAGACAACTTGCTGAGATGGATGGATTCATTTCTGCAAGAACGATCTCAGATAGTTATAGTAGGAGGCTTTCGCTCAGATTTTATTGAAATCACATCTGGAGTCCCACGAGGACCTATTTTGGGACCTCTTCTGTATGCATCCTATTTATACGATGTGGAAAAATGTTTTCAACACGCTAAACTTAGTACCTATGCAGATGACACAAAAATATTTATGAAAATCAAAAACCTCTCAGACTGTACAGAACTCCAGCCTGATTTAGATCGACTTTGTGATTATTACGAACTAAACCGCATTGGTATTAACATAAGCAAATGTAACTTTGTATTTGACTTTATTAATCTAAGTTTGTATTCTTATTATTTAATTATCAAATAACATAACATAACATACATAACATAAGCTCACGCCTGTATCCCCGAAGGGGTAGGCAGAGGCGCACTAGCGAACTAGAACACCCACATTTCGCCGAGCTTAGTTCAGTCCCAGATGTTATAGGGGGCGAGCCTATCGCCATATCGGGCACAAATTCCAGACTGCGGGCTGATATAGAAAAATCCAATATCACTTTGCCCGACCCGGGGATCGAACCCGAGACCTCAGAATCGTAGTCGTACCGAAAAAATTATCAAATAAACATAAACTAAAAACAGTTAGTTAAAGATTTGGTTAAAGACTTGGGCGTATTAATATATGTCAAATTGATATTTTTCTGAACATATTGAGGTTATCGCAAAGGCTATAGTTTAAAAATCTTATAAAAGTCTTGGATTTATCTTGCGTGTAAGTACTTAGACCTTTTACGAACGTAAATTATTTAAAATTGCTTTATAATTCATATGTGAAAAGTAGCCTTGAATATTGCAGTATTATTATAAAAAAAGAAAAAATAATAAAGAATCATGTAGGTAGATATCATGTAATATGAAAATAGACGCTCATTATTAGACATGCTATTCCTACACGGCGTAAGTAATGGGTACATTGATTGCCCTGAACTCGCTACCAAAATACTATGGTTTTAAATACCATACGCGGATTCGTAGCTTATTCGTAGTGTCTCATTCATCTACTAATTATGCACAGAATTATATAGTTAATACATACATAGGTTATATATATATATAATACAAAACACTTACATACACGCACGCACGCACGCACGCACGCACGCACGCACGCACGCACGCACGCACGCACGCACGCACGCACGCACGCACGCACGCACGCACGCACGCACGCACGCACGCACGCACGCACGCACGCACGCACGCACGCACGCACGCACGCACGCACGCACGCACGCACGCACGCACGCACACACACACATACACATACACACACACACACACACATACATTTGTACACAAAGTACACATATATGTACACACACAATTAATGTAATTAAGTGTAATAATAATAAATGCAAATAAAATAAAAAAAAAATGTCTTCAGTTTTCGTATAAAATGCAAAGTAACTTTTCCCCCAACCTTATACCTAGACGAGCGATAATAGTAGTGAAATCTAGTCGGGGTGGTCGTGGCGTTGTGCAGCTCTCGGGTCGACACTGATCGCTCATCGGTTATTTTTATGTTACAGGGCTAAGTGGTAAGTACCGCTTCTCGTCACTGTGTCGACCAGTACATACTGGTGCCACATGTACTGGTGGTCACCGCCGCGCTACCGCCGCGCCACCGCCGCGCCACCGCCGCGCCACCGCCGCGCCACCACCGAGCCACCGTCGCGCAACCGCGACATTGCGCTGCACCGTGGGTGGTGGCGCCCAAGGGTGAAGGGAGATGCGCTGACCCCGGGACACAGACACTCCACTACACGAATTATAAATCGTAACACCTCGACACCACAAGTCATGTTGTCGTCACCATATCTCACAGAAACTGCAATTATAGAATCGTTTACGTCTGGATTAAGTCAGGATCTGTGGCCTTACCACCGACGCCAATTCCAATGGATCGGTATTGGAATTATGACATTTTGTACTCTTGACGGCGACTCTAGTGCCGTATTATCCCAATATTACGTGGCTATTAATTGAACTAATGGGAATTAAGTTATACATTGTCCAATCCATTAAAGCTAGTATTTGGCACTCTGGGCGTTTATTTGACAGCGGCGTATTGCCTTTGAAATTGCGTGGGTATTGAGATTTACACAAAAGCAAAATAGTAACTTTTTCGGAATTGAGCATCGATTAAATTGTAAGTTAATTTAGTAGTTTTGTCTTAACTTTTTTGACAATACAATAGCATTTTTGGCTAGTTTAGTTTTTGAAATCCTTCGCCAAGTTTATGAATTCAGGGTCAATTACCGCGGTTTTATCCCAGACCGGGGATCGAACACGAGACCTCAGTGATAGTCGTACCGTGCCCACAAGACAACTGCGTCACCGAGACAGTCATAATATTAATTCGTAGTTTAAATAACATATGCTCACGCCTGTATCCCCGAAGGGGAGGTAGAGGCGCAATATTTATTTATTTATTTATTTATGAATAACCAGTAGTAGTTACACTTTGCTGATGTCTAAATTGATACATACAATGAAAAACTTAAAATCTAAGTGCACCACTTTTTAAGGTCATTACAGCATGCATCGAACAAAGGTACCAGTTACAATTATGATTTTACTATTAAAGAAGTAAGAAATTTATTAAAGAATAGTGTGAATAATTGAATAACAACAATAAGTAATGTTAAAAATAAAAATAAATACAAAAGAGCTAAGTGCTAACAAATGGCAAGCTTGTGTTGAGTCAACTGTTTCCGTGTGAGGTTTTTAAACTTTCTAAGGGTTACGCCAAACACATCCAATTCTCCACCCATTAAATTATGAAGCTTAGATATTCTGTACATAGTTGAAAACTGCTTTAGTCGAGTTCTCGCAAACGGCTGGTGCAACAAGCCGAGTGCATCCCGTGACACACTCCTAGGCACCCTCCGTGGTACACGTAACTGAAACGATTGCAGTAAAGCGGGACAATCTATCTCACTTCTAAGAATTTTGTATAGAAATGTCATGTCGAGGACGTTTCTGCGGGTCACCAGGCTCTCCATATTCAATTTTTTAAGTTTATCTGCGTATGAAAGGCGTTTGGTTAATTTATCGACCGAAGCGAGATGTCTCGTGAACCTCTTTTGTATACGTTCTATGCGCAATTGGTGTATCTGATAGCCTGGCGACCAAACGACACTGGAATACTCCAAGATGTTTCTAACATATGCGTTATAAATAGAAATCTTTGTCGCAGCGCTGCGAAACAACCTCCCATTCCTTATTACGAATCCTAGCATTTTGGAGGCCTTACAGATGATATTATCTATGTGAGGAGTAAAAGTGAGCTTACTATCAAATAGAACCCCCAAGTCTCTCACAACACTCATTTTACAGAGGGGAATATTATTTATATAATAAGAAGTATTTATCATACTGTGATTGCGTGTGAAAGTTATGTAGCTACATTTACTAACGTTTAACGACATTTTGTTTATCGAGCACCAATCACTTACTGCGTTAAGATCCTCTTGAAGCAAGGCGCAATCAGAGACGCTTAAAATAGATCTACATAGCTTTAAGTCATCAGCGAATAGGTACACATCAGAGTATTTGACGTTGATAATTATATCATTTATAAATATATTAAATAGCCACGGTCCTATGTGTGAACCCTGAGGGACGCCAGAGGTCACCGTGTAGTGCTGAGAACTATATCCCTTCACTACAACGTATTGGGTTCTATTGCTTAGATAGGATGTGAACCAATTTAACATGGACCCATAAATTCCATAAGTGGCGATCTTATCCAGGAGTAAATGGTGACTAACTTTGTCGAATGCTTTAGCGAAGTCCATATATACTGCATCGACTTGGATACCTGCATCCACTGCATCTACGAGCTTGTTGTGATACGTGACCAAGTTGGTATTAGTCGACCGGGACTGAATGAATCCATGTTGCTCATCTATAACAAATTGTTTGGAGTGGTACTTCAAATGCGGGTAGATTACAGCTTCGAATATTTTGGCAAAAGCCGAAAGAATGCTTATCGGCCTGTAATTTGAAATATCTCCCATATTACTACTTTTCGGTACTGGAACAACTTTTGCAACCTTCCACATCGTTGGGAAAACTCCCGACGATAGTGACATGTTAAAGATAATGCAAAGTGGAAGACTAAGTGAGGAGCAACACATAGAGATGAAATATGGTGGTATTCCGTCAGGACCGGCACCCTTGCCGGCGTCAAGTGTCTTTAAGTATTTAAAAATGGTTTCTTGTGGTATAGAAATGCTATGTAGTGTGTTTGTGAGAGTACATATTGATTCAATTTTGTTGTTTGTATGAGCGTTTGAGTTATTAAATGTTGAGGAAAAGTAAGATGCAAACGAGTTGCATATCTCCAAACCGCCAATTACCTTGTCACCATTAAATGTCATTTTTTGTGGGAAGTTCGTTTCGTTAGACCGTTTCTTTTTTATAAAGCTCCAAAAATATTTCGGTTTACTTTGGATTGAGGACTCTATTAACTGGGTATAGTTATTATAACAACAAATTGATAGTTTTTTACACCTTTTACTTAATATGGTCAGGGAAATCTCATCTAAAGGATTTTTGTAGATTCTGAATCTATGAAGTACTTTATTCTTTTCTCTTGATAATTTGATTAAATCTTTGGAAAACCAGGGAGGATATTTATTTTTTTTATTTATAGTTTTAGGAATATGTTTAAGTATAAGGTTTTTTAATATAGCGTAAAAAATATTTAACATTTCGTCAACATTTACACAGTCGGAGAATTCTTTATGCCAGTCAATTTTATCCAACTCGTCGTTAATTGTATTATAGTCTGCTTTAAAATAGTTGTACTTCATGATATTCGATTTATCGTTTAATGATTTATTAATACCAAGAGACATGTAAATATCAAGTGGTGTATGAAGAGGATCAATTGTGACCATCGCATTTGCAGCCTGCGTGATATGTATATTAGTCGTATTGCTCAAAACCAAATCCAAAATTCTATTTCTATTGTTAGTAATATCATTATATTGAAAGAGATTGTTAAGAGACATAAAATCTATAAACAGTTGACCCAAACACGCGCTGTTGCTTAGCATAGGTGTGCAGTAAGTTTCAACACCCGATTTGCACCAGCTAATGTGACTGATGTTAAAGTCGCCTATGAGACAGACATGGCGTGTATTTTCTGTAACACTGTTAAAATTATCTAAAAAATGCTCCAATATGTTTTTTTTGAGCGGAGGAGGGAGATATACAGCACAGAAGATAATACTGTCTCTATGGTTAATATCTACCTTGACATACAAGTCTTCGCATTGACTTTCCCGTTCAGTGAGACGAGATGAGTGAAAATTCTTTGAAACTGCTAGTAGAACTCCTCCTCCGTCCTTATCTGCATGAAATCCTGTGTCTTCGCGATCCCTCCTATAAACTACATACCGGTTATCGAATAGTTCCGTATCATGTACGCTGCTATTTAACCAAGTCTCCGTTAGCACTGTGAGGTCGTAGTTGGAACACGCAACACTACACAGAAAGTCATGAGTTTTAGATCTTAATCCTCTAACATTTTGATAATATATATTTAAATTAGCGAAGATGGGTATAAATTACACCAGTGCAAGCACAGAATGTTATGAAAGTTAAAATATATATTAAACAATAGCAAGAGAATGACTACTGAAGTCTGTCTAGTGAATCATGGTTTCTTATGTATACATATTCCGATGTTTCAGTTTTTCGCATAAATACTCTTCCCTGTTTAATCCAAACGAATTTATATCCCTTGTCTTTAGCAACATGTCGAGCAGCAGCATGTAATTTCTTGTTGGTAGGTGACAAATGTTCCATGACATATATGGGGTTTTTGTTGCCTCCAATTCCTATATGGCTAGTGTTAATTTTGTCACTGGGATTAGCTTTATTATATTTAATAATATTAGCTAGAAAGGTGTCCCGAAGCCTAGGAGTTGCTAATCGAACAACAATATTGCGGGGTCTTTTGTCATCTTTATTTGATTTGGCTACCCGTGTACAATGCATAATTTCGTTTTCTTTTAACTTGCATGCGACAACGTTGGAAAGCTGAATTACTGTTGTTATTAAATTTTCATTTTTGTGTTCAGGGACGCACTGTATCTCTAAGTTACTAGATCTATTGATTTGTTCTATCACTTGCAATCTAGTTGTTAAATCCTGGACTGTGCTGTTTAAATTTAAATTTTCTTTTTGCAGCTGATTAATAGTGTCTTGATATGTGATGACAGTCTTCTTCGTACCTTCAAAGTTATCATTTAGAAATTTAACACTATGCTCCAGAGAGGCTAACTCATTTTTCATGGAGTGGGGTTCGGTTTTAACCATTTGTTTGAGCGAGCTATCGAGTTCATGCAATAGTGTAGATTTCATTATAGTAAATTCTTCTCTGATAATGTCTCTGACTTCATCCTTAGTAAGAAATAATGAGCGATCCAGAGCTAAGTCGTCTTCAGCATCAGGTTGAGAACACAACATCTTGGACCGAAGTGTTATATTATTATTAGACGGCGAGTCACTACTGTGGCCTGAGAATTTGGGTGAACTAGAACACTCACATTTCGCCGAGCTTAATTCCGTCCCAGATGTGATAAGGGGCAAGCCTATCGCCATATCGGGCACAAATTCCAGTCACTGTGGCGAAAAATCCAAAATCACTTTGTTCTCGCCGAGATCGAACTCGAGACCTCTGGACGATTGGATCGCAATTGTATCGGTTTCAAGAGTAAGGCCCCTAATCGTAACGATTCCTTTGCAAATCAATTGATGACTGCAATCACTACAAATGGAAAACTAAGATGAAAATTCACGTATTTTTATATTTTTTTACTTAAGTCTGCCGCTTTCAATGTAATAACATGGATAAAATAGATGTTTTTTTCTACCTATTGGCATGTAAAACATAATTTATACATTTGAAAATTAGCGCCAAGCCCTTATAGGCCCGTATGTATAGCAATCATGAATGATTTCATCTACCATCTCGCTCTAACGTATGGAAATCTCACTTACGATCTATTCGCCGATACGATGAGACGTTAGTCGACTGATAAATCTATGCTTCACACTAATATAAAGACGAAAGTTTGTTAGTGTGTTTGTACGTTTGTTATCTCTTTACACTCGAAAGGCTGGACCAATTTTTAAGAAATTTGATGAGGTATATGACACCATGCCCCTTACTTATAAAAATATTTAAGCGCTGCTTATCTTTATACCATAGGCTGTGTTTTATTTTTAAACAATGTAACGCAAGGAAAAAAGTGACAGTTTATTCTTAACCATTTGCTCAGCTAAAAATGCTTTTTTAAGTAAGGCCCCATGTGTACAGTACAATCAGGGATCGGCGACCCCGGTACAAACCTCTATAGACGTAATGCGTGCGATATAGAGGTATAATATTGTTACGACTACATACTAGAATAATCGCTAACCGAACGCGCCGCGCCGCCGATTCCATAAATGTACAGAACGTTCTCGTGCGTTCGAGCCGCGCTGAGACGGGCCGCGTGACGTCACGCGCCGATAAGGGATCGACGAATATAAAAGGCGTGTGTGTGTTGGCGGGACACAGTGTTTCTTCGGAAGCGATCGAGTGCGAACAACGAGCGACAAGCGAATATTCGGAGCGATTATTTCGACGCGTATTGTGTGCAGTACAGTGTTTAATTTTAAATAAAGTGCTGAGTCAGTTTCGAGAACAGTCGGCGTTTAATTGTTTGTCCTGAACCCCGTTAGCCCGTAACATTTGGTGTCAGAAGTAAGGACAAATGCCGGTGTTCCCGAAAGACGACGAAGGTATCCGTACCCGAAGCCAGCGCCAGCAAGACATGGACCGAGGGCGTTTCGAAGATAGTCCGGCACAAGAGCCGGTTTCGCAGCCAATGACGCAGACGACTGCAGGCCCATCTGGAGTGTCGCCGACATGGGCACCTAGTGAATTATCGGCCATTATGTCGATGCTGCAAGAGCAAGCTCGACGTCAAGAGGAGCAAGCTCGACGTCAAGAGGAGCAGGCTCGTGAGTTGAAGGAGCAGCTCCAACGTGACAAAGAGGAGCAAGCTCGACGTCAAGAGGAGCAGGCTCGTGAGTTGAAGGAGCAGCTCCAACGTGACAAAGAGGAGCAAGCTCGACGTCAAGAGGAGCAGGCTCGTGAGTTGAAGGAGCAGCTCCAACGTGACAAAGAGGAGCAAGCTCGACGTCAAGAGGAGCAGGCGCGTAAATTGGAGGAGCATCTGCAGCGTGGGCAAGAAGAGCAGGTCGTACTTATGAAGAATTTGCAAGCTACGGTCGGAAAGGAATTAAAAATCATGAAAGACCAAGTGGACCAGCATGAGCAGCGTATTGCAAAGGCCGAAGCCCAAATCGCCGACGTGAAACAACTTGTAGAAACACGTGTGTGTAGTGCCGCAAGTTCTGTGGTGGCTGCACCGTCAGGACGTGGTTTTAAAGTACCACCATTTGATGGCACATCATCTTGGTCGGCCTACAAGATTCAATTTGAGGCCGTGATGCAGGCAAACGGGTGGACCAAGGATCAAGCCAAGACTGCTCTAACCTTAGGTTTACGTGAGCAGGCCTTAACCGTCCTGGAGGCTCTTGGCGGAGATGTTACATATGACCAGCTGGTCGAGGCCTTGGAGTCGAGGTATGGTGATGCCCACCTGGAACACGTCTTTCGTGCTCAGCTTAAGGATCGAGCTCAACGTAATACCGAAAACCTACAGCAGTGGGCCCTGGAAGTTGAGAAGCTGGTTCGTAAAGCTTACCAGTCCACACCTGCACTGATTGATGGAATTCTAGTGCAGGCTTTCGTCGACGGAATCCGCGACTTAGAGGTGCGGGCTGCTGTGAGGCTTGGGCATCACGAGACCCTGAAAAATGCGTTGGCTCACGCGCTGGAAGTGGAGGCTGTACGACAAGACCATCGAGCTCACCGCATTAGAGAGGTTGTGGTAGCACCTCTACGCAATTGTATTCAAGGGTATAGTCCGCGTTGCTTTAATTGCGGTGAAAGGGGCCACCTCCGCTTGAATTGTAGAAAACGACGAGTTAAAGGAGAAGATAGACCTGAAAATGAGAAGAGTCAAAACAACTGGAGATGTGGGCCATCACCAAGTCATAAAAATAAGGATAATGAATGGCCCCGAAAAGAGGAAAAGGGGTACAAGAAGGAAGTGCCTCAAAGCAACTGGAGGCACAAGGTTAGCAAGCAGCCGGACAAGAAGTTCGTGTCGTGGGAGACCAATCGTATGCGTGAGGCAGAAGGATATTCACCGGATGGAAGACCTTGTCTTAAGAACTGCAAGAAAGAAGATAAGGAAGCAGTGCCCGTACGAACAATAAGGACAGACCTCAATAACGAGTGGCGAGACACGCTACTGGAAGCGCAGGATAGTGACGCAGATCTAAAACCGATCTTTGAGCGGTTAAAAGCTGGTACCGCGAAACCTAAATGGCATGAAGTTGCAGCGTTAAGTTCCACTACGAAGAGCTACTGGGCCCAGTGGGACAGCTTGGTTATACATGATGGAGTACTGTGCCGTAAATGGGAAAACGCAAAAGGCGATCGATGTCATTTGCAAATGGTAGTCCCTAGAGCTAAGGTCCCAGAAGTTCTGCAGCTCTATCATAATGGATTATCAGGAGCTCACATGGGGGTCAAAAGAACTCTGCTGAAGATCCGCGAAAGATTTTATTGGATCCACTGCCGAGACGATGTTGAGGAATGGTGTCGTAAATGCACAACTTGCGCGGCTGTGAAGGGTCCTCATACTCGAAGTAGAGGAGCATTAAAAATTTACAATGTTGGAGCTCCATGGGAGCGGATTGCTCTGGACGTAGCAGGACCTTTCCCTGTAAGTGACAGCGGGAACAAGTACTTCATGGTGGTCATGGATTACTTCACGAAGTGGCCGGAAGTATTTGCCATTCCCAACCAGGAAGCTTCAACAGTCGCAGATAAATTGGTCCATGAAGTATTCTGCCGGTTTGGAGTACCTTTAGAAATTCACAGCGATCAAGGACGTAATTTTGAATCCCAAGTATTTCAGGAAACATGTCGAGTATTGGGCATTCACAAAACCAGAACGACCTCCTACCACCCGCAATCTGATGGCATGGTGGAACGATTTATTCAAACGTTAGAGAGATACCTGGCAAAAGTTGTAGAAAGCAGGCAAAAAGACTGGGACAAGCACATTCAGCCGTTTCTCCTGTCATATCGTAGTGCGGTTCACGAGAATACGACGGTGACACCAGCTTTCGCTAACTTTGGAAGAGAATTACGACTGCCTGCTGATATGATAACTGGTATCCCTCCTGACACCCCGCGTAGTGTAACAGACTACGCGGACGATCTGCGCAAGAGATTGAATGACGTATATGAACACGTCCGAGTGTCAGGTCAGCAAATGTCCGAGAGGATGAAGACCCGCTATGACCGAAAAATGAACAACAGCGGTTTCGACGAAGGTTCACTAGTATGGTTGCACAACCCAGTTCGATGCAAAGGCAAGTCTCCCAAATTACAAGCGAAATGGGACGGACCCTATAGAGTTGTCACCAAGATTAATGATGTCACCTACCGAATCCAGAAAGGCCAGCGATCTGCACCTAAGATAGTTCACGTCGACCGTTTAGCGCGTTATTATGGCTGTAACAATGCTCGGGACGAGCATGTCTTAGGAGGGGGCAGTGTTACGACTACATACTAGAATAATCGCTAACCGAACGCGCCGCGCCGCCGATTCCATAAATGTACAGAACGTTCTCGTGCGTTCGAGCCGCGCTGAGACGGGCCGCGTGACGTCACGCGCCGATAAGGGATCGACGAATATAAAAGGCGTGTGTGTGTTGGCGGGACACAGTGTTTCTTCGGAAGCGATCGAGTGCGAACAACGAGCGACAAGCGAATATTCGGAGCGATTATTTCGACGCGTATTGTGTGCAGTACAGTGTTTAATTTTAAATAAAGTGCTGAGTCAGTTTCGAGAACAGTCGGCGTTTAATTGTTTGTCCTGAACCCCGTTAGCCCGTAACAATATCTACCACTCATATCCTGCTACGCGTTTACCACGCGTGAAGGTCGCGCTGAGGGTCACGCTGTTGTCAGTCAGTAATGGCTATCACGATAAACGGGGATCCCCAGGGAGAAATAAATGTGTGTCCTGTCCAACGGAGCAAGCGCCGACCCGCCCGCCGCCTGCCGCCCGCCGCCTGCCGGGTGGCGACAGCTTGAGGTACACTGGCACACTTCTATCGGTTTAAAGTTTGCCGGAACCGATTGCTAACAATAATGGGACGATCACCATCAAACCAAAAGGCTCCAAAACTAAGGGAATCGCGTTGTAAACCATCCAAAAACGAATATTTTAACTACCACATTGAGGAGTAGGAATTTTTTAATAGGTATTGTTTAGTTGGGGTTGTTACATTTTTCAATTTATAACACGTTTTACTAACTCGTAGGAATTTTTCAACGCGTCCACTATATCAAAACATTAATTTTGTTATAATTTATAATTCAATAATAGTGAATTGAAATAAATAAGTAATAGTAGTAGTAGTGACTGTCGGTGGCGCGGCCGCGGCGTAGTGGTATTGCGTGCGCGTTACCACTATAGTCCTGACTCCTGAGGTCTCGGGTACGATCTCCGGCGAAGGGAAAATTATATTGTTTTTTTCTATAATAGACCGGAGTCTGGAATTAGTGCCACATATGGCGATAGGCTCGCCTTTTATCACATTTGGGACGGAACTGTCTGGGCGAAATGTGGGTGTTCTATTTTGCAGGTGCGCCTCTGAATACTCCTTTGCTTCGTGGATATAGGAGTGAGCTTTATGTAGGTAAATGTGTGTATGTTTGTGCAGCCTGGCGGCGCGTGGCTCCGAGGGCGGCCCCGGCAAGAAGCCGCCCGAGCCCGGCCCGCAGGAGCCGCTGCTGCCGGACGGAGACGCGCCGTGAGTACCTACTCATTACACTACTTAGGGTAGGGCTCTAGAGGTACTCCGATGACTAAACACAAAAATAACCACCTGGCATAACTACGAAAAATACGTATTTACCATGGACCTAAAGAATAAGAAGGACCGAGTCTCGCCTATAGTTAAACGGACAACACCGTACTTGCCACGCACACAAATGCGCCTGTACAAACGTGCTTCACGCACACACTACATTCATAACACGCTCAGTTATGCTGGGTACACACCAATCGAACGAAGCCGAAAGAACGTTCGCGTAGGGCCATCGGCGATGGAGACCGAACGTTCCCGCACGTTCCACACCAACCGAATGCTAGCGAATCGCACAAAAGCATGGCGAACGCAATATATTTTAGGTTACATAACCAAATGTAAAAAGTTTAAGGGTTCCGTTATAATTTCGTCATGTTGTTCTTTCGCCTTGGATCGGTAGGTGTGTACCCGGCATAAGCATCGATAATCGGTGTCTGTGTTGTTAGAAAATGAATGAGTGATTTTCCCCAGTATTTGTGGAAATAATATTATAGTAATTGGGTATTTGACTATTTTTAAAATGTATTCACGGCTATTGATTTATTTATCCCAAATCACTATCATTACATAGTATAAAACAAAGTCGCTTCCCGCTGTCTGTCCGACTGTATACTTAGATCTTTAAAAACTACGCACCGGATTTTGATGCGACTTTCTTTAATAGATAGAGTGATTCAAGAAGAAGGTTTATATGTATAATTCATGCATAAATTCATCCCCTAGAGGAATGTAATGGGGGATGAATGTTTGTCAAGACTCTCACGCGGGCGTAGCCGCGGTAGTACATATGTAATAACAAGCCCGTAGTACATAAGTAATAAATGTTTTTATGATTTATTTTGATTTTTAATTTAAGGAAAATTTTTTTTACGAATAATTTTCGATGTTTCACATCTGCCACGTGTTCCGCAGCATCTGTTTTTTTATATACTCTATAACAGGTACAATACTCGTTCATAACTCGTTCATTTAACTAAGGGAGGGCCAAATTTGATACATATACATAATACTACGCCCTAACCTTAATTGAAATTCCTTACAAATACACAAAACAATCAATTCTAATTAGTGCTTATGAAGTACTAGTGTAAGACAAAAAGTGGGGAAAATTTTGTATTCATCTGTTATCCCTTGGTTAGATCGATTGAATAGAAAACCGTGCTTCACTTTCAATGTTCCTAGCGATCAGTTCTCCTTATTCTATAGGTTCATGGACTTCATGGTGTTAACTTTGAAGTCGGTTTCGCCATTTTAGTTTCGCGATCTATTTACATGTACATATTATGTAAGTTGTCACTATGTTATAAGAATTAAATTACACAAGTGCTTATTGATTTGAATATAAATTCTTACTTTCTACCTGCCCTTATTCCACCTCAATGTGGGGCCGGAACAAAACACCGTTTTCAAGCATATTGCAGAGACGATTTGGTTTCGATTTTCGACCACCCGACTGTCTGACGTCAACCCCCTATGAGGGATATCCCCGGTAAATTATTTAGAGCTTTGCCCGACCTGGGAATCGAACCCAGGACCTCCCGGTCTACAGCCGATACATGCTGCCACTAAACTAAGGAGGCGACATGATTTTATTATAAATACGGTGTTTGATTTACAAAAATACTAATTTCGGAATATGAAGAAGATGCCTATGTGCTATATTAATGGGATATTTCTTTCGCAAAGTGGCCATTTTGGTTTCGTTCCATATATGTATTAGGATTGTTTAATTTTTTCTTAGTTATGCCTCGTCGTATTATTTTTCTTTTGTGATTGCTCTACTGACAATGTAACACAGTGCACACAACTAGCCAGTTATAGTAACTGATGGCGTGTCGTGTGGCTCGGTTGCAGGCCGACACTCGACGAGATCCAGAGCTGGGGCCAGTCGTTCGACCGGCTGATGCGAAGCGCAGGTGCGTACGTCCCGCGTCCCGCGTCCCGGATCCCGCGTCCCGCGTCCCGCGTCCCGCGTCCCGCGTCTCGCGTCCCGCGTCCCGCGCCCCGAGTCCCGAGTCCCGCGCCCCGCGCCCCGCGCCCCGCGCCCTCTCCATCTTTTAGCCATATAATAAATATGTGTTCCGTATGTGAGATGGACCGGCGCGGCGCGGGGCGGCGCGGGGCGGCGCGACGCGGTGCGCGTTTGCGATGTCGTTCTGTAGCTCAACCGTGAGTTTGTTGCACGTATTTACGCGAGCGAGGACGTAACATATTTGTATGGAAAACGTCAGTTCCCCGCGTAACCGCTAGAGGCGTTCGGGTGTTTCTCATACAAAAATTTTACGGATTCGCTAGCGAGTAATGTTAAAAAAACTCATGGTTGGCCTACTGAAAGCATGTTGCGCATGTATGCGCGGGTTCAGTAATCACAAGATTAAAACCATAATGGACCGATTTCAATTTTTTTCGGGTCGTGACTTAATTTATACGGGACCAGTTTTGGAATAAGCTCTATCGAATACAAAATGTTTGCTCTATTGAAATTCGGTCCACATTTGGCGGATATATTGCGTACCAAACAAACATACAGTGTAAACCAATTATGTACCTCCTTTTTTTGAAGTCGGTCGAAAATCAATTCGAAAGTTCGTCGGTAGAATTCCTACGAAGATAATGTTAGCACTTAAACAATACGAATGCTTTAAATTGTCACGGGCGGCTCGGCCTCCGGTGGCCCATACGCTTATGTAACATATATAGCCGAGCCGCCCGTGACTATCTAATAGCAACCATTTGTCAAGACTTTACTATACTTCACTATATACGATCACTTATTTACTATTATAACCGGAAAAAGCTTTTATACATAGCTTTCTTATGACAAAATGGCATAGCTTCGGCGTGCTATCCATTAGTTAATTTGTGAACACGAACTAAGTCCTCGGTGGCGTGGTGGTATTTCGGTACGACTACGGTTCTGAGGTCTCGGGTTCGATCCCAGGGTCGGGCAAAGTGATATTGGAATTTTCCATATCAGCCCGGAGTCTGGTAGCCCGATATGGCGATAGGCTCGCCCCCTATCACATCTGGGACGGAACTAAGCTCGGCGAAATGTGGGTGTTCTAGTTCCCTAGTGCGCCGTAGTATTCACGCCTGTAATATTCCCGAGATCTATAGAGCTAACTTCGACTAAGTCCAAGTCTGTCTGTCAGTCTGTTTTTGTATATATATATATACATATATATACATATATATATACTGGGGGCCTACTTAATTGTAATAATATTATATTGTCAAGATGAGTAACATAATTATTATTAAGCTGCTACAGTTGCTTTTTGGGTAAAGTTTATCGAAGTTGGACACAAAGATATTATAATGTGTAATGTATTTAATGTTTAATATTATGTGATATGTAGCCGGACGCAAGGTGTTCCGCGACTTCTTGCGCGGGGAGTACTCCGAGGAGAACATCATGTTCTGGCTGGCGTGCGAGGAGCTCAAGCGCGAGACGGATCCCGACGCGGTCGAGGAGAAGGCGCGCTTCATATACGAGGACTACATCTCCATACTGTCGCCTAAAGAGGTACCTACCTACCTACCTACCTACTACATACATACAGAATGTACAATGTAGGTATATACATATTGTGTGGCTGTGCGTTCAGGTGTCGCTGGACTCGCGCGTGCGTGAGATCGTCAACCGCAACATGGTGGAGCCCACGCCGCACACGTTCGACGAGGCGCAGCTGCAGATATACACGCTCATGCACCGCGACTCGTACCCGCGCTTCGTCAACTCGCCGCTCTACAAGGCGCTGGCGCGGCTGTCGGGCGCCGAGCCCGCGACCACCGCCGCGACACCCGTCGCGACCACCGCCGCGAACGCCGCCGCGAACATCGCCGCGACCGTCGCCGCGAACACCGCCGCGACACCCGCCGCGTCTGCGCAGTGACCCCGTCGCCGGCGCCGCCCCCGCGGGCCCCGGCGACCCTTCTCTTGTAAATAACCTCGATATACATTCATTTAAACGGGTACTAATTTTGTACATAGTTAGGTTAAGTGTGAGAGTAGGTGCGGTGTGCTGCCACCGGCGCGCCGCCGCGCTACCGCCGCGGCCACTTTGCTGGTCCACCACTCCGATACGGTCGTCCCTCGTCCTCGTCCCGGTCCCCACCCCCTCCGCTCCCCTCCCGTCCCGTTCGGATCCTCCGACCACCGCCCCTCGCCCCCCGCCCCCCGCCCGACGGCCCCGCGACCCAACCGCCGTCATCGAACGCACACGCCGCTGCGCGAATATAGTTAGAAGCAATAAAGGTGGACCAATCAAGTTTGCCGAAGAGTCAACGAATAAATCTGTTCATGTACGTGTTTGCGTGTTTTCTTTTGCCCTTGAGCGGCGCGACCCAGCCCAGTGCACAGTGTGTCCGCGGTGAGTGTCTACTCCGTTTCAGTCGGTTATGTCCCAGCCGAGTCTCAGCCACACTTTGCTAGCCTGAATTAGAATCGAATTTGAGAAACACAATATGGAAGACGTTAGACGATCCTTTATTGGACAGTGGGTAGCGTGGGGAGCCGTGTAACAACCATTCTTTACAGGCCGGCTGGTACAAACGGGAGGGTAACCTAATCATTGTGCATAAGTGATATCGACCGTTCCTGAACATTCACATCATTAGGCAACATAATCACAAGTTCAAAAACTTAATTGACCGACTTAAAAACTTATCTGATCGTGACCACCCTTGAAATGAGCTCTATCGAACACAAAAATAAGCTTGAAAATCGGTCCACATTTGTCGGAGATATCGCGTACCATACATAAAAAAGTAATAAATTATAATTCTGATTTACTCTCTTTGGAGTCGCTGCTGCAGCCGAAACAGATTAAATGAAAAGGCACTGACTCCAAAGAGAGTAAGAAATTGTTATTTTTTAGTTTTAAGTGTTCCTTTTTGAAGTCGGTTTTCAGTTTTTTTATTATTATTTATCTATTTTTAGTGTTTAGTAGCATGTAATATTGAAAGAATTATCCTCCAACTCCTTATAGTTAAGAAGTTATATTTTCCATCATCAGCTCAGCAACATGAGATGATGAGTACCAGACGCAAATACCTGAATAGTTTTATAAAATATATAAAACACATTATGGGCCCTATAAAATTTGAGGGTTGCCCTCGATTTTTCTAGGATCCCATCATCAGATCCTGACTTGGTGCCTATGGGACCACCTGGGAAGTAAAAACAAACAAATAAACAAAACAAAACAAACAAAGAAACAATTTCTCAAATCGGCCCAGGCGTCTTCGAGTAATCGGGGAACATACATAAATAAAAGATTCCAACCAATTATTAATCTCCTCCTTTTTTAAAGTCGGTTAAAAATACAGACGAATTACATTCTCCTTTTTTGAAGTTGGTCGATATCGGGGCACGGAACCCAGGCGATCTCTGCTCACAAACCATACACACTAACTAGACCAAGGATCTTATTGTAGGGATTCAAAAGAAAAACAATACCTTTAAACTTAATCATCAAATAATTATTTACTTAGAACTAATTAGGTACATCTAATAAGAAGTGAGTGTATGTAATATAGTAGGTACATAGCGATGTGCAGCGAGTGAGTAGTGGTGGGTGATGAGTCACAGACGCGACTGTATCCAGGAGAGGAAGGAGGTGACGCGCGCGAACCCGGCGGGCAGCCCCAGCTGGCACCCACGCGACGAGCCGAACGACACGATGCCGATCTGCGAACAACATTCCTTGTATAGTTATACTGTAGAGGTATACGGTGAGCAGTGAGGTGTAGCTGGAGCTGAAGCTGGAGCCGGGTCTCACCAGCACGCGCTGGCCGCCGCTGGTGACGGAGAGCGGGCCGCCCGAGTCGCCGCTGCAGGTGCTGCGCCCGCCGGCGCCGCTCGTGCACAGCGTCGACGACGCCACCGTGCTGCCGAACGTCTGCTGGCACACCGCGTTCGTGATCACCTGCAGGCTCACGTGGCTCAGGATCTGGTTGTTGCTGATGCCTGCATCTGACAATGCATACCATAATATTATCCGACACATCGACACATCCGACACACATCACACAAGACACAACTAACTCAAAACGTTGTCAGGGCGAGACGACTCACTTTCAACAGTTTCAACTACCAACCAACATCACTGACACATTTTACACTGTATTTATTTATCGACTGGCTGATCCGCGCAATTGCGTCTGCGTCACATAAGACAGAAAGAGGTTTAGAAAGAGTGTGACGTAAGCACCTATAATGCAATTTTAAAGAAGCTGAAACTTTTGTGAAATGTGGATAAAACCACGACGAACCACTTGAGAACCATTGAACTTTGATAAAACAGTGTTAATTTATAATAATTAAAGTTTAACAAAAAATGAAAACCTACTTCATAAATGAACGCTTAAAATTGGAAATATAAACAGTTTCCTACTCTCTTTGAAGTCGGTGTTGAGGCCGAAGCAGATTAAATGAAAAGGCACTGACTTCAAAGAGGGTAAGAAATTGTTATCGATGTGACATAATTATTAAAGGTGGTAGGGGAAGTTGATACTCAATCTACGGCTAAATAATGATTGGTCAATGGACGCCAGCGCGACGCGACGAATATTACGATATGCTTATATATTTATTTATTTTTTATATTTTAGTTACATTGTGCGTATAATACTTACCACTATACTAGTAGAGTAAGAAATTTTAAATATTTGTCAAAAATAAAAATACCTTACCTACCATTAAAACCACACACACGATGGAAGGGATAACTTATAAGTAACAAAAAAGCCACCCATTAGTGAACTTTGACGTCACCGGATATAACGGTACGCAAAGAAAGAGATAGCAAGATATATTCACGCTTGCTTATTGCAGAATTTTAAATATGAATTACTTACTGCTTCATCTTTTCGACCAATTTTGGTATTAGTTATTACAAGAACGATTTATTTTCTTTTTAAACACTGGAAACTAGCCGACAATCGGTCTCAAAAGCTTATTTTAGGAGAGGTCGTCATCCAACACTGATGATCTAATGATGATGAATGATGTTTTATTATTAAATATCAGCAAAACGTAAAGATTATGCAGAATGCTGTCAATGACCTTGCGCGTTGCGACTAACAATATTGATGTACTCGTAGGTACAATGTACGATGCATTCAGAACTCATCGAGGTCATCACGGAAATGTATTCAAGAGTAACTCACTGTCACTGGTTTTGCCGAAACCGGCGGCCTGCGCCCACGTGCCAGCGAAATTGCTGTTCGCTAGAGACCCCGTCGGCAGGTTGATGGGTTGAATGGAGTCTGTGAGTAATAAACATGGAGCGTCAGTATGCGACGAGAGAGAGGGTGTAAAATGTATTGACTAACGATAGTCGCAGGGGGCATGCTTACTAGTGTAGGAGACGGTGGGCAGCGTGATCATCGCAACGTCGTTGAGCAGCGTGTGCACGTTGTAGCCGGAGTGCACCGCCACCGTGTTGGTGTTGTGGCGCACGCCGCCCGAGAAAAGTCTTGCGGAGCCCAACACCACGGTGAACTGGCGCGCCTGGTTGCGCGCGTCGCGCCAGCAGTGCGCCGCCGTCACCGCGCGCGTCTGCGACAGCAGCGACGAGCCGCACACCGACGTTGCGCCTGACGTCAGCGTGATCACCAGCCCGCCCTGCGAGTTGCGACACGGTACCACTCCTGAGTTCGTGAATCGTGACTCGTCTCAATTGGTGTCAAATCGACAACGATACTGACCAGGTGTGGATATGCGCCGACGCCGGCCGCCGATCCTCCGACGATGCGTGCGCCGTCGAAGTCGAGTGCCGCTTCGGCATTCCTGATTCGCGCAGCGGCGGCGATGCCGATCGCCTCGTGGTAGTTGGTCTCGACCGGCTCGCGACCCGGCGGCAGCGCGGCCGCTGACGCGCTCGCCACGACCGCCGCCACCACCACCACCATCAGCACCGCCATTGCCATCGTTGTTTGTTTCATGTCGGTTTAATTGTTGAATACGCCGCTTATGTGCACAACGGCTCTTATATACTGAATTTGTTGTTGTTTATGTAGTTAGTGTATCTTATCGTAGGGATTAGGAAACCTTCGACAGGGTCGTTGGTGTTCATGGTTTGGGTTCGATTTGTATCGATAGGCCGCGTGACCTCCGCCGCATGACCGCATGCTCCTGCCGACGCATGAGTCATGACGCGTCACGCGACCCTGTCGGGGACACTCGAACAGGACACCAGGACGTGTCGAGTAAGTAGTGTACACTGTAAAGTACTGACGTCGCTCTTGTATTGTTGTGTATTTAATATTACACAATAAAACACAATAAAAACTTATTTTTTTTGAGTGGTAGAGTCACGTTGTAGGTAGTTATGTCTACAGCACGAATGGGCCGGCTGACCGGTTCAGTTCAACCGGTTTATGAGCAGTGGAGGTCACTTCCCATCAGGTGACCCATCTGCTAAAACATAGATAAAAAACGGAGAAAATAATGGTGATTTTAGAAAAAATAAGATTGCATTTATTTGGTAGCGCTTTTTCTCTCTGCCTGTCGTTATCCCGGCCTAGAGCCACGGTCCGCCTTCCTATTTAAACGCTTCCACTTCGCCCGGTTTTGAGCATTCTCGACAGTAAGATCATTGGGTCTCATATCATCCTCCAAAACATGATCCGTGGCACGTGACCACCATTCGGTCAACAATTTACTCCACCTGTCATCTCGGCACCTTGACAAGTATCCTGTCCAACGTCACTTGAGTTTCGCTATGCAGGATACGATATCTTCAACCTTAGTCCTCCTTCGTATTTCTGTATTTCAAACTCTATCGCGTTGTGCTTGTGCAACCTGCATCCTTTGTAGTGTTCCTTTTGTGAGATTCCATGTTTCGGCACCATACTTCATTGTGGGCAGGACACAATGATTATATACATAATGTCCAAGATAATTATAATGTCTCCCCGGCAAACGTAATAACTGGTGATAATCCTCCGGAGAAACTAGTTATTATTTTCGTCTTGGACATGTCCATCTTCCGACCAACAGCAAGCGCAGCATTAAACAAGTTAAAATTTAACATTATCTGGAGATCCAACGGCGATTCGCTGATAACTATCAGGTCATCCTCAAAACGAAGATGAGACAGGTGAACATCAATAATTGAGATGCCTTTATGGCTCCAGTCTAATAATTTCGTAACATCCTCCAAGACAGCTGTAAATAGCTTGGGTGAAATGGCGTCGCCTAATCGGAATACGATTCGTTAGGGTGTGCATCATTACTTGCATTAACGCTAAATCGTACAGATCTCGGATGACATCCACATATCGTGTATCCACTTTGCAGCGATGCAGGGAATGGAAAACAGCTTAATGCTCAATAGTGTCAGAGGCCTTTACAAAATCAACGAAAGCAAAACATATCGTTTATATTCTTCGTTTTTCTCCATCACCTGCTTTACTGTGTGAATGTGATCTCAATAGTGGAATAACAAGACATCATGGACAAGGCAAGCTTAATTAATAAAATCTAAAACATGTACTCTCACGGGCCAAAACTAGTCTTTAAACGTTGCATTCATCATCATCATCATCATCATCAACATCAGCCACAAAACGTCCAGTGTTCACTGCTGCAGGGTTACCACGACCTCTTATAGCAGTATTATTATAATTGTTCTTCGTTTGTTTTGTATGGGAATCAGTACAAGTAAAATTATAATAATACTGCTATAAGAGATGATGGTAACCAGCCTGGACATACTGACGGTCTTTCAAACTGTTGCATTACTCTAACTCATACTTTTACCTTTAGGCTGAGATCTATAGAGCGAACTTCGACCAAGTCCGAGTCAAAGAAAGAACTCACTGAGGATTTGGAATTTTTAGTCGAACTTCGCCTTAGTTTGAGCCATTCTTTACAAGAAAAACAGGGTGACAGTCAGACTAACCAAATATTTTCTTATAAAAAATGACTTGAACTGTCAAACTTCGATTTAAAAATTACAACTCCTCAATCTCAATGATTTCTTAGGTTTACGCGAATGTTATACATTGAAATGAAACTTGTTTTTACGGATTTTAAAGCAATTTGGTTTTATTTTTAGGCCCGACGTTTCAAGGCTTTACAGCCTTCATGGTCACGGGTCGGACTCATGAAGAAAGGATGAACAAATTTCATTTCAATCCTCACTGAGTTCGTTTCTTTGACTTAAACTTAGTCGAAGTTCGCTCTCTATTCTCTCAGCCTTTTGACTTTTGCTTACGATGAAAAAACTGAAGATAAGTGACATCATTGACTTGCAACAGAAGCTTTGCGCGGGCTCTTGCATGTTCTAAACACAGTCCACTTTGGGACCTATATATTATTAAATATAGTTTACTGTAGATTAGAATCATAGGCCAATCGATACTCACGAGTTACGAATACGAGTCGTGGCATTCGTGGCGCATGCGTGCGTATTGTGTCCATTGTTATACGCACATGAAGGTAGATACCCGTACTACATTTACATTGTTATCTTTAACAATATTATAATCTACTGAACCGATCGCGTCCTTGTCGGGCTGCCCTATAGACTAATTAATCATCAATTCAAGATTACGCTGTAGGTTAAGAGGCATTTCACATTTTATGCGAGATTTCCAAGATTTTGAGCGCCTAATTTACCATGATAAGAACGGGTTGAATGCCATTAAATACATTCAAAATATAGATCGATTCTTTTTGTTGACGTATTGTTTAAAACATTTACTAATACTACTTTGGTTTTTTAGTAGCGATTAATCTCCCGTACCTTGTTTCTTGAAAATAGCGAAACAGGTCATCTTCAGGCTCCTAATTCTCTTAATAAAAGTCATTAAATGGACTTGAGAAAAATCCTAGATATCAGGCATATAAAACTGTTGACGTTTGGTAATCAGAATATCGATAATTAATCACACTAATTGTAAAAAAAAATAAAGACTGTGACGATTTTTACGATTTATATTCGAAGTTTATCGCGAGTTTTTGCAAGGAAGAAAAGCAAATTACAAGAAACGATTTGTACCAAAATAAACTTTGTTTCATAAACAACCTAATTTTGTAGGTCAAATGGAAATATTTTTATTAATAACTTTTTTATTACAAAAAATACATCGCACAAAATTGCAATGAATTTGCGTTCGGAAATCAGTCGCGCGCCAGCGCTCGTCGAAGCAGGACCTGTGTCGATTATTTTCGTGCTGCTCCCGAACACTATAGAATTCGTAATTACAAAATATACCACAACTGACAAGTTTTGATCCATGAGAGTTTATTTTTTTTATTACGTTATATAATTTTAATTATTGTACCTCATTGTACTGTAATTGCATTTTATTAACCGACTTCAAAAAAAGGAGGAGGTTAACAATTCGTCGGAGTCTTTTTTATGTATGTTCCCCGATTATTCGAAGACGCCTAGGCCAATTTGAGAAATTAGTTTTTTGTTGAAAAGGGTATACTTCCCAGGTGGTCCCATTGGCACCAAATCAGGATCTGATGATGGGATCCTAGAAAAATCGAGGGTAACCATCAAATTTTATAAGGACCCATAGTGTGTTTTATATATTTTCTAAAACTATATTGGTATTTGCGTCTGGTACTCATCATCTTATGTTGCTGAGCTGATGATGTAAAATATAACTCCTTAACTATTAAGAGTTGTTGGATAATTCTTTCAATATTACACTAAAAATAGATAAATAATAATTAAAGTTTAACAAAAACTGAAACGCGATTTAAGAATTGAAGACATTTTAAGTGTTCCTTTTGAAGTCGGTTTTCAGTTTTTGTTATAATCATCATCGAACTAATATAAATGCGAAAGTTTATGTGAGTGTATGTGTGTGTGTATGTTTGGTACTCTTTCACGCAAAAACGACCAAATAGATTTTGATGATATTTAGTATGGGGGTTGCTGACATCCTGGATTAACACAAAGTCTCCTTATTTTTTAAATCGACCTCTAATGGGATAAAACCCCGCGTAATAGATTTTGGTAAAATAAGGAAACCTTCGACCCTAGGGACTCAAATAGAGTTTATTTCAACCCCTAAAGGCATGAAATATGGGATGAAAGTATATATAGGAATTCAGATACCGCTGATCAAACTGTTTTTGATGCAAGTTGGTATGAGGATACCTTTAGCCCTAAGATCAGACAGAGGTTGTGAAATGTTCTACCCCGAAAACGGATAAAATAAGGTTTGAAATTTTGATTTTTTTGTCTTTGATCCTTAGTGCGACATATTCTGTCATATTTTTTTTTGTTGTCTCCCACACACAACGACGGATCTGGTGTCATAACTAAAAAGGTGATCGCTGTTTTGTTTTTTTTTGTTTTTGACCCGATTTACTTCAAAATCGTTATTAGGGCCACCGAGCAAGTCCGAAGGGCGGATACGGGGTCAAAACTAAAAAAGTGGTCGTATTATTGCGTTGTATTATTTGGCAGCTAGTAATCTATATAAATAATATATATAACACTAGCTTTTACCCGTGGCTCCACACGCGTATTTTTTAGGACTAAAGGGATTCTCTCTCAATAAATAAATACACCCAACAGTCACACACATAGTCCTTACCCCACACTAAGATCGAGTCTTGTGTCGTGAGTATTAGAAACTACGAGAGACTTTTGGTCTCACAACACCCAGACCCGAAATATATATCTGTGGGCCACACAGAGATTTCTCTCGGTGGGAGAATCGAACCCGAGACCTCACGTTTCACAGCCGGCTACTCGCCCGCTGTGCCACATGCGCATGTAGAATATTCAAATTAAAATGATAGATCAGATCGACAAATAATAAACTTTTCTCTTCAATCTTACAATTTTAAGCATGTGGAGCTGCAAGTAAAAACTAATTGACTTATATTAACTTTTTTTAGCGCCCTCATGATGAAGTATTATTAGAATAGTTAGTTTTGTTGTTTCACAAATAGTATTAATTTTTAGTTCAAGCAATGGGACGTCTGCAAATAGCTTCATCTATTTCGAAAACACGAAGATGTAATAATAATAATGGTGATATAAATGCGGTATATAGTTTAAGAAAGTTGGTATCAAGAACAATTAAAAGCGTAATAGTAAAGTTAAAACATAAAAATTGAACCTAATTTTGTCAATGCCTTTACGCATCAATATAATATACCATAGATGCACAGTTCTTTGCAAATATCCTCCTAAAAAGTGGTCTCAGGAACAAAACAAAGAAAAAGATCACAAGTTCAAATTCAATCAACACAAATATAACTAACTATGCGTGAGTTATAAAGTAGCTTTTTAATTGACATGAGCAAGCGTTCTTAAATTTTAATTTTGTAATTTAGAATTCTATCGGCGTCCGACTGTAGGCATAAGAAGTGCTTAAGCACTCCTTTGCTGTCCCATTTTCCGAGCGTCAACTGTGCATCTAGGTAAATAATATATCGATGCCTTTACGGGATAATTTATATAAATTTAATTAGATTTTTTTTTAATTTGATATTACACTATGTTGTAATGAGACTGGCTTGTTTTAGTATACATCTACATATTATATATAATAGTTTACAATACATATAGTACATTATGATAAATAATAAAATTAAAATTCGGATGACTCGAGTTTAGTGAGATGCAAAAGTATCAAAATGTTTTAGTCGCGCCATGATCTCTTATCTTCATTTTTTTCTATTCGTACGCGGCTCGGGTGTTTTTTTACCTATTCTGGAGCAGTCGAATTTTGTGAAATGGCTCTTAATATTATACGATAATTTATATATAATATATACTGTATAGATGACCCGGCCACGCGTGTGTTGCTGTGCGATTTAATAGATAATAATAAACTAAAAAAATGTCGGACACTTTTTATATGAACGACCGATCCATTTAGAAATAATGGAGACAATCCAGACATCGATTTCTGAGTCAATCGGCTGAAAAACCACGGACAGCAAAAAAATGGCGGCCTTTTTAGTTCAGTTTTAGCATCAAACCCTCCTTTGGAATCACAGAGCGACCCAGATATCGATTGTTAAAGGCAATCGGCCTTAAAACAAAATAAGCTTATGTTCAACTTCAATTAACTCGTTGATTGATTGGTTGGTTGGTTGATAAATTATATCCTTTCTTAGGGTTAATATTATGTTCTTCATATTGTATGTTATCCTTTTAGGGTACAAAAAATATAGTACCCCATGTCCGCTTTGAGGGCTAAAGGTATCCGCATACAAAATGTCATCAAAATCCATTTATCGGTTTCTATACTCCCATAAAATCTTTCACCCTCTATTTCATCCTTTTAGGGGTTGATTAAAAGCAGCGATAGCTCAGTTGGGAATGGTACGGACTATCGAGACCGAGTGTCGGAGATTCAAGACTAATCCCGAAAAGGAGCATACATTTATTATTTATTTAAAATGTTCATCTGCAGCACGTATATATATAACATTTTATAAGCATTTTTATCAATAATCTGAGATCTGTATATACACGCTAATTAGAGGTGAACACAACATTCATAATATTAATAATTATAGGTAACGCCACTAGGGAGCGCAGGGAGATATGGAAGGGCAAAGAACTACATGGGCGGTTCTACCGTGCCCTTCATGGGCCAGATGTAGATCCGACCGCCTCAGTGGCTTGGCTACGTTTCGGTAACCTTTTTGGGGAGACCGAAGGTTTTGTCTTTGCAATTATGGACGAAGTTATCAAGACGAACAACTATAGGAAATACATCATGAAGGACGGCACGGTCGACATTTGTCGAGCATGCCACCGTCCCGGAGAATCTATCAGGCATGTTATTTCCGGTTGTTCGTATCTTGCTAACGGCGAGTATTTGCATAGTCATAACCTTGTAGCCAAGATCCTACACCAGCAACTTGCTCTTCGATATTGCCTTATGGCTTCTGAGGTGCCTTATTATCAATATGTCTCTCAACCAGTTCTCGAAAATAGTCATGCAACGCTCTATTGGGATCGATCTGTTATCACAGACAGGACTATTGTGGCCAATAAGCCTGATATTGTGGTAGTAGATCGATTGACGCGCCGGGCGATGCTTGTTGATGTCACGATTCCGCATGATGAGAACCTTGTGAAAGCCGAAAAAGACAAAATGTCCAAATATTTAGACCTGGCACATGAGGTTACTCGCATGTGGGATGTGGATTCAACAATCATTATTCCGATAGTCATTTCTGCCCATGGTTTAATACCACTGAGCCTCGACCAACACCTCAAGAGGCTCTCGGTTGGTGTTTGGGTCAAGAGCCAAATGCAGAAGGCAGTATTACTGGATACGGCACGAATTGTGAGGAGGTTCCTCACTCTGGGGTCCTAACCGCCGGTGGCTTGGGTCTCGAGCCTCGCCATCGGAGGGGAATATTTTTATATTTTTAAATGTATTTATTTTTATAGCATATATTTAAAAATGTAGAAAAAACTTTTAAAAATAAAGAGTACTGAACATTTAAAACAGATAATATTTGGGCAATTACCTGGGCAATTCTAACGCGGCGGAGATTTTCTTTTCCCTGCAGTTTTAACTAGTCAGTCTCAAGTAATAAGTAACAATACTGTTAGTTAGCAATTTATTCATTGTAAAAGTTTAACATTTTTCATAAAATCTCCTTATAGTTCTAATGAAACCAATCAACACTATACATCTAAAAAGAACCTTAAGGCTAACAAATCGATATCTATACTAGGTCTATCTACTATTGTATATTCAACAAAGACAGATCTTTGTCTGTTAATTTGAGCTATAGATATTAGCTGTTCTTGTTGTTAAAGCAGTTTACAGTAAGCTATCTCATATTAAGTGTTGTAACAGCCTGTACCTATATTATGCTGGAGTATAACAAATTGATACTATGCTTTGTATATACAGTCTCTCTTGTGCCGCGTTGTAATGCGGACGCATCGCTGACGCGTATAACTTACTTTATATTATACAGTGCAGCGCGGCGCAAGCCGACGCACGAAATTAGTCGCCATGAGTAATGAACTTGTGGCGAATGAGCTGCTGGCGTTCCTGCAACAGAAGCTGGACGTGATGGACGAGGTGTCTGCTGTCCAGATCTGCACCACGAACTTCAGCGAGGAAGACATAGCAGCTGCCAAGCTGTTGCTGTACACCACGCTGAACAAGCGTGATCAGATGGTGTCCCGCCGCCGTGACGGGACGAAGAAAAGCGTGCAAGACATCATCACGCTGCTGAAGGAGACCGACCCGGACGACGTGCCGACGTTTGTGGCGAAGGATCTTAATAAGCTGCCTCCCGTCACCTTCGACCACGTCGACGTAACCAGCCTTCTGAAGGACATTGTCTTTCTGAAGGCCAGCCTTGCGGATATGCAACGGCAGTTCGATGCTTCCCAAACCGCCGTGGCCCATTTACGCAAAGAAGTAGATGAGCTGCGTAATACATCGGTGGTAAATAGGTCATCAACGGAGGCATCATTCGTCAACACGCGTCGTGGAGCTGGCCTCGATACATCGATGGCTAGCTACTCGTCAGCAATTTTGTCGCCGTCGCATTCGTCGACTGCTGAGCCAGCGGAATGCGCTCCAAGCGCGCCCCGTTGCCCCGCGCCCGTCCCCGCGGCTGCTCCATGTAGTGCTGCTCGCAACATCGGCCCCGTCTTGCTGCCCGTGCCTGTAGCCCCGGCGAAATCTAATTCTCGAGATTTTGCCGGCGTCGCCGTGAGCGCCTCTGTCGCTCCCACAATGCAGCCCGTGCCAGAATCGGCAACGAACCGGGCTAATAACGACGGTTTCGTGACGGTGCTAAGGAGGAAGCATCGGCAGCGAACTACCGTGAACCGCTGCGGCAAGGCTCCTCAGGAGCCCAACATCATCGTGCGTGCTGCACAGCCGAACACTCCGGTGTATATCTCCCGCCTGCACTACACCACTAATGCGGAGAACATCGTGGAGTACGTCCGTCAGAAGACAAGATACTCGGTGAGGGTGCAGCTGCTGGAGTCGCGCCGCAACGTCAACTTTAAGGCGTTTGTGGTGCGCGTGCCGAACTGTTTGCTGCACCTCATCCTGGAGGAGGACTTCTGGCCGCAGGGCGTGGTGTTTCGCCGCTTTCGCGGACAAGTGCCACACGAACGCACAAAGACATAGTGTACAGTGATTTTATATTCATTATTATGTATGTTAGCTTGTAAGGTATTTATCTCTGGGCCGTAGTTGCCTGATAATAAATAAATAAATAAAAAAAAAATATATAGTCTAGCGGCGATAGCTTAGGGAACGTACCCATTTTCGTTACCCATTTTTTACCATATTTATACCCCTCCGCCCCTCGGTAACCATACGTAGTATATGCCAAGACCCCCCTCCCCCTCTAGTTTTCACGTAATAATTTATAAATATGGTTTAAATATTTTGAATGTAGCCCACTTATAACTGTACGAATGTACCCCAACACATAAAATCAACAAATTAATTTAAAACAAAAATACCCATTACAAGTAACCCAAATTTAATGTTTATATCGTAAAATAAGACATTGTACACATACAATAATAAAATATATTAAAAGTTCAGGGCAAAGTTTGCTCTTACAACGACATTTAAATGTAAATCCAAAAATTAGTCTCCCCACGGTAAGGCTATGCATTTGAGCAGGACTTATGCACCCAAATACAAACGCTTCGACGTGTTTAGTTTAACAGACATGACTACTGTACGAATGCTCCCGCTGTACGAATGCTACCTGCTCCCCCTAGTAGCTGAAACATTCCTAAATAAGAATGTTAATAGAACATTGCCTAGTTTTGATTTTGATCCAGTCACACATTATGATATTATAAGAGTATTCAAGAGCCTAAAAATGAAAAGCACTAAAGACATTTGGGGACTCTCTGTTAAAGCCTTAAATTCCATCATTGTTAACATTACGCCTATATTAGCTGACATATTTAATAGTTGTATTAGATACGGCATATTTCCTGATCTTATGAAAATAAGTAAAGTAATACCAATTTATAAATCAGGATGTTCAAATACTGCTTCAAACTATAGACCGATATCTATACTACCAGCATTAAGTAAAATTTTTGAAAAATTTATATTAAATCAAATGCTGGTTCACTTTAATGTAAATAACATTCTCCATAATAGGCAGTTCGGTTTCACAAAAGGAAGATCTACTCAGGATGCTGGTCAAGCCTTCATAAAGTCTATGCTAGAAGCGTGGGAGGGATCGCAAGATGCTTTTGGAGTATTTTGCGATCTCTCTAAAGTATATTTATATTTGATTAAGGTATATTTGATTGCGTCAATCATAGAATTCTTATTTCAAAATTTAATTTCTATGGAATTCGTGGCACAGCTCTTAAATTATTAACATCGTATTTGACTGGTCGGACACAAAAAGTTTTCATGAATAATATCTCTTCGAAGGGTTCCCCTGTTAGAATAGGTGTGCCACAAGGATCTATCCTAGGCCCTTTCTTATTCTTAGTATATATAAATGACTTCCCATGTATGATCAATAATATGGCAGAAGTAGTATTAATTGTTGACGATACGTCCCCTATATTTAAGGTAGATAGGAATATTGTAGAGTTAAATAAAGTCCTTCGTTTAACATAATATTGGTTTTCTGCAAATAATTTACTTCTAAATGCTACAAAAACAAAATGTATAAAATTTTCATTGCGATATATGAATCAAGTAAAATCAAATATCACATTAGACAATAAAACATTAGATTTTGTCTCGTCTGCTGTCTTCCTTGGAGTCACAGTAGATGTCAAATTGCAATGGGGACTTCACATACAAAAAAAAAACTAGAAAACTGAGCTCAGCCATATTTGAAATTGGGAAAATAAGACAATTGAGTGATGTGGCTACGGCTAGGTTTGTATATTTTGCATACTTTCACAGCATTATGTCTTATTGCATTTTGTTGTGGGGTTCTGCCGCAGAGCTGCAGACACTCTTTGTACTACGGAAGAGAGCGGTTCGCGCTATATGCAACCTCCGATTCCGCGACTCTCTTCGAGAACTGTTCAAAGATATTAATATACGTACTCTGCCGGCCGACTACATCTTTCAAAACATAATGTATGTTCGCAAAAATTTAATTCGTTTTTCTAAAAACAGTGAAATACATAGCATAAATACGAGCAATAAAGAAAAACTTGCAATTCCTAATTTAAGATTCCGCAAATCAAATAAATCATTTATAGGAAATTGTGTTAGATTTTATAATAAACTTCCTTCTGAAGTAACTAACTTACCAGGTGATAAATTTAAATCTCATGTTAAACGTGCCTTAATGGCTAGGACATATTATAGCGTTGCAGACTACTTAGATTATAGGGAAGTCTGGAATTGTTCTGCACACTGCACCAAGGTGCTGACCTTAACTGAACCGAGTAGCCTTCTTTTTTTTCTTGACTATAATAGTAACTATTTTAACTTTACTACAAAAGTAATTATTTTAACTTTAATGACATTTTTGATTAAAGTACATTGGCTGGCTTGACATTAACATTAATATAGTTAGTTATCTGATAATAATATAGGACATTAGGTATATTTATTATATTTTTATTGTAAACAGATTTTTATTTCATAAATAGGAGGGGACCTAGATCATATCATAGACCACAATCCTTGTGGGAATTCGGATATGGCAAGATATTCTCGGGACTCATGACCTTTTACAGCAACTTTTAAACCATTTAAACCATTTATTTGCCACAAACAATACATATATAAAGCAAAAAAAAAACATAATTAACATTAGTACCTATATCTACATATATTATTGAGTGGCGAGGGACCAACTCAGTGCGTGCACTGTTTTTCAGTTGGCTCCTCCCAGTTTGTACATACATTTTTATTAGTATTTTGACTCATGCTACGCAAATGATTAACATAGAAAATAAGAAAATACGTCGTGCAGTTTATAAAAACAAACAAACAAGAAGAACAACAGTAACAAAGTAGATAATCAAGAGGAGAGCAAAAGAACCAAACGAAAGAAGGATCTTTATCCGTTGATACAGAAACATTTTCATTTAAAATACGTAATATATACATATATATATGTCAAGAGAAAAAAAAATACATTCGTGAGGCCATTATTTCCATGTAGGATGAACAAACCAATAACGGTAATGACCAAAAAAAGAAACAAAACATCAATTTACAATAACATGACAGTGACAGTGAAAAAAGGCAATATTAATTATATTATATTTTTGAAAAAAAGAAAAAAACCTGCATAATTTAATGATTACTGTTGGATCATTTGTGTGTTCAGTAATTCTCTTTGTATGTGTTTTTAAGGGTAATTTGGCATATATTACTTTTCAGCGGTGGTGGTAAGTCATTCCAAATTTTGGCTGCACTGTATTTGAACGAGCCTTTATAGCTAGTTGTCTTATGTGCTGGTATACTACCATTGGATGCGTCCAAGATAACCTGCGTATCATGATAACATCGAAACCAGTATAATAATTTTATTAATTTATTTTATTTTATTGAGTAAAGGAAACAAACAGTACTTAATTATTACACAAAGGTATGAGTACATTTAAAACAGCACTTAAACCAGTGAAGTTTCCAAAAACAATAATTATATTCTAATTTGCCTGTCGGTATTGGCAAATGAGTTAACAAATTTGGATATCAGGATTAAAGAGATGTACATACAAATACTAGGTGCGTCACGGCACACCTTACAAAAAGACTGCTGCTAGTCAGTCAGTTTTTTGTTGTAACAATTAGTAACTCTAACAAGAAACCTATCTATAGAGCCAACTGTGCGAGCAAATGGTACGTTAAAGGATCATGATAGGACCAATACCATAGGAAACAAGTTTATTTAGCAAGTGTGTATGGTTCACTTTATCAAAAGCACTAGTGAAATCCGTGTAAACAGCGTCAATTTGCTTACCCCTATCTAATTCCTGGGCTAAATCCGTAACAAAACAATCTAAGTTAGTCTGTACAGAGCGACCTGGCCTAAATCCATGTTGATGGGGTGAAATATACTTATCAATATAACGGGTTAGAATAGGATGCAAAAGTGATTCAAATAGTTTTGAAAGGCAAGATAAGATTGCAATCAGTCTATAATTTTTTTTTATCGCGTCTTGGTTGCCCTTTTTAAACACCGGGACAATGCGCGCCTTCTTCCACTCTGATGGGAATGTACCTTTCTCTAGTGAATGATTGGAAATAATAGTAACAAGCCCAGCCAAAAAAGATGCATTACGCTTAAAAGAGATGGGAGGGATAGAATTTAGACCTGCACCTTTATTCGCGTTTAGATGTTTAAGTTTGTAGAATACATACAATGTGCTAAATTGAATATTACCTGGAAAACAATCAATAGTACTTGAGTATACAGTTTGTAAGCAGGAAGCGTCTGCATTATTGGTCTTTGAAAATACGGAAGAGAAATGTGTTGCGAATAAATTAGCAATATCGGATCAATTTTCGGAATAGACCTCATTTAAATGCAAACAAGAAGGATAAGAAGAATCGTTACTTCGCTTATTCTTGATAAATTGCCCGAAAAATTTAGTCTTTAGTTATAGGTAATTCGATTTTATGTTTGTAATTAGTGTAACATCGGTTAAACAATTGTATACATCTAGCTCGTAGTAATTCGAATTCCATTTTATCTAGAGGGTTGTCATATTTGTGATACCTCAATCTGCATTTATTTTTTTTCGGCTAATAACCTTATTAGTGGATATGTGTACCATGATGGAAATTTAGCTTTTTCACTGGTATGTATATTGGTACATACTTTTCACCAATATCATTCAAAATAATATAGAATTTGGAAACCATGTCATCTACCGCACAACAGTTTGAAAACTCTAAGTTCCAGTCGATACTCTCTAACGTCTCAACTATAGAATCATAATCATCTTTGAAATAATTGTATTTGGCGCTGCCCTTATTGTGTAGCTTTGTAATCTTTGAATTTGATATACTGTACAAGAGATGTGGATGGTGATTATCCATCTTACTCAAAAGATGTAATGGTTCACTTACCTTACTGTTGGGTATTGTGCTTAAAATCAAATCAAGTATTGTACCGTTGCTGTTAGTTATATGATTAAATTGTTGTAATTACCGTTAGTAGCTATGAAGTCAACGAGGTCGCATTCAATTTTATTATTGAAATTGCGTGGCACCAAAATACCAACATCAAAAGAAACAAAAACAAAAACAAAAACAAAAACAAAAACGAAAACGAAAACGAAAACGAAAACGAAAACGAAAACGAAAACGAAAACGAAAACGAAAACGAAAACGAAAACGAAAACGAAAACGAAAACGAAAACGAAAACGAAAACGAAAACGAAAACGAAAACGAAAACGAAAACGAAAACGAAAACGAAAACGAAAACGAAAACGAAAACGAAAACGAAAACGAAAACGAAAACGAAAACGAAAACGAAAACGAAAACGAAAACGAAAACGAAAACGAAAACGAAAACGAAAACGAAAACGAAAACGAAAACGAAAACGAAAACGAAAACGAAAACGAAAACGAAAACGAAAACGAAAACGAAAACGAAAACGAAAACGAAAACGAAAACGAAAACGAAAACGAAAACGAAAACGACAACGACAACGACAACGACAACGACAACGACAACGACAACGACAACGACAACGACAACGACAACGACAACGACAACGACAACGACAACGACAACGACAACGACAACGACAACGACAACGACAACGACAACGACAACGACAACGACAACGACAACGACAACGACAACGACAACGACAACAACAACAACAACAACAACGAGTTAGGTCAACGAGTTAGGTCAACGAGTTAGGTCAACGAGTTAGGTCAACGAGTTAGGTCAACGAGTTAGGTCAACGAGTTAGGTCAACGAGTTAGGTCAACGAGTTAGGTCAACGAGTTAGGTCAACGAGTTAGGTCAACGAGTTAGGTCAACGAGTTAGGTCAACGAGTTAGGTCAACGAGTTAGGTCAACGAGTTAGGTTAGGTTAGGTTAGGTTAGGTTAGGTTAGGTTAGGTTAGGTTAGGTTAGGTTAGGTTAGGTTAGGTTGGGGTGCGAAGTCAGGAAACCTCCACGTGGTGCACCCTGGGCAACGGCGGTCACGGATGAAGACGGTTTCGAATTTTCGTCTGCTTTCATCCGTGACCACGGCTAATATCCTGACGAGGTCGGTTGGCAGTCGTCGCGTGTTGTGGCGGCTGTCGTCCAGTTGGGGGGGTTTATTGGGCCACCTTCAGGTTCTGTCCTGAGGGTGTCGGCGGGCTCGGTGTGCGCTCATCCCGCCGCCGAGCAGGCAGTGGAGGGGATCCTCTCCTTCACTGTCGCCGTCGAATATCGTAATCCGGTCTCGGAGGTCTGTGGTCATGTCTCGCGCTTCGACCGGACCGAGGGTCTTGGCTTAACCGCCCGGACCGCGAGGGAGAAAACCTCTATAAAAAGTTACCCCGAATCCCAAGCGGCGGCGCACCGCGAGGGGATGCATGGCCGATGGGTAGTTCGGTCTCTAGTGCGACCCCCGTCGGAGTACCAGCCGACACTCCGGCGGGTTACACCATAGGCTTACCCAGCTACAGGGGGCTCTGGCTGGGCGGACCATTTATTTCCCCCACACTCGTGGGATCAAGATGAAATTGACATATCCTAAAAACAAAAAAATTCCTGTTGTGTTGGTGGAGAAAATTTCTTCTGCGGAGGCCGCTCGCGACCTACCGCAGACAGAGTTAGATGGGCCTCGGCCCACTAAAAAGGCGGTTGCCCGGACTGCGTCACCGGTCTTGGCTACCGACGTGGAGATTGAATCGCGGTGTTCATCATCGCGGTCCAAGAGAGGTCGTAGACCCGAAATGGAGGTCTCTTCCTCTGATGAGAGTGACCTAGAGCCGGCGCAGAAAGTGATTAGGGCTAGCGCTGACCCTGAGAAGGTCGTCGAGGTGCCAGATGATCAGCTGGGCTGGCACCTGCGTCTGGCGGCAGAAATACGGGACGTGTCCCATAGGTCAGGCAATCTGAAGGGCACGTTCCAACAGAGGCTGATTATGGCGGCCAATGAATTGGCAGCGAGGGCAGGAGAAACTCCCTCGGCTGAGGTAGCCAGACTTGAGGCTGAGAAGAAGGCGATGGCGGCAGAGATTGCCCAGCTGAAGGCGGCTCAGGCCGCGCAAGGTAAAGCTCTGGAGGAGGTGCTGGCGACGGTGAGGTCCCTTAGGGGATCGCAGCCGTCGCCCACATATGGGAGAGGGGACGGCTCGGACGGGCGTCTTGAGGAGTTTGAGTCCAGACTCCTCAACATCCTGGACGCCCGCCTCGCAGCGTTTTCATTGCGGCTGCCACCCGAGCCAATCATCCGGCCACCTCTGGCTGCCGACAAGGCCAGAGCTCGAGTGGAAAATTGGCCCCCTCTGCCACCTATTGCAGTCGCTGGGCCATCTCATGCGCCGCCTGCTGCTATTGTCCTGCCACCGTCGTCGAAAGGAAAGGGAAAGGGAAAGAAAACTGTCCTGCCCACCCCAGTCGCTGCCCCACGGCCTGTCACTGCCGCCGCTTCCCGGCCCGCCTCGGCCAAGCCCGCTCCAGTGGCTGCGCCAAGGAAACTTCCCCCCCAGCAAACTGCACGCAAGGGGGGAAATAAAAAGAAGAGCGTCCCAATTCTGGCCCAGCCGGTCCCGGCGCCTCGTCCCCTGCCACCAGCCCCTACGTCTGTAGACGAGGGATGGACAACGGTGGTGCGGAAGGGGTCGAAGAAGAAGCAGAAGAGCTCCCAGTCCGTGTCGGTTGCTCCAGTGCCGACACCGCGGCCTCAAGCTCAACAGCATAAGCCGGAGCCGAAAATCCGCCTGCCCCGCAAGGCCGCAGTCACCGTAACGGTGTCGCCTGAGGGGCTGGCGAACGGCATTACCTATGCCCAGGTCCTGAAGGAGGTGTTATTAAACGTGCGTTTATCAGACCTGGGCATAGCGGAGATGAGCGCCCGGCTTATGGCCACTGGCGGGTACCTCTATGAGGTACCCGGACCGGAGACAGAGGCGAGGGCCGATACCCTCGCCGATAGGATGCGGGCCGTGTTCCGCGGGACGGTGCTGGAGAGCGTAGTCCGCATCTCCCGCCCTTGCAAGACCGCGGAACTACGGATCTCCGGGTTAGACGCGTCCGCTGACCCGGAGATGGTATCGACGGCCCTCGCACAGGCGGGAGGATGCAAAGTGGATGATATTAAGGTCGGGGAGATCCGCCCCGACCGTTCAGGCCTTGGCGCGGCATGGGTGCGGTGCCCCGCCAAGGCCGCTGAGAAAGTGATCAGGACAGGACGCGTCCTGATCGGATGGGTGTCGGCGCGGGTCCAGCTCCTTGAGCCTAGGCCCATGCGGTGCTTCCGCTGCCTTTTCAGAGGGCACGTGCGGAGGCACTGCACGGATGAGTGTGACCGCAGCGATTTCTGCTATCGCTGCGGTCAAGCGGGCCACAAGGCCAAGGAGTGCTCCGCGGAGCCGCACTGCACGATCTGTGCAGGTGCAGGCAGACCCGCGGGGCACCAGGTGGGCGCCAAGGCCTGTGTTGCCTCCGCCCGTCCCCGTCGTGGTAATCGCGGCCGGGGCGCGGCGGTTGTGACGCGGCCCGACCCGTCCACCCGCGCCGCACCAATGGAGATCGCCCATTAATATGGCGCAACGATTCCTCCAGGCGAATATTAACCACTGCGCCAGGGCCCAAGACTTATTGGTCCAAAGCCTTGCGCAGTGGTCGATACAAGTGGCTGTGGTCTCCGAGCCGTATTTTGTTCCCCCCAGGGACGACTGGGCAGGGGACCTGGACGGCTCGGTGGCCGTCATCACCCGCGGCGCTGCCGGCTCCCCGCCCTTCGAAAAAGTAGCGAAGGGCTCGGGATGTGTGGCAGTTCTGTTGGGGGAAGTGTGGATTGTGGGAGTGTATTTTTCCCCCAACAGATCCCAGCCTGAGTTTGAGCATTTCCTCACTCGGCTGGGAGCCCTGGTGGTGCAAGGCAGTCAGCCTCGCCCCGTCCTCGTCGCCGGCGACTTCAACGCCAAGTCCTTGGCTTGGGGTTCGTCGGTGACTGACGCGCGGGGCGGGGCCCTGGAGGAATGGGCGATCTCGTCCGGCTTGGCCGTCGTGAATCGCGGGACGGCGGACACGTGCGTGAGGCATAACGGCGGTTCGGTGGTGGACATAACGTTCGCCACCCCGGCCCTAGCCCGCCGTGTCCGGGACTGGAGGGTCCTGGTGGGCGAGGAGACGTTGTCGGATCACCGATATATTCGGTTCGACGTCGCCTCGTCCCCAACCACCCGGTCGGGTGGGGGACCGACCGTCCCGCGGTCGGACGGCCCACGCTGGGCTGTTAGTCGCCTCGACGTTGAGGCCCTGAAGGAGGCCGCTCTGGCCCAGGCGCTGGTGCCCGTGCCGGACGGGCCGGTACGGGTCGACGAGGAGGCGGTGTGGTTCGGGGCGGCGATGTCGCGCGTCTGCGACGCAGCCATGCCCCGGGTCCGACGCCTCCCGGAGAAGCGCCAGGTGTTCTGGTGGTCGGCGGAGCTCACGCGGCTGCGCGCGTCCTGCGTTGCCGCCCTCCGCCAGCTGTCCAGACACCGTCGTCGCCGGATTCGTCTTCCCGGCGACGAGGACCAGGAGCGGCTGCTTCACGGCCTCCACAGGGAGGCTAAGAGAGCGCTGCACGTGGCCATAGCGAGGGCAAAGTCTGCGGCTCAAACTGAGTTCCGGAGTACTCTCGACAGCGACCCGTGGGGGCGTCCATACCGTGTGGCGTTGAGAAAGCTCCGCCCATGGGCGCCCCCGCTGACGCAGAGTCTCCGGGGCGACCTCGTTCAGGAGGTCGTCGCGACTTTGTTCCCGGCCACGGAGGATGTCACTCCTCCACCGATGGCGTCGCGTTCGTCGACGCCATCGTCGTTGGATTCGGCAAGGGTTATTTCGGAGGTTTCACCCGAGGAAATGAGGGTGGCGGTGCTTCGGCTGCGGGGCAAGAAAACCGCCCCGGGTCTCGACGGTATCCCCGGACGCGCATGGGTGTTAGCCGTCGAGCACCTGGGGGCGAGGCTCCGCGGCCTTTTCTCCGCGTGCATGGAGCAGGGCCAGTTTCCATCCCGGTGGAAAACCGGCAAGCTGGTCCTGCTCAAGAAGGACGGTCGACCCGCAGAGTCGCCATCGGCCTACCGGCCCATCGTGTTGCTCGACGAGGTCTGCAAGTTGTTTGAGCGGATTGTCCATGCTCGCCTCGTCGAGCACCTTGAGGGGGCCGGGCCGGACCTGTCAGACAGCCAATTTGGGTTCCGGCATGGCCGATCGACAGTTCATGCGATTCTGCGGGTGAAGGCGCACGCGGAGGATGCAGTTGCGCGGGGTGAGGTGGTGGTGGCGGTGTCGCTCGACATCGCCAACGCATTCAACACCTTGCCCTGGGGCTGCATTCATGAAGCACTGCGGTACCACATGGTGCCACTTTACTTGCGGCGTCTGGTGCATTCTTACCTATCTTCTAGGTATGTAATGTATCCGGGCGCCGATGGGTGGCACCGGAGGGCTATGTCTGCCGGTGTTCCACAGGGTTCAGTTCTGGGCCCACTACTGTGGAACATCGGCTACGATTGGGTCCTCCGTGGTACCAACCCCCGAGGCGTTGCTGTCGTCTGTTACGCGGACGACACCCTGGTGACAGCGACGTCGGGCACTTTCGAGGATGCCATCCTGCTCGCCTCGTCCGCTACCGAAGACGTGGTGGGCAGGATTCGGCGACTGGGCCTCTCGGTGGCCCTGAACAAAACCGAGGCCTTATGTTTCCACGGGCCTCGGCGTGGGCCACCAGCAGGGGCCCACATCACTGTGGAGGGGGTGCGGATTCCCATCGGCACTACTATGAAGTATTTAGGTTTGATTTTAAGTAGCCGGTGGGACTTCCGCGCCCATTTTGAGAAGTTGTCGCCGAAATTGGTGCGGGCAGCGGGCGCGCTTGGGAGCCTGCTGCCGAACCTCGAAGGTCCCGGTAACCCTTGCCGGAGTCTGTACGCCGGAGTCGTGCGGTCCATGGCCCTGTACGGTTCACCCGTATGGGCCGGGTCCCTGAATGCCCGCTGTGTCGCCTTGCTGCGCAAACCGCAGCGTCTGGTGGCGCAGCGGATCATCAGGGGCTACCGCACGGTCTCTCACGAGGCGGCCTGCGTGTTGGCCGGCACTCTCCCTTGGGACTTGGATGCCCGGTCCCTCTCGTCAGCGTTCCACTGGCGGGAGGGGGCGTCCGATCATCATCGAGCGAGGCTTGCCCCGAGGGAGATTGCGGCCAGGTTCCGCAGAGCCGCCGTGGAGGAGTGGCATGCCAGGCTGGAGAGCCCGAGTTCGGGCTTGAGGACCGTCGCGGCAGTGCGACCTGTCCTCGAACAGTGGCTGGACAGGCGCCACGGTGCGCCTACGTTCCGGCTGACACAGGTACTGACGGGGCACGGGTGTTTTGGTGCGTACCTGTGTCGCATAGCCGGGAAGGAGGCGTCCGCCGTGTGCCACCACTGTGGCAACTGCCGCGAGGACACGGCCCAACACACTCTGGAGGAGTGCCCAGCCTGGGTGGAGGAGCGCAGCGCTCTCACAGCAGTCGTCGGAGGCGACCTCTCGCTGCCGGCCGTGGTGTCCGCCATGGTCGGCAGCCGGGGGTCATGGCGTGCGACGGTCTCCTTCTGCGAGCGCGTCATCTCGCAGAAGGAGAGCGCCGAGCGGGATCGTGAGCAGAACGATCCCGCCCGCCGCCAAAGGAGACGAAGGAGACGTCGGGTGGACGACTGACCGGCGTCTCCCGCCCTGTGGAATGGGGGCGTTTGGAGAATTCCACCACGGTATCCCCTGCCTGTCGTAAGAGGCGACTAATAGGGGCCTTCCGGGGTCGCGGGCGCGCAGCGGGGGGCTGTGCGCCCCTTTTAGTACTTTTGTACATGCGGCCCCGGGACGGACGGCAGCACGGACGGTCGGCCTCGTGCTGCCGTAGACGCCGAGGGCGTCCTTCGGCGGCGGGGGCTTCTGAGCCCCCCCCAAATCGGAGACGGGCCGCAAGGCGGCACCGCGCAGGGGCGGTTCCGGTAGCAATCCGAGGCTATCTCTGGATACCCCGGGACCGCCCCACTAAAGCGCCGAAGAAGGCCACCGCGGGGTTTTTAGTCGGTATTGCCGGTGTAGGGTGTATATATTGTTAGGGACTCGGCCCAGCGTCGCCCGGATGTCGACCATCTCTCCCGGGCATCACGGCGCTGGGTCGTAAGGCCGGCGAACCCGACATACCCGCCGCGTCCACCCCCCCGGGCGCGGCGGCAGTGGTAAAACACTTTTCCCCGCGACAAAAAAAAAAAAAAAAAAAAAAAAAAAAAAAAAAAAAAAAAAAGGTTAGGTTAGGTTAGGTTAGGTTGGGGTGCGAAGTCAGGAAACCTCCACGTGGTGCACCCTGGGCAACGGCGGTCACGGATGAAGACGGTTTCGAATTTTCGTCTGCTTTCATCCGTGACCACGGCTAATATCCTGACGAGGTCGGTTGGCAGTCGTCGCGTGTTGTGGCGGCTGTCGTCCAGTTGGGGGGGTTTATTGGGCCACCTTCAGGTTCTGTCCTGAGGGTGTCGGCGGGCTCGGTGTGCGCTCATCCCGCCGCCGAGCAGGCAGTGGAGGGGACGCTCTCCTTCACTGTCGCCGTCGAATATCGTAATCCGGTCTCGGAGGTCTGTGGTCATGTCTCGCGCTTCGACCGGACCGAGGGTCTTGGCTTCACCGCCCGGACCGCGAGGGAGAAAACCTCTATAAAAAGTTACCCCGAATCCCAAGCGGCGGCGCACCGCGAGGGGATGCATGGCCGATGGGTAGTTCGGTCTCTAGTGCGACCCCCGTCGGAGTACCAGCCGACACTCCGGCGGGTTACACCATAGGCTTACCCAGGTACAGGGGGCTCTGCCTGGGTGGACCTCTTATTTCCCCCATACTCGTGGGATCAAGATGAAATTGACTTATCCTAAAAACAAAAAAAATCCTGTTGTGTTGGTGGAGAAAATTCCTTCTGCGGAGGCCGCTCGCGACCCACCGCAGAAAGAGTTAGATGGGCCTCGGCCCACTAAAAAGGCGGTTGCCCGGACTGCGTCACCGGTCGTGGCTCCCGAATTAGATGCTGGATCGCGGTGTTCATCATCGCGGTCCAAAAGAGGTCGTAGATCTGAAATGGAGGTCTTTTCCTCCGATGAAAGTGACTCAGAGCCAGCGCAAAAGGTGACTAAGGCTAGCGCTGACTCTGAGAAAGTTGTTGAGGTGCCAGATGATCAGCTAGGCTGGCACCTGCGTCTGGCGGCGGAAATACGGGACGTGTCCCATAGGTCGGGCAATTTGAAGGGCACGTTCCAACAGAGGCTGATTATGGCGGCCAATGAATTGGCAGCGAGGGCAGGAGAAACTCCCTCTGCTGAGGTAGCCAGACTTGAGGCTGAGAAGAAGGCGATGGCGGCAGAGATTGCCCAGCTGAAGGCGGCTCAGGCCGCGCAAGGCAAAGCTCTGGAGGAGGTGCTGGCGACGGTGAGGTCCCTTAGGGGATCGCAGCCGTCGCCCACATATGGGAGAGGGGACGGCTCGGACGGGCGTCTTGAGGAGTTTGAGTCCAGACTCCTCAACATCCTGGACGCCCGCCTCGCAGCGTTTTCATTGCGGCTGCCACCCGAGCCAATCATCCGGCCACCTCTGGCTGCCGACAAGGCCAGAGCTCGAGTGGAAAATTGGCCCCCTCTGCCACCTATTGCAGTCGCTGGGCCATCTCATGCGCCGCCTGCTGCTGTTGTCCTGCCACCGTCGTCGAAAGGAAAGGGAAAGGGAAAGAAAACTGTCCTGCCCACCCCAGTCGCTGCCCCACGGCCTGTCACTGCCGCCGCTTCCCGGCCCGCCTCGGCCAAGCCCGCTCCAGTGGCTGCGCCAAGGAAACTTCCCCCCCAGCAAACTGCACGCAAGGGGGGAAATAAAAAGAAGAGCGTCCCAATTCTGGCCCAGCCGGTCCCGGCGCCTCGTCCCCTGCCACCAGCCCCTACGTCTGTAGACGAGGGATGGACAACGGTGGTGCGGAAGGGGTCGAAGAAGAAGCAGAAGAGCTCCCAGTCCGTGTCGGTTGCTCCAGTGCCGACACCGCGGCCTCAAGCTCAACAGCATAAGCCGGAGCCGAAAATCCGCCTGCCCCGCAAGGCCGCAGTCACCGTAACGGTGTCGCCTGAGGGGCTGGCGAACGGCATTACCTATGCCCAGGTCCTGAAGGAGGTGTTATTAAACGTGCGTTTATCAGACCTGGGCATAGCGGAGATGAGCGCCCGGCTTATGGCCACTGGCGGGTACCTCTATGAGGTACCCGGACCGGAGACAGAGGCGAGGGCCGATACCCTCGCCGATAGGATGCGGGCCGTGTTCCGCGGGACGGTGCTGGAGAGCGTAGTCCGCATCTCGCGCCCTTGCAAGACCGCGGAACTACGGATCTCCGGGTTAGACGCGTCCGCTGACCCGGAGATGGTATCGACGGCCCTCGCACAGGCGGGAGGATGCAAAGTGGATGATATTAAGGTCGGGGAGATCCGCCCCGACCGTTCAGGCCTTGGCGCGGCATGGGTGCGGTGCCCCGCCAAGGCCGCCGAGAAGGTGATCAGGACAGGGCGCATCCTGATCGGATGGGTGTCGGCGCGGGTCCAGCTCCTTGAGCCTAGGCCCATGCGGTGCTTCCGCTGCCTTTTCAGAGGGCACGTGCGGAGGCACTGCACGGATGAGTGTGACCGCAGCGATTTCTGCTATCGCTGCGGTCAAGCGGGCCACAAGGCCAAGGAGTGCTCCGCGGAGCCGCACTGCACGATCTGTGCAGGTGCAGGCAAACCCGCGGGGCACCAGGTGGGCGCCAAGGCCTGTGTTGCCTCCGCCCGTCCCCGTCGTGGTAATCGCGGCCGGGGCGCGGCGGTTGTGACGCGGCCCGATCCATCCACCCGCGCCGCACCAATGGAGATCGCCCATTAATATGGCGCAACGATTCCTCCAGGCGAATATTAATCACTGCGCCAGGGCCCAAGACTTATTGGTCCAAAGCCTTGCGCAGTGGTCGATACAAGTGGCTGTGGTCTCCGAGCCGTATTTTGTTCCCCCCAGGGACGACTGGGCAGGGGACCTGGACGGCTCGGTGGCCGTCATCACCCGCGGCGCTGCCGGCTCCCCGCCCTTCGAAAAAGTAGCGAAGGGCTCGGGATGTGTGGCAGTTCTGTTGGGGGAGGTATGGATTGTGGGAGTGTATTTTTCCCCCAACAGATCCCAGCCTGAGTTTGAGCACTTCCTCACTCGGCTGGGAGCCCTGGTGGTGCAAGGCAGTCAGCCTCGCCCCGTCCTCGTCGCCGGCGACTTCAACGCCAAGTCCTTGGCTTGGGGCTCGTCGGTGACTGACGCGCGGGGCGAGGCCCTGGAGGAATGGGCGATCTCGTCCGGCTTGGCCGTCGTGAATCGCGGGACGGCGGACACGTGCGTGAGGCATAACGGCGGTTCGGTGGTGGACATCACATTCGCCACCCCGGCCCTAGCCCGCCGTGTCCGGGACTGGAGGGTCCTGGTGGGCGAGGAGACGTTGTCGGATCACCGATATATTCGGTTCGACGTCGCCTCGTCCCCAACCACCCGGTCGGGTGGGGGACCGACCGTCCCGCGGTCGGACGGCCCACGCTGGGCTGTTAGTCGCCTCGACGTTGAGGCCCTGAAGGAGGCCGCTCTGGCCCAGGCGCTGGTGCCCGTGCCGGACGGGCCGGTACGGGTCGACGAGGAGGCGGAGTGGCTCGGGGCGGCGATGTCGCGCGTCTGCGACGCAGCCATGCCCCGGGTCCGACGCCTCCCGGAGAAGCGCCAGGTGTTCTGGTGGTCGGCGGAGCTCACGCGGCTGCGCGCGTCCTGCGTTGCCGCCCTCCGCCAGCTGTCCAGACACCGTCGTCGCCGGATTCGTCTTCCCGGCGACGAGGACCAGGAGCGGCTGCTTCACGGCCTCCACAGGGAGGCTAAGAGAGCGCTGGCGAGGGCAAAGTCTGCGGCTCAAACTGAGTTCCGGAGTACTCTCGACAGCGACCCGTGGGGGCGTCCATACCGTGTGGCGTTGAGAAAGCTCCGCCCATGGGCGCCCCCGCTGACGCAGAGTCTCCGGGGCGACCTCGTTCAGGAGGTCGTCGCGGCTTTGTTCCCGGCCACGGAGGATGTCACTCCTCCACCGATGGCGTCTCGTTCGTCGACGCCATCGTCGTTGGATTCGGCAAGGGTTATTTCGGAGGTTTCACCCGAGGAAATGAGGGTGGCGGTGCTTCGGCTGCGGGGCAAGAAAACCGCCCCGGGTCTCGACGGTATCCCCGGACGCGCATGGGTGTTAGCCGTCGAGCACCTGGGGGCGAGGCTCCGCGGCCTTTTCTCCGCGTGCATGGAGCAGGGCCAGTTTCCATCGCGGTGGAAAACCGGAAAGCTGGTCCTGCTCAAGAAGGACGGTCGACCCGCAGAGTCGCCATCGGCCTACCGGCCCATCGTGTTGCTCGACGAGGTCTGCAAGTTGTTTGAGCGGATTGTCCATGCTCGCCTCGTCGAGCACCTTGAGGGGGCCGGGCCGGACCTGTCAGACAGCCAATTTGGGTTCCGGCATGGCCGATCGACAGTTCATGCGATTCTGCGGGTGAAGGCGCACGCGGAGGATGCAGTTGCGCGGGGTGAGGTGGTGGTGGCGGTGTCGCTCGACATCGCCAACGCATTCAACACCTTGCCCTGGGGCTGCATTCATGAAGCACTGCGGTACCACATGGTGCCACTTTACTTGCGGCGTCTGGTGCATTCTTACCTATCCTCTAGGTACGTAATGTATCCGGGCGCCGATGGGTGGCACCGGAGGGCCATGTCTGCCGGTGTTCCACAGGGCTCAGTTCTGGGCCCACTACTGTGGAACATCGGTTATGATTGGGTCCTCCGTGGTACCAACCCCCGAGGCGTCGCTGTCGTCTGCTACGCGGACGACACCCTGGTGACAGCGACGTCGGGTACTTTCGAGGATGCCATCCTGCTCGCCTCGTCCGCTACCGAAGACGTGGTGGGCAGGATTCGGCGACTGGGCCTCTCGGTGGCCCTGAACAAAACCGAGGCCCTATGTTTCCACGGGCCTCGGCGTGGGCCACCAGCAGGGGCCCACATCACTGTGGAGGGGGTGCGGATTCCCATCGGCACTACTATGAAGTATTTAGGTTTGATTTTGAGTAGCCGGTGGGACTTCCGCGCCCATTTTGAGAAGTTGTCGCCGAAATTGGTGCGGGCAGCGGGCGCGCTTGGGAGCCTGCTGCCGAACCTCGAAGGTCCCGGTAACCCTTGCCGGAGTCTGTACGCTGGAGTCGTGCGGTCGATGGCCCTTTACGGTTCACCCGTATGGGCCGAGTCCCTGAGTGCCCGATGCGTCGCCATGCTGCGCAAACCGCAGCGTCTGGTGGCGCAGCGGATAATCAGGGGCTACCGCACGGTCTCCCACGAGGCGGCCTGCGTGTTGGCCGGAACTCTCCCTTGGGACTTGGACGCCCGGTCCCTCTCGTCAGCGTTCCACTGGCGGGAGGGGGCGTCCCTTCATCGAGAGAGGCTTGCCCCGAGGGAGATTGCGGCCAGGTTCCGCAGAGCCGCCGTGGAGGAGTGGCATGCCAGGCTGGAGAGCCCGAGTTCGGGCTTGAGGACCGTCGCGGCAGTGCGACCTGTCCTCGAACAGTGGCTGGACAGGCGCCACGGTGCGCCTACGTTCCGGCTGACACAGGTACTGACGGGGCACGGGTGTTTTGGTGCGTACCTGTGTCGCATAGCCGGGAAGGAGGCGTCCGCCGTGTGCCACCACTGTGGCAACTGCCGCGAGGACACGGCCCAACACACTCTTCAGGAGTGCCCAGCCTGGGTGGAGGAGCGCAGCGCTCTCACAGCAGTCGTCGGAGGCGACCTCTCGCTGTCGGCCGTGGTGTCCGCCATGGTCGGCAGCCGGGGGTCATGGCGTGCGATGGTCTCCTTCTGCGAGCGCGTCATCTCGCAGAAGGAGAGCGCAGAGCGGGATCGTGAGCAGAACGATCCCGCCCGCCGCCAAAGGAGACGAAGGAGACGTCGGGTGGACGACTGACCGGCGTCTCCCGCCCTGTGGAATGGGGGCGTTTGGAGAATTCCACCACGGTATCCCCTGCCTGTCGTAAGAGGCGACTTATAGGGGCCTTCCGGGGTCGCGGGCGCGCAGCGGGGGGCTGTGCGCCCCTTTTAGTACTATTGTACATGCGGCCCCGGGACGGACGGCAGCACGGACGGTCGGCCTCGTGCTGCCGTAGACGCCGAGGGCGTCCTTCGGCGGCGGGGGCTTATGAGCCCCCCCAAATCGGAGACGGGCCGCCAGGCGGCACCGCGCAGGGGCGGTTCCGGTAGCAATCCGAGTCTATCTCCGGATACCCCGGGACCGCCCCACTCAAGCGCCGAAGAAGGCCACCGCGGGGTTTTTAGTCGGTATTGCCGGCGTAGGGTGTATATAGTGATAGGGACTCGGCCCAGCGTCGCCCGGATGTCGACCATCTCTCCCGGGCATCACGGCGCTGGGTCGTAAGGCCGGCGAACCCGACATACCCGCCGCGTCCACCCCCCCGGGCGCGGCGGCAGTGGTAAAACACTTTTCCCCGCGACAAAAAAAAAAAAAAAAAAAAAAAAAAAAAAAAAAAAAAAAAAAAAAAAAGGTTAGGTTAGGTTAGGTTAGGTTAGGTTAGGTTAGGTTAGGTTAGGTTAGGTTAGGTTAGGTTAGGTTAGGTTAGGTTAGGTTAGGTTAGGTTAGGTTAGGTTAGGTTAGGTTAGGTTAGGTTAGGTTAGGTTAGGTTAGGTTAGGTTAGGTTAGGTTAGGTTAGGTTAGGTTAGGTTAGGTTAGGTTAGGTTAGGTTAGGTTAGGTTAGGTTAGGTTAGGTTAGGTTAGGTTAGGGGTGCGAAGTCAGGAAACCTCCACGTGGTGCACCCTGGGCAACGGCGGTCACGGATGAAGACGGTTTCGAATTTTCGTCTGCTTTCATCCGTGACCACGGCTAATATCCTGGCGAGGTCGGTTGGCAGTCGTCGCGTGTTGTGGCGGCTGTCGTCCAGTTGGGGGGGTCATTGGGCCACCTTCAGGTTCTGTCCTGAGGGTGTCGGCGGGCTCGGTGTGCGCTCATCCCGCCGCCGAGCAGGCAGTGGAGGGGATGCTCTCCTTCACTGTCGCCGTCGAATATCGTAATCCGGTCTCGGAGGTCTGTGGTCATGTCTCGCGCTCCGACCGGACCGAGGGTCTTGGCTTCACCGCCCGGACCGCGAGGGAGAAATCCTCTATAAAAAGTTACCCCGAATCCCAAGCGGCGGCGCACCGCGAGGGGATGCATGGCCGATGGGTAGTTCGGTCTCTAGTGCGACCCCCGTCGGAGTAACGGCCGACACTCCGGCGGGTTACACCATAGGCTTACCCAGGTACAGGGGGCTCTGCCTGGGTGGACGGTTTATTTCCCCCACACTCGTGGGAACAATCATGAATTTGTCCAAACTTAATCAAAAAATACCCGTAGTGAGAGTGGAGAAGTTGCCAGGGTCCTCTTGTGACCCTGGTTGTTCGGAGGAGGTGCCGATGGAGGGAGTGGCGCAGGTCTCAGGCATCAAGTCTGAGGCCGGTGTCACTTCTTGCACAAAGAGGAGTCGCAGGGAACGGACGCAGTCCTTCTCTAGCGATAGCGACCAGGGGCCGGAGGCAAAGATGCGGCCACCTGACGAAGACGACGGTGAACCAGTGGAGTCCGTCGATGTGCCAGACGAAGAACCAGACTGGCACATGAGGCTAGCCGGGATTATACGGGAAGTGTCCCAGAAGTCGCGAAACATAAAAGGGACCTTCCAACAAAAACTAAACTCGGCGGCTAATGAGTTGGCGGCGAGATCTCGAGAGACGCCTTCCGCCGAGGTGGCACGCCTCGAATCTGAGAAGGCGGCGATGGCCAGGGAGATCGCCAAACTGAAAGCCGCTCAGGAGGCCCAGGGCAAAGCCCTTGAAGAAGTTTTGGCGGTGCTCAGGTCCCTGGGGGGGTCACAGCCGGAGGCAACAAGGCGCGAGAATTCAGGTACCGCGTTTGAGGAGTTCGAACGCCGGCTCCTCAACATCATTGACGCCCGCCTTGATGCGATGGCTATGAGGCTGCCGCCGGAGCCCATTACTCGGCCCCCTTTGGCTGGCGACCGTGCTAGAGGCCGGGTGGAAGAGTGGCCTTCTCTGCCGACCGTCGCGGGACCATCGAACGCACAGCCTGTCGTTGCCGGCCCGTCAGCTCCGTCAACGAAGGGAAAGGGCAAGGGCAAGAAAACGGCCCAGCCCACACCTGTTGCTGGCCCTCGGCCTGCGTCTGGTGCTGCACCTATTGTCGCAGCTCGGCCTTCTACGGCTGGACCCGTTCCGGTGGCTGCGCCGCGGAATATTCCCCCGCGGCCATCCACCGGCAAAGGAGGGAGCAAAAAGAAGGCGAAGGGTAGCTCGCCACCGACTCCGCCGATCCCGGCGCCACGTCCACCGCCGCCAGCACCCGCGGGCATGGAAGAGGGCTGGACGGTGGTGGTGAAGAAGAAAAAGGGGGCGAAAAAGAGCGCCACTCAAGCTGCATCTGCAGCCCCACAGTCGGTGGCTGGTGCCACATCAAAGCGGCCCCAGCCGCAACAGCGTCGGCAAGAACCGCCGAAGATTCGCCTGCCCCGAAAGGCGGCCGTCACAATTACTGTGTCGCCCGAGGGGTTGGCGAATGGCGTGACGTATGCCCAGGTTCTGCGCGAGGTGCTGGCGAATGTGCGCCTCGCCGACTTGGGCATCGGCGAGATGCAGGCTCGTCTCATGGCGACGGGCGGGTATTTGTACGAAGTACCCGGCCCCGAGACTGAGGCGAGGGCAGATACCCTCGCCGAACGGATGAGGGCCGTGTTCCGCGGGACGGAGTTAGAGAGTGCAGTGCGTATTTCCCGCCCCTGCAAGACCGCGGAACTGCGGGTGTCCGGGCTGGACGCGTCCGCCGACCCGGACATGATCGCGACGGCCCTCGTTAGTGCCGGCGGAGGTGCGAAAGAAGATTTTCAGGTCGGAGAGATCCGCTCCGACCGCTCGGGCCTTGGCGCGGTGTGGGTGCGTTGCCCCGCCAAGGCCGCAGACAGAATTATCAGGACAGGACGCGTCCTGATAGGTTGGGTGGCGGCGCGGGTCCAGCTGTTGGAGGCCAGGCCCATGCGGTGCTTCCGCTGCCTGTATAGAGGGCATGTGCGGAGGCACTGCAAAGACGAGCACGACCGTAGCGGGATCTGCTACCGCTGCGGTCAAACGGGCCACAAGGCCAAGGAGTGCTCCGCGGAACCGCACTGCACGATCTGTGCAGGTGCTGGCAAACCCGCGGGGCACCAGGTGGGCGCCAAAGCTTGCGTCGCCTCCGTCCGCCCTCGCCGCAGTAATCGCGGTCAGGGCGCGGCGGTTGTGACGCGGCCGGACCCGTCCCGCCGAGACGCACCGATGGAGATCGCCCATTAATATGGCGCAACGGTTCCTCCAGGCGAATATTAACCACTGCGCCAGGGCCCAAGACTTATTGGTCCAAAGCCTCGCGCAGTGGTCGATACAAGTGGCTGTGGTCTCCGAGCCTTATTTTGTTCCCCCCCGGGATGACTGGGCGGGGGACCTCGACAGCTCGGTGGCCATCATCACCAGGGGCGCAGCCGGCTCCCCGCCCTTCGAAAAAGTCGTGAAGGGCTCGGGATGCGTGGCGGTCCTGTTGGGGGGGGTTTGGGTCGTGGGAGTGTATTTCTCCCCCAACAGATCCCTGGCCGAGTTTGAGCACTTCCTCGCTCGGCTGGGGGCCCTGGTGGTGCAAGGCAGTCAGCCTCGCCCCGTCCTCGTCGCCGGCGACTTCAACGCCAAGTCCTTGGCTTGGGGTTCGTCGGTGACTGACGCGCGGGGCGAGGCCCTGGAGGAATGGGCGATCTCGTCCGGCTTGGCCGTCGCGAATCGCGGGACGGCGGACACGTGCGTGAGGCATAACGGCGGTTCGGTGGTGGACATCACGTTCGCCACCCCGGCCCTAGCCCGCCGTGTCCGGGACTGGAGGGTCCTGGTGGGCGAGGAGACGTTGTCGGATCACCGATACATTCGGTTCGACGTCGCCTCGTCCCCAACCACCCGGTCGGGTGGGGGACGGACCGTCCCGCGATCGGACGGCCCTCGCTGGGCAATTTGTCGCCTCGAAGTTGAGGCCCTGAAGGAGGCCGCTCTGGCCCAGGCGCTGGTGCCCGTGCCGGACGGGCCGGTACGGGTCGACGAGGAGGCGGAATGGCTCGGGGCGGCGATGTCGCGCGTCTGCGACGCAGCCATGCCTCGGGTCCGACGCCTCCCAGAGAAGCGCCAGGTGTTCTGGTGGTCGGCGGAGCTCACGCGGCTGCGCGCGTCCTGCGTAGTCGCCCTCCGCCAGCTGTCCAGGCACCGTCGTCGCCGGATCCGTCTTCCCGGCGACGAGGACCAGGAGCGGCTGCTTCACGGCCTCCACAAGGAGGCTAAGAGAGCGCTGCATGTGGCCATTGCGAGGGCAAAGTCTGCAGCTCAAACTGAGTTCCGGAGTACTCTCGACAGCGACCCGTGGGGGCGTCCGTACCGTGTGGCGTTGAGAAAGCTCCGCCCATGGGCGCCCCCGCTGACGCAGAGTCTCCGGGGCGACCTCGTCCAGGAGGTCGTCGCGGCTTTGTTCCCGGCCACGGAGGATGTCACTCCTCCACCGATGGCGTCGGGTTCGTCGACGCCATCGTCGTTGGATTCGGCAAGGGTTATCCCGGAGGTTTCACCCGAAGAAATGAGGGTGGCGGTGCTTCGGCTGCGGGGCAAGAAAACCGCCCCGGGTCTCGACGGTATCCCCGGACGCGCATGGGTGCTAGCCGTCGAGCATCTGGGAGCGAGGCTCCGCGGCCTATTTTCCGCGTGCATGGAGCAGGGCCACTTTCCGTCCCGGTGGAAAACCGGCAAGTTGGTCCTGCTCCAGAAGGAGGGTCGACCCGCAGAGTCGCCATCGGCCTACCGGCCCATCGTGTTGCTCGACGAGGTCTGCAAGTTGTTTGAGCGGATTGTCCATGCTCGCCTCGTCGAGCACCTTGAGGGGGCCGGGCCGGACCTGGCAGATTGCCAGTACGGGTTCCGGCAGGGCCGATCCACGGTCCACGCGATTCTGCGGGTCAAGGCGCACGCGGAGGATGCAGTTGCGCGGGGTGAGGTGGTGGTGGCGGTGTCGCTCGACATCGCCAACGCATTCAACACCTTGCCCTGGGGCTGCATTCATGAAGCACTGCGGTACCACGCGGTGCCGGCTTACCTGCGGCGCTTGGTGCACTCGTACCTGTCAAATCGGTACATAGTGTATCCGGGCGCCGCCGGCTGGCACCAGAGGGCCATGTCTTGCGGTGTTCCACAGGGCTCAGTACTGGGCCCGCTATTGTGGAACATCGGCTACGATTGGGTCCTCCGTGGTACCAACCCCCGGGGCGTCGCTGTCGTCTGCTACGCGGACGACACTTTGGTGACAGCGACGGCCGGTTCTTTCGAGGATGCCATCCTGCTCGCCTCCTCCGGTACCGAAGAGGTGGTGGGCAGGATTCGGCGACTGGGCCTCACGGTGGCCCTGAACAAAACCGAGGCCCTGTTCTTCCACGGGCCTCGGCGAGGGCCACCTGTAGGGGCCCATATCACAGTTGAGGGGGTGCGGATTCCCATCGGCTCTACAATGAAATATTTAGGGTTGATTCTGAATAGCCGGTGGGACTTCCGCGCCCACTTTGAGAAGTTGTCGCCGAAATTGGTGCGGGCAGCGGGCGCGCTTGGGAGCCTGCTGCCGAACCTCGAAGGTCCCGGTAACCCTTGCCGGAGTCTGTACGCAGGAGTCGTGCGGTCGATGGCCCTGTACGGTTCACCCGTATGGGCCGGGTCCCTGAATGCCCGCTGTGTCGCCTTGCTGCGCAAACCGCAGCGTCTGGTAGCGCAGCGGATCATCAGGGGCTACCGCACGGTCTCTCACGAGGCGGCCTGCTTGTTGGCCGGCACTCTCCCTTGGGACTTGGACGCCCGGTCCCTCTCGTCAGCGTTCCACTGGCGGGAGGGCGCGTCCGAACATCGAGAGAGGCTTGCCCCGAGGGAGATTGCGGCCAGGTTCCGCAGAGCCGCCGTGGAGGAGTGGCATGCCAGGCTGGAGAGCCCGAGTTCGGGCTTGAGGACCGTCGCGGCAGTGCGACCTGTCCTTGAACAGTGGCTGGACAGGCGCCACGGTGCGCCTACATTCCGGCTGACACAGGTATTGACGGGGCACGGGTGTTTTGGTGCATACCTGTGTCGAATAGCCGGAAAAGAGGCGTCCGCCGTGTGCCACCATTGTGGCAACTGCCGCGAGGATACGGCCCAACACACTCTGGAGGAGTGCCCAGCCTGGGTGGAGGAGCGCAGCGCTCTCACAGCAGTCGTCGGAGGCGACCTCTCGCTGCCGGCCGTGGTGTCCGCCATGGTCGGCAGCCGGAGGTCATGGCGTGCGACGGTCTCCTTCTGCGAGCGCGTCATCTCGCAGAAGGAGAGCGCCGAGCGGGATCGTGAGCAGAACGATCCCGCCCGCCGCCAAAGGAGACGAAGGAGACGTCGGGTGGACGACTGACCGGCGTCTCCCGCCCTGTGGAATGGGGGCGTTTGGAGAATTCCACCACGGTATCCCCTGCCTGTCGTAAGAGGCGACTTATAGGGGCCTTCCGGGGTCGCGGGCGTGCAGCGGGGGGCTGTGCGCCCCTTTTAGTACTTTTGTACATGCGGCCCCGGGACGGACGGCAGCACGGACGGTCGGCCTCGTGCTGCCGTAGACGCCGAGGGCGTCCTTCGGCGGCGGGGGCTTTTGAGCCCCCCCTTAAATGGAGACGGGCCGCAAGGCGGCACCGCGCAGGGGCGGTTCCGGTAGCAATCCGAGTCTATCTCTGGATACCCCGGGACCGCCCCACTCAAGCGCCGAAGAAGGCCACCGCGGGGTTTTTAGTCGGTACTGCCGGTGTAGGGTGTATATAGTGTTAGGGACTCGGCCCAGCGTCGCCCGGATGTCGAACATCTCTCCCGGGCATCACGGCGCTGGGTCGTAAGACCGGCGAACCCGACATACCCGCCGCGTCCACCCCCCCGGGCGCGGCGGCAGTGGTAAAACACTTTTCCCCGCGACAAAAAAAAAAAAAAAAAAAAAGGTTAGGTTAGGTTAGGTTAGGTTAGGTTGGGGTGCGAAGTCAGGAAACCTCCACGTGGTGCACCCTGGGCAACGGCGGTCACGGATGAAGACGGTTTCGAATTTTCGTCTGCTTTCATCCGTGACCACGGCTAATATCCTGACGAGGTCGGTTGGCAGTCGTCGCGTGTTGTGGCGGCTGTCGTCCAGGTGGGGGGGTTTATTGGGCCACCTTCAGGTTCTGTCCTGAGGGTGTCGGCGGGCTCGGTGTGCGCTCATCCCGCCGCCGAGCAGGCAGTGGAGGGGATCCTCTCCTTCACTGTCGCCGTCGAATATCGTAATCCGGTCTCGGAGGTCTGTGGTCATGTCTCGCGCTTCGACCGGACCGAGGGTCTTGGCTTAACCGCCCGGACCGCGAGGGAGAAATCCTCTATAAAAAGTCACCCCGAATCCCAAGCGGCGGCGCACCGCGAGGGGATGCATGGCCGATGGGTAGTTCGGTCTCTAGTGCGACCCCCGTCGGAGTACCAGCCGACACTCCGGCGGGTTACACCATAGGCTTACCCAGCTACAGGGGGCTCTGGCTGGGCGGACCATTTATTTCCCCCACACTCGTGGGATCAAGATGAAATTGACATATCCTAAAAACAAAAAAATTCCTGTTGTGTTGGTGGAGAAAATTTCTTCTGCGGAGGCCGCTCGCGACCTACCGCAGACAGAGTTAGATGGGCCTCGGCCCACTAAAAAGGCGGTTGCCCGGACTGCGTCACCGGTCTTGGCTACCGACGTGGAGATTGAATCGCGGTGTTCATCATCGCGGTCCAAGAGAGGTCGTAGACCCGAAATGGAGGTCTCTTCCTCTGATGAGAGTGACCTAGAGCCGGCGCAGAAAGTGATTAGGGCTAGCGCTGACCCTGAGAAGGTCGTCGAGGTGCCAGATGATCAGCTGGGCTGGCACCTGCGTCTGGCGGCAGAAATACGGGACGTGTCCCATAGGTCAGGCAATCTGAAGGGCACGTTCCAACAGAGGCTAATTATGGCGGCCAATGAATTGGCAGCGAGGGCAGGAGAAACTCCCTCGGCTGAGGTAGCCAGACTTGAGGCTGAGAAGAAGGCGATGGCGGCAGAGATTGCCCAGCTGAAGGCGGCTCAGGCCGCGCAAGGTAAAGCTCTGGAGGAGGTGCTGGCGACGGTGAGGTCCCTTAGGGGATCGCAGCCGTCGCCCACATATGGGAGAGGGGACGGCTCGGACGGGCGTCTTGAGGAGTTTGAGTCCAGACTCCTCAACATCCTGGACGCCCGCCTCGCAGCGTTTTCATTGCGGCTGCCACCCGAGCCAATCATCCGGCCACCTCTGGCTGCCGACAAGGCCAGAGCTCGAGTGGAAAATTGGCCCCCTCTGCCACCTATTGCAGTTGCTGGGCCATCTCATGCGCCGCCTGCTGCTATTGTCCTGCCACCGTCGTCGAAAGGAAAGGGAAAGGGAAAGAAAACTGTCCTGCCCACCCCAGTCGCTGCCCCACGGCCTGTCACTGCCGCCGCTTCCCGGCCCGCCTCGGCCAAGCCCGCTCCAGTGGCTGCGCCAAGGAAACTTCCCCCCCAGCAAACTGCACGCAAGGGGGGAAATAAAAAGAAGAGCGTCCCAATTCTGGCCCAGCCGGTCCCGGCGCCTCGTCCCCTGCCACCAGCCCCTACGTCTGTAGACGAGGGATGGACAACGGTGGTGCGGAAGGGGTCGAAGAAGAAGCAGAAGAGCTCCCAGTCCGTGTCGGTTGCTCCAGTGCCGACACCGCGGCCTCAAGCTCAACAGCATAAGCCGGAGCCGAAAATCCGCCTGCCCCGCAAGGCCGCAGTCACCGTAACGGTGTCGCCTGAGGGGCTGGCGAACGGCATTACCTATGCCCAGGTCCTGAAGGAGGTGTTATTAAACGTGCGTTTATCAGACCTGGGCATAGCGGAGATGAGCGCCCGGCTTATGGCCACTGGCGGGTACCTCTATGAGGTACCCGGACCGGAGACAGAGGCGAGGGCCGATACCCTCGCCGATAGGATGCGGGCCGTGTTCCGCGGGACGGTGCTGGAGAGCGTAGTCCGCATCTCCCGCCCTTGCAAGACCGCGGAACTACGGATCTCCGGGTTAGACGCGTCCGCTGACCCGGAGATGGTATCGACGGCCCTCGCACAGGCGGGAGGATGCAAAGTGGATGATATTAAGGTCGGGGAGATCCGCCCCGACCGTTCAGGCCTTGGCGCGGCATGGGTGCGGTGCCCCGCCAAGGCCGCTGAGAAAGTGATCAGGACAGGACGCGTCCTGATCGGATGGGTGTCGGCGCGGGTCCAGCTCCTTGAGCCTAGGCCCATGCGGTGCTTCCGCTGCCTTTTCAGAGGGCACGTGCGGAGGCACTGCACGGATGAGTGTGACCGCAGCGATTTCTGCTATCGCTGCGGTCAAGCGGGCCACAAGGCCAAGGAGTGCTCCGCGGAGCCGCACTGCACGATCTGTGCAGGTGCAGGCAAACCCGCGGGGCACCAGTTGGGCGCCAAGGCCTGTGTTGCCTCCGCCCGTCCCCGTCGTGGTAATCGCGGCCGGGGCGCGGCGGTTGTGACGCGGCCCGACCCGTCCACCCGCGCCGCACCAATGGAGATCGCCCATTAATATGGCGCAACGATTCCTCCAGGCGAATATTAACCACTGCGCCAGGGCCCAAGACTTATTGGTCCAAAGCCTTGCGCAGTGGTCGATACAAGTGGCTGTGGTCTCCGAGCCGTATTTTGTTCCCCCCAGGGACGACTGGGCAGGGGACCTGGACGGCTCGGTGGCCGTCATCACCCGCGGCGCTGCCGGCTCCCCGCCCTTCGAAAAAGTAGCGAAGGGCTCGGGATGTGTGGCAGTTCTGTTGGGGGAAGTGTGGATTGTGGGAGTGTATTTTTCCCCCAACAGATCCCAGCCTGAGTTTGAGCATTTCCTCACTCGGCTGGGAGCCCTGGTGGTGCAAGGCAGTCAGCCTCGCCCCGTCCTCGTCGCCGGCGACTTCAACGCCAAGTCCTTGGCTTGGGGTTCGTCGGTGACTGACGCGCGGGGCGGGGCCCTGGAGGAATGGGCGATCTCGTCCGGCTTGGCCGTCGTGAATCGCGGGACGGCGGACACGTGCGTGAGGCATAACGGCGGTTCGGTGGTGGACATAACGTTCGCCACCCCGGCCCTAGCCCGCCGTGTCCGGGACTGGAGGGTCCTGGTGGGCGAGGAGACGTTGTCGGATCACCGATATATTCGGTTCGACGTCGCCTCGTCCCCAACCACCCGGTCGGGTGGGGGACCGACCGTCCCGCGGTCGGACGGCCCACGCTGGGCTGTTAGTCGCCTCGACGTTGAGGCCCTGAAGGAGGCCGCTCTGGCCCAGGCGCTGGTGCCCGTGCCGGACGGGCCGGTACGGGTCGACGAGGAGGCGGTGTGGTTCGGGGCGGCGATGTCGCGCGTCTGCGACGCAGCCATGCCCCGGGTCCGACGCCTCCCGGAGAAGCGCCAGGTGTTCTGGTGGTCGGCGGAGCTCACGCGGCTGCGCGCGTCCTGCGTTGCCGCCCTCCGCCAGCTGTCCAGACACCGTCGTCGCCGGATTCGTCTTCCCGGCGACGAGGACCAGGAGCGGCTGCTTCACGGCCTCCACAGGGAGGCTAAGAGAGCGCTGCACGTGGCCATAGCGAGGGCAAAGTCTGCGGCTCAAACTGAGTTCCGGAGTACTCTCGACAGCGACCCGTGGGGGCGTCCATACCGTGTGGCGTTGAGAAAGCTCCGCCCATGGGCGCCCCCGCTGACGCAGAGTCTCCGGGGCGACCTCGTTCAGGAGGTCGTCGCGACTTTGTTCCCGGCCACGGAGGATGTCACTCCTCCACCGATGGCGTCGCGTTCGTCGACGCCATCGTCGTTGGATTCGGCAAGGGTTATTTCGGAGGTTTCACCCGAGGAAATGAGGGTGGCGGTGCTTCGGCTGCGGGGCAAGAAAACCGCCCCGGGTCTCGACGGTATCCCCGGACGCGCATGGGTGTTAGCCGTCGAGCACCTGGGGGCGAGGCTCCGCGGCCTTTTCTCCGCGTGCATGGAGCAGGGCCAGTTTCCATCCCGGTGGAAAACCGGCAAGCTGGTCCTGCTCAAGAAGGACGGTCGACCCGCAGAGTCGCCATCGGCCTACCGGCCCATCGTGTTGCTCGACGAGGTCTGCAAGTTGTTTGAGCGGATTGTCCATGCTCGCCTCGTCGAGCACCTTGAGGGGGCCGGGCCGGACCTGTCAGACAGCCAATTTGGGTTCCGGCATGGCCGATCGACAGTTCATGCGATTCTGCGGGTGAAGGCGCACGCGGAGGATGCAGTTGCGCGGGGTGAGGTGGTGGTGGCGGTGTCGCTCGACATCGCCAACGCATTCAACACCTTGCCCTGGGGCTGCATTCATGAAGCACTGCGGTACCACATGGTGCCACTTTACTTGCGGCGTCTGGTGCATTCTTACCTATCTTCTAGGTATGTAATGTATCCGGGCGCCGATGGGTGGCACCGGAGGGCTATGTCTGCCGGTGTTCCACAGGGTTCAGTTCTGGGCCCACTACTGTGGAACATCGGCTACGATTGGGTCCTCCGTGGTACCAACCCCCGAGGCGTTGCTGTCGTCTGTTACGCGGACGACACCCTGGTGACAGCGACGTCGGGCACTTTCGAGGATGCCATCCTGCTCGCCTCGTCCGCTACCGAAGACGTGGTGGGCGGGATTCGGCGACTGGGCCTCTCGGTGGCCCTGAACAAAACCGAGGCCTTATGTTTCCACGGGCCTCGGCGTGGGCCACCAGCAGGGGCCCACATCACTGTGGAGGGGGTGCGGATTCCCATCGGCACTACTATGAAGTATTTAGGTTTGATTTTAAGTAGCCGGTGGGACTTCCGCGCCCATTTTGAGAAGTTGTCGCCGAAATTGGTGCGGGCAGCGGGCGCGCTTGGGAGCCTGCTGCCGAACCTCGAAGGTCCCGGTAACCCTTGCCGGAGTCTGTACGCCGGAGTCGTGCGGTCCATGGCCCTGTACGGTTCACCCGTATGGGCCGGGTCCCTGAATGCCCGCTGTGTCGCCTTGCTGCGCAAACCGCAGCGTCTGGTGGCGCAGCGGATCATCAGGGGCTACCGCACGGTCTCTCACGAGGCGGCCTGCGTGTTGGCCGGCACTCTCCCTTGGGACTTGGATGCCCGGTCCCTCTCGTCAGCGTTCCACTGGCGGGAGGGGGCGTCCGATCATCATCGAGCGAGGCTTGCCCCGAGGGAGATTGCGGCCAGGTTCCGCAGAGCCGCCGTGGAGGAGTGGCATGCCAGGCTGGAGAGCCCGAGTTCGGGCTTGAGGACCGTCGCGGCAGTGCGACCTGTCCTCGAACAGTGGCTGGACAGGCGCCACGGTGCGCCTACGTTCCGGCTGACACAGGTACTGACGGGGCACGGGTGTTTTGGTGCGTACCTGTGTCGCATAGCCGGGAAGGAGGCGTCCGCCGTGTGCCACCACTGTGGCAACTGCCGCGAGGACACGGCCCAACACACTCTGGAGGAGTGCCCAGCCTGGGTGGAGGAGCGCAGCGCTCTCACAGCAGTCGTCGGAGGCGACCTCTCGCTGCCGGCCGTGGTGTCCGCCATGGTCGGCAGCCGGGGGTCATGGCGTGCGACGGTCTCCTTCTGCGAGCGCGTCATCTCGCAGAAGGAGAGCGCCGAGCGGGATCGTGAGCAGAACGATCCCGCCCGCCGCCAAAGGAGACGAAGGAGACGTCGGGTGGACGACTGACCGGCGTCTCCCGCCCTGTGGAATGGGGGCGTTTGGAGAATTCCACCACGGTATCCCCTGCCTGTCGTAAGAGGCGACTAATAGGGGCCTTCCGGGGTCGCGGGCGCGCAGCGGGGGGCTGTGCGCCCCTTTTAGTACTTTTGTACATGCGGCCCCGGGACGGACGGCAGCACGGACGGTCGGCCTCGTGCTGCCGTAGACGCCGAGAGCGTCCTTCGGCGGCGGGGGCTTCTGAGCCCCCCCCAAATCGGAGACGGGCCGCAAGGCGGCACCGCGCAGGGGCGGTTCCGGTAGCAATCCGAGGCTATCTCTGGATACCCCGGGACCGCCCCACTAAAGCGCCGAAGAAGGCCACCGCGGGGTTTTTAGTCGGTATTGCCGGTGTAGGGTGTATATATTGTTAGGGACTCGGCCCAGCGTCGCCCGGATGTCGAACATCTCTCCCGGGCATCACGGCGCTGGGTCGTAAGGCCGGCGAACCCGACATACCCGCCGCGTCCACCCCCCCGGGCGCGGCGGCAGTGGTAAAACACTTTTCCCCGCGACAAAAAAAAAAAAAAAACAAAAAAAAAAAAAAAAAAAAAAAAAAAAAAAAAGGTTAGGTTAGGTTAGGTTAGGTTAGGTTAGGTTAGGTTAGGTTAGGTTAGGTTAGGTTAGGTTAGGTTAGGTTAGGTTAGGTTAGGTTAGGTTAGGTTAGGTTAGGTTAGGTTAGGTTAGGTTAGGTTAGGTTAGGTTAGGTTAGGTTAGGTTAGGTTAGGTTAGGTTAGGTTAGGTTAGGTTAGGTTAGGTTAGGTTAGGTTAGGTTAGGTTAGGTTAGGTTAGGTTAGGTTAGGTTAGGTTAGGTTAGGTTAGGTTAGGTTAGGTTAGGTTAGGTTAGGTTAGGTTAGGTTAGGTTAGGTTAGGTTAGGTTAGGTTAGGTTAGGTTAGGTTAGGTTAGGTTAGGTTAGGTTAGGTTAGGTTAGGTTTTTTTTTTTTTTTTTTTTTTTTAATGTGGGGCGCTATGCCCCACTCTCGTTCCCCCTATCCAGGACAAGGGATATTTTTTAGGTTTCCTTTATTTGCAACTTTACAATTTTCTTACAGTATTAACTTAATCTATTTATCTATAAACATTTACTTACAGTACAATATCTAACATAAATCTATTTATCCTAATCCTTATTTCTATCTAATTCTTATTGCTACACTTATATAATATTAATTATAAAGCTAACAACAATTTTTACTTATTCCTATTTATACTTTTAACTGCTATGATTTTACAATATTTAATAAATTTATGTCTAGTATTTTTATCTTTAATTATCTTATTAATGTTTCCTATCGTTATGTCCATACCTATTTCTTCTTCCATATCATGTCGATCTTTGGCGTGGATGGGACACTCGGTGAGGAGGTGTGGGACCGTCTCCCGCAAATCAGGATCACATGGGCACGCCGGGCTCTCCTTGCACTTGAATCGGTTCAAGTACTCGGAGAACCCCCCGTGCCCCGTGAAGATTTGCGTGAGTAATGGGTCCAGGGCGATCTGCCTGACCACTCTGTGCGCATCGACTGCGTCGGGGAAAAACAGCTTCGTTATCGAAGCCGTCTCCCCTTCCGCGTATCTCCGGCTCCATTCGTCAATCGACTCCTGTCGGATCTGTCGTTTGACGAACGAAGCCGGACACCTGTCGTAGTGCGCACGAGTTTTCAGATGCAGTGCGGCCTCTTTAGCGAGCCCGTCGGCCCTCTCGTTCCCCTCCAGCCCCACGTGTGCCTTCACCCAGAAAAGTTTAATTTTCTGGGTGCGTTCCTCGGCTTGTTTAAGCAACTTATTAATTTCGAACGCTAAGGGGTGGAGGGACTCGCCGTTTGTGACGACTTCGAGGGCCGACCTGGCATCGCTAAAGATGCCGCACTCAGGAAGCCCGCGTCGGAGCGCCTCCTCGACAGCCTTTTTGAGGGCAAGAAGTTCCGCCTGGTAGACCGAGCAGTACGACTCCAGCTTCAGTTTTCTGGTACTCGTCTCGGCGGCGCCATTCCATATGGATAACGCCGCTCCGACTTTCCCATCAATCTTACTACCGTCGGTGAAGATGCTTAGACCTTCACCGACGTGCTGGGCCAGTTCTGCTCCGTCCACCAGGCATTGGAACGTCTCGCACCTCCGCTCCGCAGGATGTTGCAGGTCGACGAAGGCTACAGGCCTCTCCACCTCCCGATCACCCACCACCCGCTGAGAGTACCCCCTCTTGACCTCATAGAGTAGGGCGTTTTCCCTGACTCTTATATCAAGGGGGAGTATTCCCGCGAGCAGTAGGGTCGAGTGGAGGGAGACGGTCCTGTATGCCTTCGTCAACTTCTGCGCGAAGCTTCGCTGGATCGCTCCGAGCTGCTTCCTGATTCCCAATTTTTGGCTGGCGGGAGCCCACGCACTAGCCGCGTAGAGGATAACGGGCTCAACCGCCGCCGTGTAGATCGTCCTGATAACCTCTGGCCCCAACCCCCACTGGACTTTGGCTGACCTCGCGAGCTTCTTGTAGAGGCCAATGGCCTTGCCACAAGCCTGCGTCACGTGACTGTTAAAGGTCAGTTTCCGGTCTATTGTCAGGCCAAGCATTTTGATTTCGTTTGACAGACCAATGTCGACTCCGCCCATGTGCAGGATTGGGGTATCGTACTTTAATTTGTTGGTGATGACCATTGCCTTGGTCTTGTTAGGCGCAAATTTTAGTTTGTTTCGGATACCCCAATCCCGAACATAGGCTAGTGCCGCATTGGCCTGTCTTTGTGCTTCTCCCGTGGAATCCCCATCAAACACCAGGACGACATCATCGGCAAATGCCTGACAATAATCGCCCCGGCGCTCCAATCCCTGTAATAAGGGATCGAGAAGAAGATTCCACAGGATTGGCCCACCAACAGACCCCTGAACACAACCTTTAACAGTCTGTTTCGCACATTCGGCTCCCGCATATCGGACCCTGACCATCCGATCATCCAGATAGCTGGCGACCACCCTTCTGATGTTTGGTGGGCAGAGCTCCTCCGCCAATCGGACCTTTATTGCTGGCCACCAGGCGGCATCGAAGGCTCCCTCTATGTCTAGTGATATCAATATTATCACTTTCTTTTCTTTAAGTTTTGTTCTAATATGATTTATCAGGACATAGAGGGAGTCCTCGGTGCCCCTTTGTGGCATGAATCCGTATTGGCGGTTGCTCATCCTCGGGAGGATGTGCCATTTGAGTCTGCCCACCAGCATCTTCTCCAGTATCTTTCCCATCACTGGTAACAGTCCTATCGGTCGATGCGCTTTCGGAGCCGTGTAATCGTCTTTACCCGGCTTCCGAAGCACAACGACCGTGGCCTCTTTCCAAATTTTTGGAAAGTAGGCCAACTCTAGGCATTTGTTAGCCAGCGATAGGAAAGACGCCGGATCCTGGGCGATCGCCCGCGAACAGTCAGGCCATCCGACCCGGGTGCCTTCTTTGGATTGAAGGCCGCCGCCGCCGCCGAGAGCTCCCGCATTGTGAATGGTGGGTCATGTACCTCACCATGAACCCAGTCATTCGCACGCGTGGCTAGCTCTCTGGTGCGCCGGTGGTCCTCGTTATCTTCCTTGTGAGGGTCGTCCGGGTAGAAGGTCTCCGCAAGTAATCTTGCGGATTCCTCCGGACCCAATGTTTTGCCGTCCCTGACAAGGGGCTCGTCCTCGTGCCGCTTGGTCAGCCTGCCCAGTACGCGATATATCCCATCCCACACCCCTTCCTTGTCTTGTTTTCCACAAAACTCCTTCCAACTTTTGATTTGAGCTTTCTTCGCCTCTTCTTCATACTTGAGCTTTGCCTCCTTGTACTCTCTTATAACTTTTTCTTTCCTTACAGATGCTGCCCATCGAGTTCTGCGCTTCTTCCTCATCATCTCCTTCTTCAACCTGTCGAGCTCTTTGGACCACCAAGGTAAGTTAAATTTTTTGTTTCTATCTTTCTTTTTAGGTATAGTTTCTTCGCAAGTTTTAGTTACTATTTCTGTGTACTGTACTATCTTGTGTTCTAATTCTTCTGTGTTTTCTATCTTGTCTATCTCTGTTTTGTTTATTTTATGTTCTTCTATCAATTGTTTAAATGTGCTTTCAAATTCTCTCCAATTAGTTTTCCTTGTATTGTATACTCGTGTTGTCCTTTTTATTTTAATTCCTTGGTCTCTTTTAATTTTTAGTTTAAATAATATCGTGTTGTGGTCCGAACTCGTCAGGTCCTCTTTCACGGTCCAGTCTTCTATTTTGTCCAAGAGGTCGATCGAACAGGCGGTGATGTCCACCTGGCTGGAGTAGACCGTTCCTCCTCTTACGGTGAAGAACGTCGGCATATTGCCTTCGTTCAACACTTGGAGCCCCGTCTCGTCCAGCAAGCCGGACACCAACTCGCCTCTCCCATCGACCTCCCGGCTCCACCATAGGCTTTTTGCGTTGGCGTCCCCTCCTATTAACAGACCCCTCGGCCCCAGTCTTCCTGCAATATTCCTCAGTTGTTCGAGGTACTGGTCAATTGGCTGGTCCGGCTCGAAGTAAAACGAGACCACCACGATCTCCCAGGCAACGGAGCGGATTTTCACCACAACTATATTAGTTGTGGTGAATTCTGGACAGATCAAGGCATCCATATCGTCATCGAAGACTGCTATGGCTGCCTTGACATGTCCTTCCGTCCGGCCCGTGCATTGGAAGATCCTGACGGTCCCGTAGTCCTTCATCCGGCCAATTCCTCCGACGTACGGCTCCTGAATTAGGGCCACGGCCAACCGCTTTTCTGTTGCCTGCGCCATTAACTCTTGCGTGGCAAGGGCTTTTCTTTGCAAGTTGGCCTGTGCCACCAGGTATGGCCTTCCGTCGGAGTCAGGTGATGTTGAGCCCGAGGTTCCGGGGACCACCTTAGCAATAAGCTATGGCCGACCGCGCTAGCGCATCCCACTTTTTCCGCACCGGGCAGTCCTGACTGAATGCGTTATGCCTAATGTCTGCCATTTTGGCTTTTTGGCAGTTGCAGCATGTTGGTAATTCGGCTGCCATCCAGTCAGGACACTCCGCCTTCAGGTGCGGTCCCCCGCAGTGACTGCAGGCGTCCAGAGAGCCCCGGCAGAACCGCCTCCCATGGCCATAGCCCAAACATTTGGAACACTGGACCAGGGGAGACTGGTCCTCAACCCTGACCCTCTGGACGTCTACGTGCAGCGCGCCGACCTCGGTGAAGATTTGCCATATCTGTGGTGATACTTTAAGGATGATGTGGGCCATTAATGGGTTCCTTGCTCTTCTCCTATATTTAACTTCCATACGATCCTCTTCCTTTCCGATATTTTGTAGCAGGTGTTTATTCTGTACTCTGATGGCGCTGATAATTTCTTCATCCTTATGGAATTCTAGTACGTTCTTCATAATTAGCATGGGGTCTTTATTCCGAATTTCTTCCACCACCAATTCCTTCCCATCCTTTCTTATCTTTTCTTTGACTCTTTCTAGCTCTTTCTGATTTTCGAAACCTATAATCACCTTCCTGTCCTTGGCCTTCCGAATTCTGTCTATCCTTAGTCCTTCTTCTTTCGCATTTACCGCTATCCTTATTTTCTCCATCACTTCTTCTCCTGAACTTTCTTCATCCTTAGAAGAGATCTTAATCGAGTGCAACGCCTTCACTGCACCGGATTGCGTCGGGCGCAGTGAACCGGCTGTTACACTCGCGTAAGTCACTTTTTTCCATTCTTCCCTATTTCTTCCTATTTCCTCCTTCAATTTTTCCATTTCTTCCTTGTTATCTTGTAGCAATTTACAAACTTCATCCTTTTGCGTGTTTTCCTCTGTTTGTCTTCTTATCTCTTGTTGTAACTTTTCCATCTCTATTTTATTTTCTTTTAGCAGCCTTGCATGCTCTTCTAATTTGTCTATAAGTTCTTTCTCTTCTTGTCCTCTATTTAATTTGTCTTTTCCTTCACTTTCAGTTTCCCTTTCGTTGTCAATTTGCACTTTCTTAGTCATTTCCTTTCCTCTGTAGGGTTTCCCCTCTTCCGCATCCTTCACTAGTCTATACAGCCTTTCAGTCGCTTCCAAAACTTCCATTTTTATTTCAGTTTTCAAGTTTCTGCTATTGTTGATCTGTATTTGGGTCTTTGTGAGGCAGGCTTTGGCCTCTGATGTTCTGTTTTTGTATTCTGTGTTCTTGGGTGATTTGAATCCGGTGTTTGTGGGTACAGTACCACTTGTCGTGGGTTTGTTCGGAGCTGCTGTTGTGGTGGTTTTGGGTTTCTGTTTCACAGGCGCGGCGGTCTTCGGATCAAAGCAGGTATCCAGTTTTGATTCTATGCTCCGGCGCGCCTGTGCAACATTCATCCTGGTCTGCTCGAGTGGGCTAGTTTGGGGCGACCTTACGGTTGTTTTTGCGGGGGTTCGGAAGCCAAACATGTTTATTTATGGGGGGAACGCGTCAAGAGTATAAATATAAAAATTTTTGAACAAGTGTAAAGGGCTTGTTCACTATATGTCAATACGCTATATTGCGTTTAATAATCGTCAGGTATAATTGTCAGGTATGTATATAATTGTCGAGTATATCGAATGTGTCTATGTGGTACCCAATAGGAATATTATTAATTTATTTTGTTTTGTTACAGGTGCGGCAGTCTATTAATTTGTTCCGTAATTGAGGGTCTTCAGGATCGACGGGGTCAACTGGCAGCACCGGCAATCAACGTACCTGTACAGGTGATGTAAGGTAAGAGCAAAATACGAAAAATAATTTTTATCCTAGATATTCCTAAAAGTGGTGTCACCCTATTTCTAGGAGCGAGCCGATTACTTTGATACCTCACACGTGAGTGTAGAGCGTATACTTATCGAGATATTAGCAATTACTGTCTACAATGACTGGAAATCCACCTTAGCGATTGGAACCAGGGCGGGTGGGGGGGCAATTTTTTCGTTTTCTATGTGTCGCAGAGCGTCGAGCGATACGTCAAAAAACGCGGCTCGTCGCGGTCTAGACGAAACACAAAAGAACTGTGTAGCGGTCGATACAAAAAATTTGGAAAAAGTCCAAAAAACTGTCAAAATTTTGGAAAATAGTCAATTTTTAATGAATTTTTTGGGAAATTCAAAAATCCAAAAATGCCAAATTATACCCTTTCGTTGGTAGTATTTATAACACTGACCAGTAGGTAGACGTCTGATAGAGATTTTTTAAGAAATAGCCGAAAAACGAAAAAGTAAGCCGAACAATCGAAAGTATGCAAGAATTTACAAGTTTTCGGTGCGCCGCTTACGCAGAATTACCGTATCCGTTATTGTCAACAGAAATAAACGGTATACGAAAACAATTTGTGTAATTTTTGATGAAAAATGCCGAAAATTCACAAGTTTTTTGAAAAATTTCAGGATTTTTGAAAATTCAGGGATCCAGATATTGTCAAAATAATAGCCCTTAAAATTCCCTTCAATTTGATGTACCACACTATATAAAAATCTATAGTAAAATCAACGAAATTTCGAAATATCGATCAGGGGTTAGGTTAGGTTAGGTTAGGTTAGGTTAGGTTAGGTTAGGTTAGGTTAGGTTAGGTTAGGTTAGGTTAGGTTAGGTTAGGTTAGGTTAGGTTAGGTTAGGTTAGGTTAGGTTAGGTTAGGTTAGGTTAGGTTAGGTTAGGTTAGGTTAGGTTAGGTTAGGTTAGGTTAGGTTAGGTTAGGTTAGGTTAGGTTAGGTTAGGTTAGGTTAGGTTAGGTTAGGTTAGGTTAGGTTAGGTTAGGTTAGGTTAGGTTAGGTTAGGTTAGGTTAGGTTAGGTTAGGTTAGGTTAGGTTAGGTTAGGTTAGGTTAGGTTAGGTTAGGTTAGGTTAGGTTAGGTTAGGTTAGGTTAGGTTAGGTTAGGTTAGGTTAGGTTAGGTTAGGTTAGGTTAGGTTAGGTTAGGTTAGGTTAGGTTAGGTTAGGTTAGGTTAGGTTAGGTTTTTTTTTTTTTTTTTTTTTTTTTTTTTTTTTTTTTTTTTTTTTGTGGGGCTCTATGCCCCACTCTCGTTCCCCTAACTTTCGTCAGAGTTCTTTTCGGTCTGTCTCTGTTCAACTTACCTCCTAACGCTATTCCCTTCGTTGGGGAGTCCTACTTTTCCTATTATGCCTATTCCTATTCCTAGCTACTTTTCTTATTCTATTGGAACGATTTTCTTGTTTTCCTTTATTTACATACATTTTTATCTTAGCTAAACTTATCTATCTTATTCTATCGCAGTTTATCTTATTATCTACTTACTCTTAGTTGCTAGTGTTATATAATATGTATTATATAATTAGCCTAACTTATTTTTTTACTTATTTCTATTTGCTACCCTTATTGCTATATCTCTACAGTACTCTATAAACTTATTTCTATTGTTTTTATCTGCTATAATTATGCTTATATTATCTATTTTTATATCTATTCCTATGTCTATTTCTATTTTCGTTCTCTTATACAGATATACTGGGCAATCAGTTATTGCGTGCACTATACTTTCGTTTTTATCGGGGTCGCAGATGCATGACGGACTCTCCTTGCATTTGAAGCGGTGCAAATACTCGGAGAATCCGCCATGCCCCGTAAACACCTGTGTCGTAACCGGGTCAATCGTAATTTTCTTGACAAGTTGGTGCGCCTCCACAACGCTCGGGAAGAAGAGCTTCGTGGTTGAGGCAGTCTCCCCCTCTACGTAACGCCCGTTCCATTCGCTAATCGATTCGAGACGAATCTGTCGTTTAACGAATGAAACGGGACATTTGCCGTAGTCGGGTTTAACCTTTAGGTTCAGCGCCGCATCCTTCGCTAGCTCATCCGCGCGCTCATTTCCCTCCAACCCTGCGTGGGCCTTTATCCAGAAAAGGTTAATTTTTCTGCCGCGTTCTTTACTAGCTCTTATTTCCTTTTGGATTAAGAACGCCAGGGGATGGAGGGAAGTTCCATCAGTGATGGTTTCTAGCGCTGCTCTCGAGTCACTCAGGATGCTGCACTGACCCCCCTCAACCGAAGCCGCCTCCTTCACCGCCCTATGGAGGGCCACCATCTCTGCCTGGTAGACGGTGCAGAACGGTTCCAATTTCAATTTTTTGGTTTTTGTCTCTACGGCGTTTCCCCAGACGGAGAACGCCGCACCGACTCTGCCGTTAATTTTACTGCCATCTGTAAAAATTGTTTGGCCCATGCTGGTGATTTGGTCCACTTCTGCACCGTCAGCCAGGCACCGGTATTGTATAGCACTACGCTGCGCTGGGTGGTCGAGCTTGTTGAAGGCCACAGAACATTCCACCTCTCGGTCTCCTATTACTCGCCGGGAGTAGCCCTTTTTGATTTCGTACAGGGATGCATTTTCCCTGGCACGAATATCTAAGGGCAATATCCCGGCGAGCAATAAGGCCGAGTGCAGTGCAGTGATACTGTTCTGTAGGCCTTCGTCAGCTTCTGCGCAAATCCTCTCTGCACCACTGCGAGCTGCTTCTTCACCCCTAGTTTATGTGAAGCTGGAGCCCAAACACACGCTCCGTATAAAATTATAGGCTCCACCACAGCCGTATACAACAATTTTATTACTTCAGGCCCCAGACCCCACTGTAACCTTGCTGCCCGTGACAATTGTTTGTAGAAAACAATTGCCTTCCTACATACCTCCGACACGTGGGCGTTAAAAGTCAGTCCGCTATCGATCGTGATTCCCAGTATCTTGATCTGCTTCTCTAGGCCAATGTCCACCCCTCCCATGTGAAGGATTGGAGAATCATATTTCAACTTCCGTGTTATGACCATCGCTTTTGTTTTTTGCGGTGCAAATTTCAGTTTGTTTTTGATTCCCCAATCCCTCACATAGGCCAGCGTCTCATTGGCCTGTTTTTGTATTTCGCTCATTGTTGACCCCTCAAATGCGAGCACTACATCATCGGCAAAAGCTTGGCAGTAACTGCCCCGTCTATCAAGCTGGGACAATAGTGGGTCGAGGAGCAGATTCCAGAAGGTGGGCCCCCCAATGGATCCCTGCACGCATCCCTTGGAGGTCCACCTCTCGCACTCCACTCCGGAGTACCGTAGTTTCACTTTTCTGCTCTCGAGGTAGCTATCAATAACCCTTCGGACGTTAACCGGACATCCTTCTTCCGACAATCTAACCCTGATTGCCGGCCACCAGGCGCTATCGAAGGCCCCCTCTATGTCCAGTGAAATAACGACAATTATTTTCTTTTCAGACAATTTTTGTCGTATATATTTCACTAAGACGTAGAGAGAGTCCTCGGTGCTCCTCTGTGGCATGAAGCCGAACTGTCTGGGGCTCATCTTTGGGTACAGATACCACCTCACTCGCCCCACCACCATCTTCTCCAGTATCTTCCCCATCACCGGCAACAATCCTATCGGTCTATATGACTTAACATTGGTGTAGTCCTCCCTTGCAGGTTTCCGGAGGACTATGACCGTTGCCTCCTTCCAGGTGGTCGGGAAGTGGCCTAGTTCGAGGCATTTGTTTGCCAGTGATAGGTATAATTCTGGGTACTTGTGTATAGCTTGCTTACAGATATCGGCCGTTAAGCCATCTGCTCCCGGGGCTTTCTTTGCACTAAAACTATTTGTTGCCGCGTATAATTCATCCAGTGTAAATGGTGGGTCATGGCATTCATCATCGACCTTCTCATTTACTCGCTTGGCTAGTTCTCTCATGCGCTGATGGTCTGCGTTATCCTCCTCTTCCTTGTCCTCTGGATAGAACGTTACTGCCAATAGTTTTGCCGATTCTTGTCCACTCAGAGTCTCTCCATTTTTAGACAATGGCAGGTCTTCTGGCTTCCGCGACACTTTTCCGATTGCCCTGTACACGCCATCCCAGACATTCTCCTTGTTTTGTTTTTTGCAAAACTCCTTCCAACTTTCTATTTGTGCCTTCTTGGCTTCACTTTCATATTTTTCTTTTGTTTGCAGGTACTCATCGACGACCTTGGCTCTCCGGATCGGCGCTGCGCATCGGATTCTCCGCTTCCTGGTGAGGACTTCGCGTTTCATCCTGGCGAGTTTCTCGGACCACCACGGTAAGTTCATGCTATTTTTTATTTTTATTAGGGGTATTGTACTATTGCATGTTTCTATTATAGTGTCTATGTATTTTTGTGTAGCTGTATCTAAATCTGTTTTACTATTTACTTTATTTATACCTATTTCTGTTATTTTATTTGTTTGTACCAATTGTTCTAATTTGTCACTAAAGTAGGACCAATTGGCCTTTTTTGTGTTGTATTTTTTTGTTGTACTTAAATTTTGCTTTATATGTTTTTCCTTGCTGTTGTTTATCTTGAACGTTATCGCGTTATGGTCCGAGCCCGCCATAGAGTCGACCACCTTCCACTCCTTCACCAGGTCCTGGATATCCTCTGAGCACGCCGTGATGTCAATGTGGCTGGTGAGAAGTCTACCACCTCTCACTGTTTCGAATGTCGGGGCGTTGCCGTGGTTGAGCACCTGCAATGCGTGTTCTTCCAGCATGCCTGCCATCTCCTCCCCCCTGGAATCCGTGTCCGCACCACCCCACCATATGCTCTTCGCGTTTGTATCGCCGCCTATGAGGATTCCGTGGGGTCCCAGTTTTTCAACAATTCTCCCCAGCTGCTCCAGGTATGGCCCTATGGGTTTGTCCGGCTCAAAGTAGAATGAGATGACCACTATCTCCCTGTGTCCGGTTTGAATCTTTACCACTACGATGTTAGTTGTGGTGAGGGACGGGCATTGGGTCACGATCCAGTCGGCTCTAAATACCGCGATTGCCGACTTGACCACGGTTCCGTGGACGTTATCTCCCTGGAAGATTCTAACCCCCCCTTGGTTCCTCATTCTACCTTGGTTACCCACATATGGCTCCTGGAGCAGCGCAACGTCGACCTTTCTGTTTTGTGCTTCTTTTAGGAATTCAGTTGTGGCAAGTTTTTTCCTTTGTAGGTTTGCCTGAGCAGCGAAGGTCGACGCTGCGCCTGCTGGGGTGCTTGTCTGACCCGGGAACCTGGGATCCACCTTAGCAGTACGCTACGGTGGATCTCGCCAGGCTCTCCCACTTCCTCCTTACCGGACATTCTAGACTGAAGGCACTGTGGTCAGCTCCGTCGAGCCTGGCCCTTGTGCAATTGCAGCACGTTGGGGGTGCCCTGGCCAGCCAGTCAGCACATTCTGACTTGTGGTGAGCCCCTCCGCAGTGACTGCAAGCATCCGCCTGGTCTCGGCAGAACCGTTTTCCGTGCCCATAGCCCAAGCATCGCGAACACTGAATCAGGGGGGACTGATCCTCGACTCTGATTCTCTGCATATCAATGTGGACCGCTCCCTCCTCCGTGAGCCTCTTCCAGATTTTCGGTGGCACTTGTATTGCCACATGGGACGTAAGTGGGTTCCTCGTCCTTCTCCTAAACTTTACTTTTAGGCGCGCGACGTCCTCACCCACATCCCCCAGAATCTGTTTGTTTTGATTCTGTAGTGCTCGCACTATATCCTCATCCTTATTATAATTTAGGACATCCCTCAAGAGAATCATGGGTTCCTTATTCCTCATATCCTCTATATTAAGGCTTCCTCCTGCTGTTTTGACCCTTTCTTTAACCCTCCCCAGCTCTTCTTTTGACGTACAGCCCACTATGATCTTCCTGTCCTTCGCTTTTCTAATTTTATCTATTTTTATTCCTTCATCCTTTGCATTAATTGTAGTCCTAATCTTTTCAAATACTTCCTCCCCGGTGATAGTCTGATCTGCGGCGGTAATTACCACCGAGTGCATTACTGCTCTGTCAATTTTCTCACCTCTTTCGCCTGCTGTCACACTTGCATATGTCCTACTCTCTTTTATTTCTTCTCTTTGTTTCTTAATCTCTTCATTTAACTTTTCCATTTCTTCTTTATTCCTTTCCAATAGTTGGCTGTGTTCGTCTAGTTTCTTTATCAGTTCCTTTTCCTGTATTTCCAATATTTTCCCTATTTCTGAGTCCGATTTTCCTGCCTTGTTTACTTCCTCCACATTTTTTTCTTTCCTACCTTCCCTAATTCTTTCTTCCTCACTTTCTTTCACTAACTTGTACAGCTTTTCTGCTGCTTCAATTACATCCGTCTTTATTTCAGTCTTTAAATTTCTGCTGTTATTAATTTGCAGTTTTAGTTTCATGAGAAAGGCCTTTGCTTTTGCTGTCCTATTACCCTGTCCCGACTCGTCTTTCGGCCACAATGCTACCACGGGGGCTATGGCTGTCACTTTCTTTGCTACTTTTTCTCCTTGTACAGGGGCTCCCGTAGGTTCGGGTCTCACAGGTCCGGCGACTCCTGTTCCACCAGATCTTTCGATCTGTGATTCCAGGCTTCGCCTGGCCTGTGCCACCCTGTTCCCACCAGCCCCTCTCGGACTACTCTTTTCGGGAGTTTTACTTGTTGCTCTCCCATTATCTCTAGCAGGTGTTCTGAACCCAAACATTTTGTATTAAAATCTGGAGGTTGCTAAGGGAACGCGTCAACTTTTAGATTAATAATACCCTACAAGTGTATACGGCTTGTAGTGGAGTCTATTTTCCGATTATTCCTTAATCGTAGTCAGACGTGATGAGAAAGCAGCTCGTATAATATTGCTACTGTCTTTTGTTGTATTGCTCGTATAAAGCACAGTCTTTTTAATATATAAATGTATAATTATCACTAATATTATCTGTTTCAGCTCACAGTGAGGCGGACACCGCAAGGAACGCTTACAGTTAAGTCTACTAGTCTACTTTACAACACCAATATCTTGATGTTTACTCTACTTTTTGTTTTATTTTTGTTTCAGGTCGCGGGAGCAGCCGGGAGTCACCGATCAGCGGTAAGGTAAGTACCTAGTGCTCGCCAGAGGGCTACTGTTGCCCAGCAGCCGATTTTGTTTGACTCTACCTATGTAGAGTCGGTCAGGTCGGCCCGGGCAGCGTGTCCCCCGGGGAGCACTTGCAGGTAAGTCAGTTATTTAATTTATTTCCTATTAATTTTCATTCAAATTTTATGGTAGCGTTTTTCTCTACGTAGAGCCACTTATTAGTTGGATCTCGTTGAGGCAATTCAAACGAACCCAAGCACGGGTAGTCTATCTGCCAAGACGACTGAGATATTTAGCTTAAAAGTTTTTGCCAATATGGCAGACGAACTTCTAGAAATTCGATTTCTCGGGATCTATATGTCGAAAAGCACCCGTGTTTGGGCTCAAACTCTTTGTCTGGGCTTGGTCTATGCGATGTTAGTATTAATATCAAAAAATTTTGAAAAATTTTTGGATTTTGTTTTTACATGAAATTATGATTGAGTTTAGAGGGTGATTAATATTATGAAAGAACTGTTACTGTAGGGTTAATACCTTTGAAGTTATGGGGGAAAACGTAAAAAATTTTGAAAAATTTTGGAAAAAATTTTTGTTCAAAAATAGGGTGGGGGGGTTGTAGAAATGGTATTTATTAGTTCTATATTAATTTAGGACAAATTTGAGTGAAAATTTTTTGGAAAAATTTGGGGGGGGGGAGGGGAGATTTTTACCAATTTTTAATCCTGATGGTTGGGGTTAATTTGTTTCAAAAACCATCCGTAGGATGGTTTTTTAAATCTTCGGTCAAATTTGGGCTATCTCCTCTAGTTTCCGAGATATGGGATATTTTTACTCTACCATACATCAAAAACATTAAATTTAGGATTAAAATTCGATCTTTCGACCAAAAACTCCAAAATTTTGCACGGATGTAGAGTGCAATAAGACGCTTCGGATGGAGAGAAAAAATATGTGTGTCGTCGATCGTTTTCTGGAGTTATGGCCAAAAGATCGATACAAAATTTTTAATTCTAATTATCTTTAAAAGTACTTAAGGTATTTTAAGGTCGAAACTGCCTCCCTGCTTCGGTCGTCACCCGGCACCTGGCTGCTCTACTGGTTTTCGTCTCCGGTCGCTGGAACACTGACCACGTGCCACGTGGCGAGTTGTTTTTTTGGCTTTTGCTGGAAAAGTATCAATCTCACTGCGGAACGTGGGGTGTCCCCGGATAGGTCTCGTCAGTGGCTTCAGGACGATGGTAAAAAATGTGGGTGTCACCGATCGCGTTTGCGAGCGCCAGGCTCTTAAAGTTTTAATTTTCTTTAAAATGGCACTTTTATCACTTTTGCACCTCCAGGGTGTGTGTCCGGATGTTTTGGACACTGTGGCGTTATGGCACTTTACGCACTGCACAATTTGACACTTTTTGCGCGAAGATCGGGGCACAATTGCCTATTTTACCGAATTTTTTGTTACGGAGCAACGTGGTTTCGCTGCTTATTCGTGCGCGATCGGCGTGCGACTCGGGTTAGGTTAGGTTAGGTTAGGTTAGGTTAGGTTAGGTTAGGTTAGGTTAGGTTAGGTTAGGTTAGGTTAGGTTAGGTTAGGTTAGGTTAGGTTAGGTTAGGTTAGGTTAGGTTAGGTTAGGTTAGGTTAGGTTAGGTTAGGTTAGGTTAGGTTAGGTTAGGTTAGGTTAGGTTAGGTTAGGTTAGGTTAGGTTAGGTTAGGTTAGGTTAGGTTAGGTTAGGTTAGGTTAGGTTAGGTTAGGTTAGGTTAGGTTAGGTTAGGTTAGGTTAGGTTAGGTTAGGTTAGGTTAGGTTAGGTTAGGTTAGGTTAGGTTAGGTTAGGTTAGGTTAGGTTAGGTTAGGTTAGGTTAGGTTAGGTTAGGTTAGGTTAGGTTAGGTTAGGTTAGGTTAGGTTAGGTTAGGTTAGGTTAGGTTAGGTTAGGTTAGGTTAGGTTAGGTTAGGTTAGGTTAGGTTAGGTTAGGTTAGGTTAGGTTAGGTTAGGTTAGGTTAGGTTAGGTTAGGTTAGGTTAGGTTAGGTTAGGTTAGGTTAGGTTAGGTTAGGTTAGGTTAGGTTAGGTTAGGTTAGGTTAGGTTAGGTTAGGTTAGGTTAGGTTAGGTTTTTTTTTTTTTTTTTTTTTTTTTTGTGGGGCGCTATGCCCCACTCTCGTTCCCCTAACGAAGTCAGAGATCTTTTGTAACATATTTTTCTTACTTACCTCCTATCTATTCCCTTCTTTGGGGAGTCCTAATTCATCCTATGTTCCCTATCTATTTTCCTTATTCTATGGGGTTTTTTCATCTTTATTTATTTATTTAGTTTTACATTTTTCTTATTCTATCTTTTTTTATTCTTACATCTACTTGACAGTTTATTCTTATTTCTACTTTTTATTTGTGGTTACTAGCGCATATAATCTTATATTATACATTTTAGTTAACCCTTATTTCTACTTATTTCTATTTATTAATCTTATTGCTATTTTTCTACAGTATTGAATAAACTTATTTCTATTGTACTTATTCTTTATAATTTCGCTTAAGTTACTACTGCTTATTTTTACACCTAATTCTATTTCTAGATTTGTGCGACTGTATATGTGTACTGGGCATTCTACCAGTGCATGAATCACGCTTTCGTGTTCTGCTGGATCACAGATGCATGACGGGCTCTCCTTGCATTTGAACCGGTACAAATACTCGGAGAACCCGCCATGCCCCGTGAATACCTGCGTCATAACCGGGTCAATTCGCAACTTTTTGACGAGCTGATGGGCCTCCACAGCGCTCGGAAAGAAGAGTTTTGTGGTCGAGGCCGTTTCACCCTCCGTGTAGCGCCCGTTCCACTCCTCAATTGACTCCTTGCGGAGCTGTCTCTTGATGAATGAGACGGGGCACCTATCGTAGGATGGTTTGGTCTTCAGGTTCAGAGCAGCACTCTTCGCGAGTTCGTCCGCTCGCTCGTTCCCCTCCAACCCCGCGTGAGCCTTCGTCCAAAATAGTTTTATTATTTTGCCGTCTTCTCTAATGGCTCGGATTTTTTGCCTTATTTCGACCACTATGGGGTGAAGGGAAACTCCGCCTGTAACGGCTTCTAATGCTGCTCTCGAATCGCTTAGAATGCTGCTCTCAACCTCTCGTCCCTTCAACACCTCCTCTACCGCGCCGCGGAGGGCCAGCAGCTCTGCCTGGTAGACGGTGCAGAAGTCCTCCAGCTTGATCTTTTTGGTTTTAGTCTCAGCGGCATCTTTCCAGATAGAAAATGCCGCGCCGACTTTGCCGCTGATCTTGCTCCCGTCCGTGTATATGGTTACACCTTGACTGATCTGCTGGTTTAATTCTGCACCGTCCACCAGACACCGGTAGCGTATTGCGCATCGTTGCGCTGGGTGCTCCAGCTCACCAAAGTCCACAGGCCGCTCCACCCCCCGGTCTCCCACCACCCGCCGGGAATAGCCCTTTTTCACTTCGTATAGGGAAGCATTTTCCCTAATACGAATGTCCAAGGGCAGAATCCCGGCGAGCAGTAGGGCCGAGTGCAGTGAAACGGTCCTGTAGGCCTTGGTGAGCTTCTGAGCAAAGCCTCTTTGCACCACTGCGAGCTGCTTCCTCACGCCGAGTTTCCGCGCCGCTGGGGCCCACACACTCGCCCCGTATAAAATTATTGGCTCCACCACAGCCGTATACAATAATTTTATTACCTCCGGTGCCAAGCCCCATTGCGACCTCGCGGCTCTGGAGAGCTGATTGTAAAAACTCACCGCTTTTTTACATACCTCTGCCACATGGGTATTAAACGTCAACCCGCTGTCGATAGTTATGCCCAGTAACTTTATCTCTTTTTCGAGGCCAATGTCGACTCCCCCCATGCGAAGGATTGGGGTGTCATATTTTAATTTTCTGGTAATAACCATGGCCTTGGTTTTATGTGGCGCGAACTTTAGTTTATTTTTGACCCCCCAATCCCTCACATAGGCAAGTGTCTCGTTGGCCTGTCGCTGGATAGTTCCCACTTCTGTCCCTTCGAAGGCTAGTACTACATCGTCGGCGAAAGCCTGGCAGTAACTACCCCGTCTGTCAAGCTCTGATAGCAGTGGGTCGAGGAGCAGATTCCAGAAAGTTGGACCCCCAATGGATCCCTGCACACATCCCTTGGAGGTCCACCTCCCATGCTCTTCACCAGCATACCTTAGTTGTACTTTCCTGCTCTCAAGATAGCTATCTATCACCCTCCTGATGTTTATAGGACAGTTCTCCTCCGACAGTCTGACTCTGATAGCCGGCCACCAGGCACTGTCAAAAGCTCCCTCTATGTCCAGTGACACGATGATGATGATTTTCTTTTCGTTGAGTTTTTCTCTAATGTATTTCATCAAGACATAGAGAGAGTCCTCTGTGCCTCGTTGCGGCATAAAGCCATACTGCCGGGGGCTCATCCTTGGGTGAAGATGCCACTTCACTCGGCCCACTACCATCTTCTCCAAAACTTTGCCCATCACCGGCAACAGTCCTATCGGTCTGTATGCTTTCGCCTGGGTATAGTCCTCCCTTGCAGGCTTTCGGAGTACTATGACCGTGGCCTCCTTCCAGATGGTAGGGAAGTGGCCAAGTTCGAGGCATTTGTTAGCCAGTGATAGGAAAAGATCTGGATACTTATCTATAGCTTGCTTACAGATGTCTGCTGTTAGACCATCTGCTCCCGGGGCTTTCTTGGGATTGAAGCTGTTCATAGCTGTTTGAAGTTCTTCGGTCGTAAATGGTGGGTCATGTTTTTCATCATAGACTTCCGCATTTACTCGTGCAGCTTCTTCTCTCACTCTCCGATGTTCATCGTTATCCTCATTTTCATTGTCTTCTGGATAAAATGTTACTGCCAGAAATTCCGCCGACTCTTGTGCATTTAGAGTCTTGTCATTCTTCACCAATGGCAGGTCTTCATACCTTTTTGACACCTTTCCAATTATCCTGTAAATTCCGTCCCATACATTCTCCCTGTCCTGTTTCCTACAAAACTCTTTCCAGCTTTCTACTTGTGCCCTCTTTGCTTCGTATTCATATGTTTCTTTTGCTTGCAGGTACTCTTCGACGACCTTCGCTCTACGGATCGGCGCTGCGCATCGGATTCTCCTCCTCCTGGTAGTGACTTCCTTCTTCATCTTGGCGAGCTTCTCGGACCACCAAGGTAAGTTAATTTTATTTTTATTTTTTATTTTTGGTATTGTTTCCTTGCATGTATTTTGTATTATATCTATGTATTTTATTATAATTTTATCTAAATCTGCTTTATTATTTATATTTTGTATGTCCTTTTCTGTCATTTTATTTATATCTATTAATTGCTCAAATTTTCTTATGAAATTATCCCAATTAGCTTTTTTAGTATTATATATTCTCGTACTTTTGGTTTTCTCTATTGTGTATTTCTTTTTTGTTTTGTTAATTTTAAAGGTTATTGAGTTGTGGTCCGAGTTCGCCATGGAATCGTCGACCCTCCAGTCTTCCACCAGGTTCAGGATATCCTCTGAGCAGGCCGTCACATCAATATGACTAGTGAGGAGTCGTCCCCCTCTCACTGTCTCAAATGTGGGAGCTCGGCCGTCGTTGAGCACCTGCAACCCATGCTCTTCTAGCATTCCTGCCATCTCCTCGCCCCTGCTATCAGTGCTCTCACTGCACCACCAAATGCTCTTGGCATTGGTGTCGCCCCCCACGAGGATTCCATTGGGTCCCAGTTTTTCAACTATGTTCCCCAACTGCTTCAGGTATGGCCCTATAGGTTTGTCCGGCTCAAAATAGATTGAGATGACTACCAGTTCGCGAGCTCCAGTCTGGATTCTCACCACTGTGATGTTATTCGTGGTGAGATTAGGACATTGGTGCACAGTCCAGTCTCCGTTGAAGATTGCAACCGCCGACTTGACTGGGCACCCCTGCCCTCCTTTCCCCTGAAATACCCTAACTCCCCGGTAGTCCCTCACCCTACCTTGGCTCCCTACATACGGCTCCTGGAGCAGCGCCACATCGACCCCCCGACCCTCGGCTTCCTGGAGGAACTCAATTGTCGCCAATTGTTTCCTCTGCAGGTTAGCCTGGGCGAAGAGGGTCGATGAGGCGCCTGTTGAGGAGTTCGTCTGATCTGGGTTCCTGGGATCCACCTTAGCAATATGCTACTGTGGATCTCGCCAGGTTTTCCCACTTCCTCCTCACGGGACACTCTGGGCTAAATGCACTGTGTTCTGCCTCGCTAATTTTTGCCTTTATACAGTTGCAGCACGACGGGGGTGCTTTCGCCAACCAGTCAGCGCAATCCGCCTTATGGTGCGGGCCCCCGCAGTGACTGCAAGCATCCCCAACTTCTCGGCAAAAACGCCTTCCATGCCCATAGCCCAGGCACCGCGAGCACTGTATCAGAGGCGACTGGTCTTCCACTCTAACCCTTTGTACGTCTATATGGACGTACCCTTCGTTCATCATCTGCCTCCATAGTTTTGGTGGTACTTGTAGCGCCACGTGTGACGTGAGTGGGTTTCTAGCCTTCCTTCTGAACTTTACCTTCAAGTCTGTTTTGTCCAACTTTGCCCCCTCCAGGAGGTGTTTATTTTGCACTAGTACTGCCTGTATTATCTCCTCATCTTTATTATAGTTTAGTACATCACGTAGTAGAACCATAGGATCCTTGTTTTTAACTTCTTCCATATTCAGGTCTTTTCCTGCTGTCCTAATCTTTTCCTTTATCTTTCCTAGCTCCTCTTTTGACTTACACCCCACTATTATTTTCCTGTCCTTTCCCTTTCTGATATTGTCTATCTTGTATCCTTCCTCTCGTGCGTTTAAAGTGTTTCGGATCTTTTTATATACCTCCTCTCCCGTGACGGTCTCGTCTGTCGCGGTGATAACAACAGAGTGCATCGCTTCATTCTCCTGTTCCCTTCGCTTTCCAGCCGCCACATTGGCATATGTCCTTACTTCCTTTCTTTCTTCTTTCCACTCTTCTCTGTGTTTTTGTATCTCCTCTCCTATTTTCTCTATCTCTTCCTTGTTCTTCCTCAGTAGTTTACTGTGTTCTTCTAATTTCCTTAGTATGTCTTTCTCGTGGCTGTCCTTCTTTTTTCCTATTTCCGTTTCATATTGTATGTATTCCACTGAGTCATCCTCTTCCTTCCTTGGTCCTTTTTCTCTTTCCGTTTCACTTTCCTTTATCAGTTTGTATAACTTATCCGCCGCTTCTATGACGTCCGTCCTTATTTCCGTTTTTAGGTTCCTACTATTATTTATTTGGTTCTTTATTTTTAGTAGGCACGCCTTGGCCTCTTTTAGTCGATTCCCTTGTTTTGTCAGCCCTCGTGGTGGTGTTTGGGCTTTTGTGGTTGGGGTCCCGGGTTTTCTCCCTGTGTCTTTAATGTCCATGGGAGCTCCCTTGGGATTCAGTCCCGACGGCCCGGCAGCGCCCGTTGCCTCAGATCTTTCGATCTGAGCCTCCAGGCTCCGCCGGACCGTCGCGACTGTCACCCTTGCGGGCTCTCCTGGACTATTTTTTCCAGGGGTTTTGACCTGTGTTCTCATTTCCTTTGCTGGTGTTCTAAAACCGAACATCTCTACAACGGGTTGGCGGTTACGTTAGGGGAATGCGTCAACTGTTTATAATCCCCACAAGTGTATACGGCTTGTGGGGAGTCGTGTATATATGTCGCTTTACGGGTCAACCGTGTGAAAAAGCAGCTCGGTATCGAACTACCGTCTTAAAATGATTTCTCTTAAAGAGCTCTGTCTTATAGCTAACTTAACTTAGGTGTCACACTCTCTTTACAAACTATTTACTAATTTTATTTCTGTTTCAGGTCGCGGAACGAGCCGGGAGTCTCCGATCAACGGTCAGGTAAGTATTTGAGCACTCTCCAAGGGACCGCCGCGTTCCTGATGTCAATTTTTGTCGACTCTACTTTTGTAGAGTCGCTCAGTTGGCAAGGTCGGCGTGTTCCATGGAGGGTACTCACAGGTAAGTACTTTATTTTCAATTTACATCAAAGAAAATTTTATCAACTTTTGTAGAGTCTCCGATCTCTACCTAGAGTAGCCTATCGGGTAGGCTTCGCTGAGGCAATTCAAACGACCCCAAACATGGATAACTTATCTTGCAGGACGGCTGAGATATTACGGTTTAAATTTTGCCAATATGGCGGATCTGCAGATTATTTGTCTTTTATCTCGGCCGCTATTTATCCAAAAAGTACCGAGTTTGGATTCGTTCTCCTTGTCCCCTCGTTTCCCACCCTTTTGGTGCTATTTGGATGCTCCAACGGTTTTCCAAATTTTCCCAGTCGGATTACCTTTGGCGGCTCTGAAGCTCTACATAGAGTATCCCTTTATGTAGAGCTCTTTAGGGCGATTTCAGCAAGTCCAAACACGAGTATGCAATCTTACGTCTTCTCGGAGATAGCCCAGTCCAAAGTTTTCACCAATATGGTGGACGAACTTCTAGAAACTGGATTTCTCGGGTTCTACTTGTTCAAGGATACCCGTGTTTGGGCTCCCCTGTCTCGTCCTGGTCTCCTCTAGCTGTTTCCGCTATTTGTGGGGAAATTTTTTTGGAAAATTTTTATAAATTTTTTTTTGGCGAAAAAAGTTTAATTACTTGGTAACTAATTTATGTGCCTTAACGTGGGTTCAAAACTTTAACTATTTACTGAATTATGACCATAAATGTAAAAATTTTAGGGAAAAGTGTGGAAATTTTTTGGGCTCAAAACGTTGCAGAGGTGATGTATTATAGTAATTTATGACTTCTAAACGGTTTTTAAGTTTTTTAAGCTAAAAAATTTTTTCTAAAAATTTTGGGGTGGGGGGAGATTTTTATCAAGTCTTGTTCTATATATCAAGATCAACTTTGTTCAAAAACCCATCCATAGGATGGGTTTTAGAATCTTTAGTCAAAACTTAGCTATCTCTTCTCGTTCACGAGTTACGCGGTATTTCCTCCCCACCATACATAAAAAACACTGTTTTCAATATTAAAAATCGGTTCTTAAGCCAAAATTCCCGAAATTTTGCAAGATTATGTGATGCAATGAGACGCTTTGGATGACACAAAAAATTTATGGTGTCGTCGATCACTTTCTGGAATTTTTGGCTAAAAACCGGTACAAAATTTTTAAAACTAAATATCTCAAGATGTACTTAAGGTATCGCGTTGCTTGAAATGCCTCCTTGCTGCTGATGTCACGCGGCTTCCGACTGCACTGCTTGAGTCCACCTCCGGACGCTGGAACACCGACCACGTGCCACGTGGCCACTTGTTTTTTTGGCTTTTGCCAAAAAGTTACAAGCTATACCGCGGAACGCGGGGTGCCGTCGGATAGGTCCCAACGGGGGCTTCACGACGGTGCTAAAAAATTCTGGTGTCGTCGATCGCGTTTTCGAGCGCGGGGCTCTTAAAGATTTCAATTTTTTGAAAATCGCACTTTTTCCACTTTTTCGCCTCCGGCGTGTGTGTCCGGGTGTTGTGGACGCTGTGGTGTTGTGGCACTTCACTTTCTGCACAAAATGACACCTCACACGCGAAATTTGGAGCACTTTTGACTATTTTATGAAATTTTTCCGTGCGGAGCCACGTGTTTTCGTGCCTCTCTCGACCGCGTTTTGAGTGCAACTGGGTTAGGTTAGGTTAGGTTAGGTTAGGTTAGGTTAGGTTAGGTTAGGTTAGGTTAGGTTAGGTTAGGTTAGGTTAGGTTAGGTTAGGTTAGGTTAGGTTAGGTTAGGTTAGGTTAGGTTAGGTTAGGTTAGGTTAGGTTAGGTTAGGTTAGGTTAGGTTAGGTTAGGTTAGGTTAGGTTAGGTTAGGTTAGGTTAGGTTAGGTTAGGTTAGGTTAGGTTAGGTTAGGTTAGGTTAGGTTAGGTTAGGTTAGGTTAGGTTAGGTTAGGTTAGGTTAGGTTAGGTTAGGTTAGGTTAGGTTAGGTTAGGTTAGGTTAGGTTAGGTTAGGTTAGGTTAGGTTAGGTTAGGTTAGGTTAGGTTAGGTTAGGTTAGGTTAGGTTAGGTTAGGTTAGGTTAGGTTAGGTTAGGTTAGGTTAGGTTAGGTTAGGTTAGGTTAGGTTAGGTTAGGTTAGGTTAGGTTAGGTTAGGTTAGGTTAGGTTAGGTTAGGTTAGGTTAGGTTAGGTTAGGTTAGGTTAGGTTAGGTTAGGTTAGGTTAGGTTAGGTTAGGTTAGGTTAGGTTAGGTTAGGTTAGGTTAGGTTAGGTTAGGTTAGGTTAGGTTAGGTTAGGTTAGGTTAGGTTAGGTTAGGTTAGGTTAGGTTAGGTTAGGTTAGGTTAGGTTAGGTTAGGTTAGGTTAGGTTAGGTTAGGTTAGGTTAGGTTAGGTTAGGTTAGGTTAGGTTAGGTTAGGTTAGGTTAGGTTAGGTTAGGTTAGGTTAGGTTAGGTTAGGTTAGGTTAGGTTAGGTTAGGTTAGGTTAGGTTAGGTTAGGTTAGGTTAGGTTAGGTTAGGTTAGGTTAGGTTAGGTTAGGTTTTTTTTTTTTTTTTTTTTTTTTTTTTTTTATGTGGGGCGCTATGCCCCACTCTCGTTCCCCTAACTTTCGTCAGAGTCTTTCGGTCTCTCTCTGTTCACTTACCTCCTACACCTATTCCCTTCTTTGGGGAGCCCTACTACTCCTACTTTGCCTATTTGGCCTAGCTATGTTCTTAACCTAATGGAACGACTTTCTTTTATTTTCTTTATTTACATACAATAATTTCTTACTCTATCTTATTCTATCTTATCTACCTTAGTTTATTTATTGTTTATCTTATAATCTACTTTAAACACAGTTGCTAACAATATATAATCACAATTATATATCTAGCCTAACCTATTCTTACTTATTTCTACTTGCTACATTAATTGCTATTTTCTTACAGTATTCGATAAACTTACTTCTATTTTCCTTATCTATCATAATCTTACTTATATTATCTATCTTAATCTCTATATCCATTTGTATCTCTAATTCTATCCTACTACGTATATATACAGGGCATTCTATTATCGCATGTACTATGCTTTCCCCCTTCGCAGGGTCACAGATGCACGACGGACTCTCCTTGCATTTGAAACGATGCAAATACTCGGAGAATCCGCCGTGCCCCGTGAACACCTGCGTCACAATGGGGTCGATGCGTATCTTTTTAATGATACCGTGCGCCTCCACAGCGTTCGGGAAGAATAGCTTCGTGGTCGAGGCGGTCTCTCCTTGTACGTAGCGCCCGTTCCATTCGTCAATCGACTCTATGCGGATCTGTCTCTTGACGAATGAAACGGGACATCTATCGTAACAAGGTTTGACCTTGAGGTTCAGCGCAGCATCCTTCGCTAATTCGTCCGCGCGCTCGTTTCCCTCCGTCCCTGCGTGGGCTTTTATCCAGAATAACTGTACGATTCTGCCGCGTTCTCTGCTTGCTCTTAACGCTCTGTTAATTTTGAACGCCAGGGGATGGAGGGAAGAGCCGCCCGCAACGGTTTCGAGGGCCGCCCTCGAATCGCTCAGGATGCTGCACTGTCCCCCCCCGACCAACGCTGCCTCTTCCACCGCCCTGTGGAGGGCCACCATTTCTGCCTGGTAGACGGTGCAGAACGCTTCCAGTTTTAGTTTTTTGTTTTTTATTTCGGCAGCATCTCTCCAGACGGAGTATGCCGCACCCACCTTTCCGTTAATTTTACTGCCGTCCGTATATATGACATGGCCCGTACTTGTGACCTGGTCCACTTCTGCACCGTCCACCAGACATCGGTATTGCACAGTACTACGTAGCGCAGGGTGTTCGAGCTTATCGAAGGCCACAGGACGTTCCACCTCCCGATCCCCAATTACTCGCCGGGAGTAGCCCTTTTTGATTTCGTACAGGGAAGCATTTTCCCTTGCACGAATATCTAAGGGCAATATCCCGGCGAGCAATAGGGCCGAGTTGAGTGAAACTGTCCTGTAGGCCTTCGTAAGCTTTTGCGCAAATCCCCTTTGTACGACAGCGAGCTGCTTCCTCACGCCCAGTTTTCGCGACGCCGGAGCCCATACGCTGGCGGAATATAAGATTGTCGGCTCGACTACTGCGGTGTATAACAATTTTATAACCTCCGGACTCAGGCCCCACTGCAGCCTTGCCGCCCGTGACAGATGCTTGTAGAAGGCAATCGCCTTCTTACAAACATCGGACACGTGGGCGCTGAATGTCAGTCCACTGTCGATGGTGACGCCCAGTATCCTTATCTGCTTCTCGAGACCAATGTCCACGCCTCCCATACGAAGGATTGGGGTATCATATTTCAGTTTTCGCGTAATCACCATTGCTTTTGTTTTGTTTGGCGCGAACCTGAGTTTGTTCATGACACCCCAATCCCTCACATAGGCTAGCGCGGCATTGGCCTGTTTTTGGACCTCGCTCGTAACCGCTCCATCGAATACAAGCACTACGTCGTCAGCGAAGGCCTGGCAGTAACTGCCCCGTCTATCAAGCTCTGACAGTAGTGGGTCGAGGAGCAGGTTCCAAAAAGTTGGACCTCCAATGGAGCCCTGCACGCATCCTTTGGAGGTCCACCTTTCATACTCTACACCGGAGTACCTTAGTTGGACCTTCCTGCTCTCGAGGTAACTATCTATGACCCGGCGGATGTTTATTGGACATCCTTCCTCCGACAGTCTGACTTTGATTGCCGGCCACCAGGCGCTATCGAAGGCCCCCTCTATATCCAATGAAACGACGACAATAACTTTCTTTTCAGAAAGTTTTTGCCGTATATGCTTCATTAGTACATAGAGGGAGTCCTCGGTGCTCCTCTGCGGCATAAAGCCATACTGTCGGGGGCTAGTCCTCGGGTACAGATACCACCTCACTCGCCCCACCACCATCTTCTCCAGTATTTTACCCATCACCGGCAAAAGGCCTATCGGTCTATACGCTTTCACGTTGGTGTAGTCCTCCTTTGCAGGCTTACGGAGGGCTATGACCGTCGCCTCCTTCCAGATGGTCGGGAAGTGGCCCAGTTCGAGGCACTTATTTGCCAGCGAAAGGTACAATTCCGGGTACTTATATACGGCTTGCTTGCAGATATCGGCCGTAAGGCCGTCTGCTCCGGGGGCTTTCTTGGCGTTAAAACTGTTAGCAGCTGCGCATAGTTCGTCCAGTGTAAATGGCTTGTCATGGTATTCATCATTGACTCTCTCATTTACTCGTGCAGCTTTTTCTCTAGTTCGCTGATGGTCTGCGTTGTCCTCATCAACTTTGTCGTCTGGATAGAATGTTTCTGCCAGGAACTTCGCCGACTCCGCTGCGCTTAGGGTTTCACCATCCCGAGTCAATGGCAGGTCTTCTTGCTTTCCGAACACTTTCCCCATTACCCTGTAAACCCCGTCCCAGATGTTCTCCTTGTTCTGCTTTTTGCAGAACTCCTTCCAACTGTCTATCTGTGCCTTCTTGGCTTCTGTCTCATACTTTTCTTTTGATTGCAGGTACTCATCGACGACCTTGGCTCTCCGGATCGGCGCTGCGCATCGGATTCTCCGCTTCCTGGTAACGACTTCCTGTTTCATCTTGGCGAGTTTCTCGGACCACCACGGTAAGTTCATCTTATTTTTTATTTTTATGAGAGGTATTGTTTTCTTGCATGTTTCTATAATAGTGTGTATATATTTTTCTACTTTAATGTCCAATTGTGCTCTATCTTCAATTTTATTAATTTCTATTTCATTCATGTGTTCCTCCTGTACTAATTGTGCGAATTTTTCATCAAAGTTGGCCCAATTAGCCTTTTTGGTGTTAAATATTCGGGTAGATTTTAGTTTTAGTTTATTATATGTTGCTTTCTTTTTATATAGCCTAAATGTTATAGCGTTGTGATCCGAGCTCGCCATAGAGTCATCAACAGTCCAGTCCTTTACCAAGTCCTGGAGGTCCGAAGTGCATGCCGTAATATCAATGTGGCTCGTGAGGAGTTTGCCTCCTCTCACCGTTTCAAACGTTGGAGCTTCGCCGTCGTTGAGCACCTGCAATCCGTGTTCTTCCAGCACGCCTGCCATCTCCTCTCCCCTACTATCCGTGTCCGCGGCACCCCACCAAATGCTTTTAGCATTGGTGTCGCCCCCTATGAGGATTCTGCGGGAGCCCAGTTTTCCAACTATCGTCCCCAATTGCTCCAGGTATGGCCCTATGGGTTTGTCCGGCTCAAAGTAGAATGACATTACCACCAGCTCATGGGTTCCAGTTTGGATTTTGACCACCACGATGTTATTTGTGGTCAGGGATGGGCATTGGGTGACCACCCAGTCGTCGTTGAAAACTGCAACGGCCGACTTGGTGATCCCCCCCTGCCCTCCCCCTCCCTGGAAAATCCTCACTCCCTGGTGGTCCCTCACTCTACCTTGGCTCCCCACATAGGGCTCCTGGAGTAGCGCTATACCAACACCCCGCTTTTCGGCTTCCTGGAGGAATTCAATTGTTGCCAATTGCTTCCTCTGCAGGTTGGCCTGAGCGAAGAGTGTCGATTCCGCGCCTCTTGGAGAGCTCGTCTGATCTGGGTTCCTGGGATCCACCTTAGCAGTATGCTACGGCGGACCTCGCCAGACTTTCCCACTTCCTCCTCACAGGGCACTCTGGGCTAAACGCGCTGTGATCGGCGCCGCCGATCCTGGCCTTGGTGCAGTTGCAGCACGTCGGTGGTGCCCTCGCCAACCAGTCGGCACATTCCGACCTGTGGTGGGCACCCCCGCAGTGACTGCACGCATCCTCCACGTCTCGGCAGAACCGCTTCCCATGCCCGTAGCCCAGGCACCGCGAGCACTGGATGAGGGGGGATTGGTCTTCCACTCGTACCCTTTGTATATCGATGTGGATCGAGCCTTCGTCCAAAAATCGCCTCCACAGTTTCGGTGGCACTTGGAGTGCCACATGGGATGTGAGTGGGTTCCTAGCCCTTCGCCTGAATTTCACTTTCAGGCTTGAGCTCTCCACACTCATTCCCTCCAGGAGGTGTTTATTTTGGACGAGTATCGCCTTGACTATGTCCTCGTCTTTGTTATAATTTAGGACACCCTTCAAGACGATCATTGGGTCCTTGTTCCTCATCTCTTCCATTCTTAAGTCCCTTCCTGCTCCTCTGATCCGGTCTTTTATCCTACCCAATTCCTCCTTTGATTTACATCCGACTATGATTTTTCTATCTTTCGCTTTCCTAATATTATCAATCCTGAGTCCTTCCTCCCTCGCGTTCAGAGTGGTTCGGAGCTTTTCGTACACTTCTTCCCCTGTGACGGTCTGGTCCGCTGCGGTAATCACTACTGAGTGCATAACTGCCTCCTCCTGTTCCCTCACTCGCTTTCCAGCCGCCACATGGGCATAAGTTCGTACCTCCTTTTTTTCTTCCTTCCACTCTTCCCTGTGTTGGCTTATTTGCTCCCCAATTTTTTCCAACTCTTCCTGGTTTTTCTTAATCATCTTACTTTGCTCCTCTAGCTTTCGAAGTATGTCCTTGTTGTAATTGTCCTTTTTCTTTCCTATTTCCGTTTCGTGTTTCTTCAGATCTACTGAATCTTTGCTGTCCTTTCTTTCTCCTATTCCTTTTTCCGCCTCACTTTCTTTTATGAGTGCATAGAGCTTGTCTGCCGCATCAAGAACATCCGTTCGAATTTCCGTTTTCAGATTTCGGCTGTTGTTAATTTGGTTCTTGATTTTCAGCAGGCAAGCTCTTGCCTCTTTCATTCTGTTAACCGGTGTTAACATGTTCCTGGGTGAGGCTGTCGTATTCCTACCCGTGTCCGTGGGGGTCCTGGTGGTTTTCGGTCCCGACTGTCCGGCGAGGCCCGTTTCCTCAGATCTGTCGATCCGAGCCTCCAGGCTCCGCCGGGCAGCCGCCACCGTCATCCTTCCGGGCTCCCCCGGACTGCCTCTGACTGGGGTTTTCGGTTGCGGCCTCATCTCCTTTGCTGGTGTGCGGAATCCAAACATCCTAAGGGCTGAGGAGGATTGTTAGGGGAATGCGTCCGAAGCTATAAATCCCTACAAGTGTATATGGCTCGTAGGGGGTCTGTTATGTTATTCCGCTAACGGGTCACAAGTTTTAAGGAAGCAGCTCGTAAATCGCGCTGCTTTCGCACAGCGAGTGCTCGTAAAAAGCACAGTCTTATAAACTATTCTAAACTAACTTATTCTAGGTTACACTCTAACAAATTATTAATTTTTTTCCTTTTGTTCCAGGTCGCGGTAGCAGCCGGGAGTCACCGATCAACGGTAAGGTAAGTACCTAGTGTTCGCCAGAGGGCTACTGTTGCCCAACAGCCGATTTTGTTTGACTCTACCTATGTAGAGTCGGTCAGGTCGGTCCGGGCAGCGTATCCCCTGGAGAGCACTTGCAGGTAAGTCAATTATTTAATTTATTTCCTATTTATTTTTGTTCAATTTCGATAGCAGCGTTTTCTCTACGTAGAGCCACCCATCAGTTGGGTCTAATTGAGACAATTCAAACGAACCCAAGCACGGGTAGTCTATCTGCCAAGACGACGGAGATATCTAGATTTGAAGTTTTTGCCAATATGGTGGACGAACTTCTATAAATTCAATTTCTCGGGATCTATATGTCGAAAAATACCCGTGTTTGGGCTCGTATGACTCGTCTAGACCTCTTCTATCTATTTTCACTATTTCTAGAATAATTTTTTCAGAAATTTTTTGGAAATTTTTTGAATTTATTTTTTGTGAAAAATGATGTAATTTTGAGGGGCGTATTCGGCTACAAAAGCCGTTTCTAAAAACAATCTATAATTTTGATTTTATAAAGGAAAATGTGAATTTTAATAAAAATAAATTTTGAATTTTTTACTTTGAAAACTATATAGGGGTGGGATATAGCTAAAATATGTTAGTTTAAAATGGTTTTTATTATTTTTGGAGACAAAAAATTTTTAGAAAATTTCTGAGGGGGGGGGGAGATTTTTGTCAATTATTTTTCTATAGGTCAGAAATAATTTTGTTCATAAAACCATCCATAGGATGGTTTTCTGAATCTCTCGTCAAAACAGCGCTATCTTTTATAGTTTCCGAGTTACAAGCAATTTCACCCCCTCCATACAAGATAAACACTTATTTTAATGTTAAAAATCGGTTTCTCGGCCGAAAATTCCGAAAATTTGCAGGATTGTACAGGACCGTAATACGCTTATGATGACGTAATAAAGTTGTGGTGTCATCGATCGCTTTTCAGAATTGTCGTCGAAAAACCGGTCCCAATTTTTAAAAACTAAATATCTTAAAATGTACTTGAGGTATTGATATGGTTTAACCGCCTCCCTGTGTCTGACGTCACCCAGCTCCCTACTGCACCGCTTGAATCTGCCTCCGGTCGCTGGAACACGGACCACGTGCCACGTGGTCCGTTGTTTTTTTGGGTTTTGCCGCCAAAGTATTGGTCACACCGCGGAACGCAGGGTATCCCTGGATAGGTCCCGACGATAGCTTTAAAACGATGCCAAAAAAAGTGTATGTCGTCGATCGCTTTTTCGAGCGCCGGGCTCTTAAAGTTTTAAATTTTTGATCAGGGGCACTTTTTTCACTTTATCGCCTCCGGCGTGTGTGTCCGGATGTTTTGGACACTGTAATATTGTAGCACTTCGCGCACTGCACGAGACGACACCTCACACGCGTAATTTCGAGCACTTTTGCCTATTTTATCGAATTTTTTCGTGCGGAGCCACGTGTTTTCGCTCCTAACTCGGCCGCGTTCTGCGTGAGACTGGTTAGGTTAGGTTAGGTTAGGTTAGGTTAGGTTAGGTTAGGTTAGGTTAGGTTAGGTTAGGTTAGGTTAGGTTAGGTTAGGTTAGGTTAGGTTAGGTTAGGTTAGGTTAGGTTAGGTTAGGTTAGGTTAGGTTAGGTTAGGTTAGGTTAGGTTAGGTTAGGTTAGGTTAGGTTAGGTTAGGTTAGGTTAGGTTAGGTTAGGTTAGGTTAGGTTAGGTTAGGTTAGGTTAGGTTAGGTTAGGTTAGGTTAGGTTAGGTTAGGTTAGGTTAGGTTAGGTTAGGTTAGGTTAGGTTAGGTTAGGTTAGGTTAGGTTAGGTTAGGTTAGGTTAGGTTAGGTTAGGTTAGGTTAGGTTAGGTTAGGTTAGGTTAGGTTAGGTTAGGTTAGGTTAGGTTAGGTTAGGTTAGGTTAGGTTAGGTTAGGTTAGGTTAGGTTAGGTTAGGTTAGGTTAGGTTAGGTTAGGTTAGGTTAGGTTAGGTTAGGTTAGGTTAGGTTAGGTTAGGTTAGGTTAGGTTAGGTTAGGTTAGGTTAGGTTAGGTTAG